>VYZT01060703.1:57564-255675 GCA_013400735.1 Pomatostomus ruficeps | reverse complement strand
ATCACAGGCATCTGGCAAGCAACAACAACTGAAGATACAAAGTCACTGTCAGGTGGGAGGGGGATACCAAATAGCGACTTTTTGATGAGAATAAATGGAAGAAATAGCTATTTTGGGGAGATTAGAGGAGAATTAGTGCCCAAAACAGTAGGACCCACTGCCTAAAACACAGACCATGAGTTAGCAAGTGCTAAGAGCTAAGGATTTGAATTTATTTTAAAGAAGCAAAGGTTTTCACACGGTTTCTTGGGTCTTTTTCAGGGGGACAGGAGGGTGGGAAAGGCAAGGAAGCAGGGGAAAAGGAGAGAAATGGGTAATAAAAACATGGTGAGAAATATCCCGGTAGCGAGGAGAGCAGGCAGCTGAAAAGTCAAGGCTAACTGAAGAAGCACATGAAGCATGACCCTGGAATGAGACTGATGAGGTGAGCTTGGGGTTGACTGCTGGCTGGAGAAGGGGGCTTGGAGCGCTGCCCAAGGAAACTGCCTCCTGCTATTTAATTCCTAATGAGTGCAGGGAACCAGGGTTTTGCCCAGGCTTTGAAATAAACAGGATTGTGTTAAAAAAAATACTTGGGACCATCATTAATATCTCCTTCTAGGGAAAACAAGCCCTGAGACCCCACATCCTGGCCAATCATTTGGGTCAAAAAGGTAACATCAGCTGAATTTTAGTGTTATATATAACTTTGTAGGGCCAGATAATTCTATGTGTTTATGCCTGTATTGTGGGCCTTCAGAAGAGAAGGGTCATTTCTAATAAGTAATTATATTCATTAATACTGCAGGAATTCAGCATTTTAGTTTCTTATTTTTCCTTCCTTCCTGTGCCAATTTTTCTATCCCTGTAATTGTCCTTCCTGTTTATGCAGCTCCATATGCACGGTGGCTACTAAAAGTCAGCTGTTAGGACTGTTTACTGTAAATATTTACACTGTGGCCATTAGTGCAATCTGTGTCTCTGAAGGGATGATGGATGGCAGAGGGTCGAACCCGAGAGACGCTTTGGGATAAACAGGGAACAGTCATGTGTGCAGCCTGGGAATGCTGCTTCCCGCTCCCTGCAGGGCAGGAGGGGAAGCCGTGAGCTTGGGAGATTTGCTCTGGAAAATGCTGAGAAGCTCAAGGTTGTTTGCTGATGCCCGTGGTCCATTTTGGATGCTCTTTTCTCCAGGGCATCCTGGGGGCTGGGCTGCCAGTGGGCATCCAGCAACTCCTGGATGAGCAATGGAATCCATTCCTTCCTGGAAAGGAGGGATCCCAAGCACCCCTGTTCTCCACATTCTTTATTCTCTGCGTCCTTTCAGAAGCAACTGGTGTGGCAAAGCAGATTTTCTCTTGAAAAAGAGATGCTGAAGAAATAAAGCAATAACAATGAAATGCCTCCAAAGGGTGAATTATTTGGGAAGAGCAGGAATAAGCAGGGATTTGATGTCAGTTAAATATTTGCTGGAGTAACAGTTTGGGCTTTGTTAAAAGGAGTTTTGCTGCTCAGTGCTGTCAGATCAAGCCTCAAAGAGGAGTCACCTCCACAACCCTTCCAGCCTTCTGACATCCTCATGGCACAAAGAAGAGAGCTGGGAAGGTGACATGCCCTGGAAACCTTCAAATACACACACAAGTCCATATATCTCAGCACAGACACTGGCCTCACCCCATGCTTCTAATCAGGGTTGTGGGAATTATTTATAAACCAGGAGAGCACGGAATCCTACAGCACGTGCTCGAGTTCCTTGTCGGAGCCCCAGCATGTGTTCAGATGCTGCTTTGCAGGGCTGGGCTCTCCTGATGACCCAGCTGACGGATGTCACAGAGCATGGCCGATGGGGAAATTACTTGGCAGTTTATCCTGGATTTAGGATAGGACTTGTGTGCACATGGAAAACACTGCATGACTTATGCCTGCACGACGTGAGGGTTTAGGAAATGTTTCACATGTTACTAAACCCATCTGAGATTCTGAACTCTGCCTCCCTTGTTTTCATTTTAATTCTTAAAAAAAAATGGAAAATCCACAAGGAGATAACCAGGCTAATAGTGCTGATGAGTATTCTTGGGGATTCATCCTAGAGAACATAATTTTCCCTGATCAACAGCAGGCAGGAGAATAAAGACAGATATGGGGCTCCTCTGAGAGCTGAGAAGTCTGGAGAAAAGGGAAAAAACCAAAAGGGGAAGGAAGGAAGGAAGGAAGGAGCCACATTTTGGTGTTGTTCCCATCCTGACCTGTACCTGATGTACATCAATGTTCCCCTTCCATGCACACACCAGCACACCTGCAGCTACAACTACAAAAATCTCAGTTTTGGTGAAAGCGCTCTTCTCTGCCAGCTGCACATCCATAAACCTGTGTTTTCCTCCATCCATAAATCCCCATTTTCCTCCTTGCTGCCCAGGTGCCCCTCCGATCAAAGGGGAAGCCGCTCCTTTTCTCAATGCACCCTTTCATTTGGCAGAAGCACCTTCCTTCCCACAGCAGAATTAATCTCTGCGCAGGTATTTTTCCATTTGTAGCTCAACCGTCCTTGTGGGAAAGTTTATTTTGCTCAGCCCAATTAGCCACTGCTGCAAACGGTCTCTTGACAGCAGCCAGGGTGGGATTAGTCATTCCCAGGTGGGAAGGTTTGCTCCATGTGGCACCTGCCAAGCTCTACACAAACTTTTGCTGCATTTTACAGGAGATGGATGGAGCTGGTGGTGCCATCTTTGATTTCTCTCTGCAAGGGATTTTATTTCTGCTCAGGCTGGGATGTGTTTATGACACAGCCTGATGTTAATGGGAGTTTTCCATGTTCCACCACTGCACTCTCACCTCTCCTTCTCCCACGTGTTACCCAGCTCTGATCTGCTCCTTGTGTTTACCTCTTCCCCACCTTTTACGGCAAAAAGTCATCACACGGAGCACCAGGCAGAAGGATGAGAGTAGAAAACTGTCTTCTGTTTGGCAGAGAGCACAAAAGTGGGCTCAAAACACGACAGGCACACAAGGTTATATCATCTACGTCTCACCTGCCTTCCCCAGCGGCTGCTGGAGCATCACAGAGAAGAAGGGGGAGTTCCCTTTTCCCTCTGCCCTGAAACAACTAATTGAACGGAAAGCCATTAACTTCAACTCAGCAGACCCAAGGCTTGTGTCGGGAAGTGTTTTCAGGCCTGGCAGATCACCCTGACCCCGGGATGCACTCGGGGTTCAGACACGGGTGTGAGGGCAGGAGCTGCGTGGGATCCCGGCGTTTCTCCAAAGCCACTCTGCTCATCCTGGAATGTGCCGGGGAATCCAAGGGCAGCTCCCGCAGCCCCTGAACGCCTCGTGCCTCAGTCCCCCCCTCAAACAAAAGCAGCGGTGGCTCACAATGAGTGCCATTGAAGAGATAACCACCTCCACTCCCCGCTATTGACTTTAGAGTGGCATTTCCTCTAGCAAGAATGAGCCCCACAACAAGGTATTTGTACCTGGCTGCAAGACAAACTTGCTTTTTACCGGTGCCTGCTGCACATACCGCACCGAGGTGTTGGGAGGATTAATTACTTAGCTCACGCAGAGGACTTTGAAGCTAAAATGTGCCAAGTAATTACTATGTGTTTTACTGATTTGGGCATGCACGGACATTTTTTTCGGAATGGTTTGTTGATTTTGTTGACTGGCAGTCCAGGACAAAGCTGCATTTCTTGCGAGGTTTCTTTTTTTAAAATATTATTTTTAATAGGCTTTTTTAATTGCAGTATTTACTTTAGTCACCTATTAAATAGCTAATTACTTGTGATCCTGTTTAGATTTGTGTTTAGAACAGACAACAATTACATCTTTTCTCCCACAGCCCACAGTTACTGCATTACATGCTGGGCTTGATCTATTTTTTTCCCCTATAAACAGGACTTTCTGACTGTAATAACTTATTTTCATTTTCTGCTCCATAAGGTGAAATGAAGCTCAGTAAAGGCTCTCCGCTTTACCCACAACAAAGGGACCATGGCCAAAAGCTGTTGTATAAACACGGGAGATTGATCCTTTGTGTCATTAAAAGGTGTAAATGGGAAGTCAGTGTAAAGAGGAGAAACAATGGGGCAGGGAAAGAAAATGTAGCAAAGTTCGGTGTTCTGCTGATAATGAAAAGGTGCCGGGGATGCCGTCCTGGGAGGTCATCAGGTTTTCGTTTCAGGAAAATGAGCAGGGAGCCTGGCGGCTCTCACCCATCAGAGCTTCATGAAAAGCACTGATAGGAGCCGCAGCAGCAGGAAGGTGCCGCAGAGAGCCCTTGGTCCAGGGTGACCCAAAAAGAGCCTGCCTGAAAAAGAGGAGCCCAAGAAGCAAGCCGTGCACCCTGTATTTCAACCACCATTGCCACTCCCACAAACCCCCAATTAAAGAGAAAGACTTCGTTAGGCAGAATTTGGCAGATTACAGTTGGTAGATCACTTCTCTTCTACTTCCTCACCACTCCAGGCCAGCACTGAGCTCCTCTGCAGCACTCAGGCATTTGTGAAAAGGTCAAGCCTAGTCAGAAACAGCCACCAACAACAACCAGACAGGAAAGGTCTCCTTCCTTGTACACCGTAACCTCCATTTGCTGCTGCAGGAGGATTTCTAAGATCAGAAGTTTAGACCAGATTACTTTTTTTGCCTGTCCTTAGTCCCAGCCTCTGACAGGACACCCAGTCCTGCAGACTGAAGACCTTCCCAAGAGCAGTAAGTGCACATTAGATCTCTTTTTGAGCAGACGACCAGCCCTGTGTGTGTGTGGAGCCCCTGCCCAGCTCTTCTCTCCAGCCTGCGCAGGCAAAGCCTCTGCCTGCCCCACGAGATGATTTTTCCAGCACATCTCCTTCAATCTATAATCCAAAATAGTGTTAGCAGATGGAAACTCCGGATTTGCCTCCCTGCGATGCCATCCAGAGGCCAGATATCTCCCGGGGGCGATCCTGCCACAGGCACAAAGGGAGCTGGTGCCTTACAGCCACTCCACGGGGATCTGAGGGGCTCATTCAGCCCTGCCTCTGTATTTACTTTTCACAGGTTTTATGGCAGAGGCTGTGCATTGCAACAACCTTTTTTCTTTTTATTCCCAGGAATTCACAGCAGGTGCAGGATTGTAGAGGACACTTGCATGAAAAAGCCAAGCTCCAGGGGAAAAACCCTCCAACCCTGCCTGTCCTGATGTCTCCAACTGAGGCCAAGGCAATTCAGCTAATTATTGGATGTACTAAAAGCCTTTACAAGCACAGGAGCCCCTCCAGGAATCCTGCAGTCAGGTTCAGCAGTGCCACGCATCCCAAAGCGTTCAGGGCAGGCAAGCTTCAGAGATATCATGTTTTTCCAGGCACAGGACTGAAGGTAATAGGAAAACAACTGTCTCATTGTTTAGAGCATCCCTCAATATTGCCAGTAAAGATCTGGTCAACTTTCCGCAGTCTGCGGCTTTTGAGATTTTTCCACCGGGGTGATTTATTTCATCAAAACAGCTCTTGGGCCACCAGCTGTTAAAGCACTTGTGGAAAGGGCCAGCTCCATTCTCATTCCTCACTGCAGGTTTCCCTTAATAGAATGAAACTGGATAATAAGTGCTAATACTGTAATACAGTTCTCTGTACTTTGACCTAAATTCTCCTCTGGCTCCCGAGGGGGTGGACACAGGGGGAGTGCTGCAGTATTTCCTCCAGTGCATGGGCAGGCAGGATTAACCCACACAGACAATCCCCAACACTGTGTTTTGGGAATGCTTTGAGGTCTAGGCTCTGTTGTATCAGATCCTGTGCAAAATCCAATCCAGCATCTCCGATCCCAAACTGTTTGTGGTTTGTAAATATCCCAACACTGCTTGGTCCCAGAGCCCGTTCTCCAGAATGACCTTTCCCTGCTGCGTGCAGCCAGTTCAGAAAGTCAAAGCTGTTTTTTTAAAATAAAAAGATAAGACATGGTTAGGTTTTCTAAGTTTGGTAACTGCACTGCCAGCTTGAGCACACAATAAGAAAGCAAATATCACGGTGATTAATTAATATCACCGTGAGGGAGGGTGTTGTTTTGTTGGGGTTTTTTCTTCCTGAGAGATTATGCAGAAAAATCAGACTGGTGTAAACATCTCAGTGTATTTTGGTCAGATTCATTTGGCAGGTCGGGTTCCAGGGAAATGGTTCATTTAACTGCTCTCATTGCCACGTAACCCAAGCTGTAGTTTTAGGTGCATTAACCACACGTGCTTCTCTAGGACGTGCCCAGAGCTGTGACAAAACCAGCTCACACAAGCTGTGTGGAGCAGAGCAAGGCGGTTCAGGAAGGGGATCTGGGATGGAATCAGGCAGCTTTATTCCTCCTGGTCCTAATCCCAGCAAAAGCACGTGTTGTGGCACAAGAAATTGGACCAAATCACTTCTCAAGTAGAAATGGGCATCCTCAGGGTTCAGGGTTAAGGCTCCAGGCTGAGGAGCAGGGTGAGTTTGCATTGTCAGGCACTCCCACACTTCCTGCTCCCAGCTCAGGGACAGCAGGAGTGGCAGCAGGAGTGGCAGCACTCCCGGCTCTGACCTCCTGCATGGCTCAGCCTGCGCTTCCAGAGGAGTCCTGGCAGCCAAGGGGAGGAAGGAAGGAATGTGGGCTCTTCCACTCACCAAGTTAATGGGTTTCAATGTGTAATTAGTGTCATTCTTGAAAACCCACGTCTTGTCGCCACTCTGAATGTGTTTAGCTTCTGTTTCCTCATTGTTTTGGGATCTCATTTTCCCGCTAGATTAAGGAGATGCTTTTTTTTTCCCCCCAAAAAAACCCTCCCCCATGTGGGTGTTCATAGATGATTAAGAGATGATTGGAAACCTCTTGGCCTGCTCTTTGCATTAACCATTTGCCTGAGGAAGGACAAATATGCACTATGCAGTTTGGAAGTTTGACAAAATCCGATGTATTGAGCAGAGAATAACAAATCCCTGATTTGTATCTCATCTTGGGTACCACAATTCTTTGGGACTATTTATGCATAGTGATCATGAAATGAATTAAAGACTAATTCTCCTATATTGCCATAGTAATTCTTTGGGATTTCAGGCTGCCCTGAAAAGCCCAGAGTCACGCACCCCAAGGGAGCTGGTTTAGGAGATTAGTCAGGGAGAGCAGGGCTGCTCCCTAATGGAAAAGCCAGGAAAACCAAGCAGCAGCTCAGGAACAGGGCAAAAGGCAGGCAGTCCTGGGATGCAGCTCAGGCTGGGCTGAGCTCAGGTGGGGACCTCTTGCTGTCATTATTAGGGAAAAACGGGTGCCTTGAGATGTGAAGTCAACTTTGAGTTAGTTGGTGGAGAGGAACTATCTTCTCTCTTCCCTTTCTCTGTCCCTATCAGAGAAAACCCATTTCAACTGATGTAGTGAGAAAAAATGAACGGAAGTCTCTGACTCTAATCAAACACATGATTTTTTTTTAACACCACTGGCATGTCAGGGTACCTGTCCTCCTGCAGCCACGACAGTGTCCAAAGTCCCTGTGCCTCTGGCCACTTCCACCCCAGCCAGAATGTGCAGCAGCACACGAGGCTTCAGGCACACCACAGCTGGGTAAGCCGAGGAAAGGAGTTCAACTCCACAAATACAGAGATCTAGAGTTACACACTACATGATTCTTATCCCATTTTATTTTTGATTCAATTTTTATTTGCAAGCCAGCACAAATGCAATGTTCTGCAGAGGGACGCACTCCCTTTCCCCTGCCTTTGAGACAGACAGAAAGACTTAGGAAATGCCACAGAAATAAACTCCGCTAAGAAAATGCAAGAATTGAGCAGTTCAGCTTTCAAGAGTCAGATAATGGCAAACAGAAGGTTGAACTTTTCCCCTCGTGTGCATATGCATCATGATTCATTGCATACTCCTCTTATGCTATTCCTCAGCTATTGCAGCATGCCATAATTTGTCTCCAGAGGCAAACAGTAGTTTGCAGAGCTGCATACTTGTCTCTGCGCGGCGGGGCAAGGCTGAGTTCACAGCACATGCCCAAGGCACTGCACACCACGGCAAGCATGCTGGCGTCAGGGAGAAGCACAAGAGCAGGGCTGCTCTCTAAAGGAAAAGCCAGGAAAACCAAGCAGCAGCTCAGGAACAGGGCAAAGGGCAGGCAGAACTGTGATGCAGCTCAGGCTGGGCTGAGCTCCGTGGGGACCATCAAAAGTCCAAGGTGAGGCAGACCAGGGGAGTGACAGAGTGGGTCAGGTTAGGAGGGACCACAGCAGAGTCATCTGGTGCCACCTCCGTGCTCCAGCAGGGTCATCCCAGAGCACACAGCACAGGATTGTGTCCAGACAGATCTGGATTATCTCCTGTGAGGGGGACTCCACACCCTCTCTGGGCAACCTGTGCCAGTGCTTGCTCACTGCACAACAAAGGAGTTCTTCCTCATGTTCATGTGGAGCTTCCCATGCATCCATTTCTGCCCATTGCCTCTTGTCCTTTTGCTCAGCACCATGGAGCAGAGCCTGGTCCATCCTCCTGGCACCCTCCCTTCAGATACTGATAGACACTGATAAGATCAAGGTCTGTTAGTGCCCTCAGGGACCCCAGCTGGGTCATGGATGTCCCTGAGGTATGGCTGCCCTGGAACACTTCCCTGAGGTACAAGGGAGGTTGCATTACAAGGGTGGCTGCATCACACTGGATCAAGTGGCCTGCCCACAGCTAAGCCGAAAGCTGCCCCACGCACCCAGCCATGCAGGATTTGGCCTTGTGAAGTGACAAGCAGTGGCAGGTTTGAGTCACTTCTGGCAGCAACACCTGTGGAGCTCATCATCCCCACAGCACAGCTCAGAAAAAGCTCTGCTAGAAAAGGAGCCTGAAATCTCATCTTTGTGTCTGTGTATCCACATCACCGCTTCTCCTCGGCCAGTTTGGACCAGTGCAGTCTGGCAGAGGTGCAAACACCTCTGAAAAACACCCCTGAGCTGCCCTCTGAAAGGAGTCCAAGGCTGGTGCTGGTGCTGCTGAAGTCAGCACAACCCTGGGCTCAGGCAGGAGCGCTGCCTGGGGAGCCTGCCTGTGCACTGGACACGATTCCCAGCGCTGCACGCTGAGTAATCAGCTATTCCCATGCAGATGAGTCCTGGGAGATGAGCAGCAACCAGCAGTGGAACCCGGAGTTCTGGGAAGCGCAGGCCTCTGCTTTCCCAAATATCTCACCAGGGGAGCGATGCCGCTCCAACCTTGCGAGTAATAAAAAGTAATGGGAAACAGATGCTGCTGTACCTTCGATTAGAATCTGTGTTTAGATTTCCGAGATAATTTTTATCTCTGATACTTTGGCTAATGCAAGGCTGATATGATAAATGGATTTTCTGCGGAGTCTGAGAAGAGTGCTCCTGCTGCAGAACGCAACATGATCTGGAGTTGTCTCCAGCAGGGAGACGGAGAGAAGAAACAGAGCTGGCCTGGACGAGGGTTGGGATGGAGGATGTGTTACATGTACGAGGTCAAATCACCCCGGACAGGGCTGGAGAGGGAGGAGTCACATCTCCCCTCCCACCTTCTCTGAGTGGGGTGGGAAGGACCATCCCTCAGGGCTCCTTGGACAACAGGGGAGCCTCCCCTCCGTCCCCCCTGGCAGCCTCCCCAGGCCGTCTCAGAATCTTCAAATCCTGAAGGGGGTGAGTTCAAACACCCAGTACACGGAGTTAAATCAGCCACTAATGGAGACAAGAGGGTACCACACTCCCAACAGTCTGTCTTTCCACTGGCCCACAGTACCAGAATAGGGTATATACCTCCCCGTGCATCCTCATCCTTCTTAGCTCATATGAACCCGGTTTTCTGAACCCTATTTTTTCCATAAGTCATCTTCCAGTATCCGCTGTCCCTGTCACCTCTCCTGAGGCCTCATGCACATTTCACTGTCATGCTGTGACTTCTTTTTCACTGTCCCCTTGTAGCAATGGCCACAAACAGCCCATACAGCCTTGTCTTGGTCTGCAGCCAACAGGGCCAATGGCAAACACACATGGCAAGAAAAAAAATATGGGGGGAAAGTGTAAGAGAGATTTTATTTTTTCGAGATTATTTTTGCATTATTATTTTCCAGCCTGAAAACCCTTGGCAGAGTAAAACTCATCAGTTCCTTCTAGCATTGTAAGCGGAGATTATGTAATATTTACAGTGATATTAATGCAATCAATCAGCGTCAGCAAGTGGAGATGTGGGAGCCAGCTATACACACGAGAGAAAAGTGGGGAAAAGGGAAGCACAAAGGGGTCCCTGTGATGGCCAGGGAAAGATGCCAAATAATTTCACTGCTTTCCAAACTAATATGTTACAAAATAACACAATCAGCTTTGGCCCAGTTCATTAAAAATAATTGACTTGACTGCTCAGTGACTTCCCGGCAGACTGGAGATGCCCACGAGCACCCAGGCGTTCCCATAAACACCTTTCCTCCTTCCATTTGAAGGGAAAGACTTTGCCCAGCCCTGCTCCAGCTCAGTTCCAAATGATGTCAAAGGAGCCCTTGTTGGACCCTGGGCTGGTGGGATTGGTGAGAGAGTCATGGATCAAGAGCCCTCAGTGAACAGAAGGGCTTTGCCACCGCTCCATCCACTTCCAACGAAATGCCAGTGCCTGAAAGAGGCCGTTCTTCCCACGGAGGAACCCTGAAAGTTGCAACCCTGAAAACCCCACAGACAGAAACTTCTGCTGCTTTGTTCTCTTTTCCTTTTTTCCTTCTTTTCAGGTGGAAATATGAAGAGGGAATTGTTGCCAGAACTTGATTTCTGCATCGCCATTGGAGCAATTTCTGGGGAAGCAGTGTGGTTTTACTGTACAAGAGTGGGAAGTGGGACCTTCAGATGATTTGAGAAGGGCTTCAAACCCAACCCAGCCAGCTCCCAGGTAGGCTGCAAAGGGCTCAGCAGTTGTCTCCCAAGGAGCTGGGAATGAGCTGAAGAACAACATCTGGGAGTGTGCTCTGGTCCCTGCCTCCCAGGGTGGAACCACTGCAGGCATTTCTAAACCGTATCTTGGAATAAGCCTTTCCTAAATAGCTGCTACTGATGTTTGGGCCCCAGCCTACAGTTTGGCAGAGGCCAGGCTTGGGATTCAGGTCTTAATGTGGAGCGTCTCATGTTCTGGTGATGCTGGATGAGGGATCCCTGCTGCTCTGGCTGGTGGGCCACTTTCACTGGAAGAAATAGGCAAACCGGTTTAGAAGAAAGTCAGGTCACATCCTCATAAACCCAAGAATCCTTCCTGCAAAAGAGGCAGGAAGGGATGAACTATCTTGTTTTCCTAATTTTAAAATGTTATGTAACGGTTGAGATACTGGGTCAGATGGTTCTCACATCCCAGTAGAAGATCTGATCTCTGAATTCTGCTGGACAACAGAAGAGTTTCATAGCCAAATATGACTAATCTGAGAAATTCAGGTCTGCTCTGGAGGGGCCACTACCTCTTGATGTGTTTGCTGAACTGAATAATTGCAGCTTACAGAGTTTACCCTTGCCTGATACCTAAAGGATAAAACCTGTGTGTCTTTAGAAATGTGTTGCTTGAGAAACTGAGACAAGGGCCCTAATAAAATTAAGAAAAACTGAGATGATGGAAAGGCCTGAAACCTTACAGCATTTTCTTCAGAGGACTTTTTGGAGCAAGAATTCAGTTTAACCTCTGGAGTGAGAAATTCCAGGTATGCTTCATTTGGAGAGAACAGTCTATATATTTTAAAACCCATCGAGTGCAGTAAAAGAACAGGAGAGATACCATTTTCCCATGTTCCTGCCTATTGTGTTACCTCAGACCCAGAGGCATGCTCAAAGTCAAAGCAGACATACTCAAGGCAAGTTTCTTTTTCTCTGTTGACCTCCCACCAGGAGCCACCTGTGGAAATCCCCGCACCTGCAGGAAGATTTACTGACACCCACCTTGGTGGAAAGGGAAGGGACAGCTGAGTGGCAGAGCACTGCTGAGCTCCTGACCCCGGTGCAGATGGAGGTAAGGCCAGAGGTGATGTCTCCTGGAATGCTGGTTTGGAGAAGACCAATTGGCCTGGCTGTGATTGGGAAATGCCTGCTCTCCAGAGGAGGATCAGCACGTGGGCAGCAGTGACTTTTTCAAGAGCAGCCCTCCCCTCCTGTTTCTTTGGCAGTGAGAGCCACTTGTCTCTGAGCAGGCATTCAGCATGTGATCATTTTGGGCTCCTTCCCATTTAGGAGTGTGACTCTTGGGGAAAGCTTGACATCAGATCATGCCCTTCTCAGAGAACACAAAACAACTCTGTCTCAGGCCAAGTTTTGTTTATTTCTGACTCCTGAGCCATGCTCTCACTTCTTCTCTGTCCCAATGAGTCTATTTTGGGCTGAATTCCTAGTGACATGAGCAAAAATTCCTAGAAAAAGACCCTTGTGCACAGATGGAAGAGCAAACTCTTCTAACCACAACCACAAACCACTTCCATAAACTCCAACCTTTTGCTCCAGCTTTAGGTTTCCTTGCAGAGCCTTGGAAGATTTCTGGGCAAAGTTCAGTGCTCTTGGGGAAAAGGGGCCCCTTATTTATTGCTGCAGAAACCTGTTCCTTGCACCATAAAGGTGCTCACCAGATGCCCTAGAAACCTTTGTCACCAGGAGCAAAGGAAAAAGAACAGTTGCTTCAGACAACTTTAATCATATAAGCAACTAAATTAGGTGGTTGATCTGCCTTGGATCTCTTCATAATCTCTGCAGAGATATTTCTCTAAGTGAGTGTAGAGCAGGACTTAACCTCATGTGCAGGGAAGAGCCTTATGGAGTAACCTTTGTCTCTTCCCTGTGCAGAGGAGCTGTTGAGCAGTTTAGCCAGGCAGCTAAACTGATTTAGGGACTTAAAGACTTAGACAGCTTAAGGAGACACCTGGAGGTGTCATCACCTTCTGGAGATGAATATTTTTCTGGTACTCTACCCTCTGTGTCTGCATCGAGTGGGAAACGCTTCATTTGCGCTTCAAAATCTGGACAACACCTTTCCCAACACCAAACTGACCAAGAATCAACAGCGGATAGAAGGGTGACCTGAAATGCTTGTTCCAGGAGGGCAGCAGTTGCTCTCTCTGGTCTGCGGTGACATTCACAGCTTTCTCTGTGTGTCACACTGAGGCAAAAATTACGCAATGCCCCGACTGCACATTTATCCGCACTGCTGGTGCTTTAGCAATCTGGCTACTCAGCTAGAGGCTGGAGCCAAAGCATATTAAGGAATGAGCCTGTGTTTTGAACATATGCTATCAGCAAAATCTCATTTTTTTGTTGCCACTTACTATTTCTTAACAGGAGGAGAATGCACATGGGGCTGTCTCGAGGCAGAAATGGTGCAGGGCAGAGCCCTGGATTGCTTCACACCTTCAGGCCGCTTGCAGGCCACGTCTGCAGTGCACAGGTGTCCAGTTCTGACCCTCCCCAGTCAGGACTAAGGGAACGAATCACCAACAACAAAAACACTGCAAGGGCCCAAGATGCTGGCAATCACCCACCACGTAGCTGCAGGCAAATACAGAATAAAATTGACTGAGCTGCACATGACCTCAGGATGAAAGATGGGTTGGGGAGAGCTGTTCACCCCAGTCCAGGAGAGCCATGGGCTTGGCCAGCAGTCCCTGGCTAAATGATGAGTCCATCCTGTTTGTTACAGACACAGAGCAGCCCTTGGCCGCTGCTCTTGTCTGTATTTCGATTTGTGCTGATAATACACATTTTTAAAGGCGATCTTAATTGCTGCACGAGATTTATTAGCAGGGATATTATCCATCCTTTCCTTCCACCCCCTCCCCCTCCAGCTCAATTCATCATTTTTACGAGAGGGCAAGTTGAGAACCACACCTCCTCTGCTTCCCCAGGGGCAGCACCGTGGACATCAGCTTCACCATCACCCAAAAATCAGACAGGATGGGTTCGTAGAAAGTAGGTAAACGACTGAACCAAGCACAGGGAGGCCAATTGCATTATTTTTCCCTGAAAACCCCTAAGCAAATCGAGATGCCAGTACCACTGCATCTACTTTGCAGCAGGGTAATGAGAACAAAGAGCTTTTGGGGTATAATCCAAACCACATCCTCGTGTCAAACCCCGCCAAGCCAGGATGCTGAAATGGCCGAGCCTGCAGCACAGAGCTATATAAAGCTGCAGGGATAGCAGCCCTTGGCTGGTGCCAGGCTCCAAGCTAAAGTGAGTTTTACAGGAGGGAGGTTACAGGCCTCCAACGGGATGTAAACTCAGTTTCTGGGCGCAGCAGAAAGTGTGTGGCTGGTGTCTGTGCAGATCCTGGCAATCTGCATCTTTCAGTGTAAGCATCAGTGGTGCCAAGCAATTATGATGTTTATAGAAACTGATGGCCTACATCTGTTTAAAATACTTCCCAGTGTTTAGACTGACAGGATAGAAAACATTCTGCAAGGAGTAAGCAGAAATTGGATGGTTTTATATATCTATATATATGTGGGTTTTGTTGGTTTTTTTTAGCTTAGGAGAACTCACACTAAATTGATTAACTACTCAAATTCATTAGCACTGTAAGCACTATAGAGTGAGCACAAGCCATAAACCTGCCTTCCTGCCTGCTAGAGAATTAACAAAATGCAAGAAAGATCTTCCAGAGGGTGAAGCCTGTTTGGAACTAGACTGAAGCAAGAATGTAGTCTCACATCCCAGCAGCTTTATAGCCTTCCTGCTTGATCTTCAGCAAGAAAAGCTTTCTCTCCATTGAGAATCAGCCAGGATGGCTGACCCCAATCTCAACAGAGACAACAACAATTCTCACTCTAGTGTAGGTATTTAGAGATGGAGCAGAAGAGCAAGCTGAGCTCCCAGCCTGACCTACTTGCAGAGGGTAACCAGATCAGTTGCACTACACCGAGCCCTGACCAAGGCCCTTGGCCTTATCTCATCTGCTGTGGTGGCTCCTTTTATTGCTTCGACTCCTTCCAGGCTTTGACTCCTTCCAGCCAAAATCCTACTGGAACCATGGGATGCTCCTCCTTTGATTCAGGCAGCTTTGGCCATGAGTGAAATATCCAGATGGTTCAGGGATTAAAGAAGCTGAGATTTTGCAGATTGTGACCATGAGAGCAAAGAGAGCAGAGCTCTGCACTGCTGCAGTCCAATGGCCCTCAGTGACACAAGGACTCTTCAGAGACCTCAACACACCAGAGCCACCTCCAGAAACCCAAGGATCACTTCAGAAATTACCAAACCCCAGGACCCCATGGCCAAGCCCAAGAGTTTTGGCAAAGCACCTTCCCGCAGCGAGTTTCTAAGCAGCATGAACAACACAGCAATACCCAAACGTTCATGCACATACCCAGGGACTTGTTTGTACAGCCAACCTCCTCTTCCTCTTCCTCGAGCATGGGCTGCTGGGCTTTGCCACCTGATTACTGAGAGAAGCCCTCCCTCGTTAGCAGATTGGAATCCTGCTATAAATCTCCCTGTAGGGCTCACTCTTGGGTGACAATGTCCCACAACAAAGAGCCCCATTCACCAGTCCAGCCTTTGGAGTTTGTTTTCCGCTTTTTAATGTCAGCCCTAGAGGCGGGGTGCAAGTTTTATGTGCAAAGCACACAGAGACCCCAAAAGGGACACCCTGCTCTGGAATTAGTTATAACCAAGTCCCCTCGGGTAGGGCTGCTGCTCAGCAAGTGGGAAGGTCTCTCCTCTCTCGGTTATACTGAAAACAAATGTATGGCAGAAAAAAAAATCCATCTCTGGGGCTCTCCCTTAGTTCACTGCCAGGATTATCATGGTATCTAGCTTAGTAAAAGACAGTTTCCATCCTCTTTTTCCTCCCACCCAACCCCTTGTATTTTTAAGGCCACTTATGTCACACACATATGCAAAACTCCAGCACGAGAAGGCAGCCACATCAAGCACAACATCACAAAAAAAGCAGCCACCATCCCCTCCAAGCTCTCATTCCTTCTGAGCTGTAAATTAATACACGAACTATGCAAATCAGAAGCACGTGCAGAGGGGAAGTTGCTCTCCCTGGCACTGGCTGGGGATGGACTGCATCTCCCACCAGGGAGTTCTCTGGGACACTGGGATGGGGTTAGGACTGCACTTTGCATTGATATTTCATCCTGCACACCCCAAGTAGCCACAGGGCTTCTCTCTGCTTCCCCTGGATCATCCTGTCCCCTCAGCAATGCCATCTCTGCGTTGCTCCAGCACTGCTGCCTCTCCCCCATCCCTGAGCAGAGCTGTGTAAAACACGCAGACGTTTTCATCACTAAACTTACGGCTGCCCCGAGGGCATGTGCATAAGTTTACCCAGTGCTCTCTAAATCAGTCCCAGAACAACCTTTTCCAGCCACTGCCAAACAAAAGCTTTTCCAGCAGAACTCCATTTTCCTTTTCTCTGTAAGAAACCCTCTTTTTTCAGGCTAGCTCAGCTGTTACACTTGGGCCCTGGCTGGTGGAAACACACACAAGTACCTGCAACCTCACTGACATTAATGGAAAAAAACCTGCCGTTAAATTCAAAGAGAGTGGAACAAAATTTTACAGTAATTTTTTTCCAGGAAGGGGAAAAAAATAAAAAGGAAAGAAATCAAAAAAGGAAGGAAAAGATCTGTTGAAACCCAACTTTAGTCCACATTGAAGGAAATCTTGACAGCTCTCATATTCCCTGTGGAGGACATGTACATCCTACAGAAGTGAGCTGCTGCTCCCCATCAGTGTAAGAGCTGTAAGGATGAAATCTGCTCTGGGCTAAGGCTCCCAAATTGCTCCTGTTGTGTCCAAGCTGGTCTGTTTTTCCTGCACTGCTGCTGCAGAGGTGTGAACATGGTGCTGGTCACAGGCAGAGCCTGGTTTTGATGCTAAGGCAAGCTCAGGACGGGTGGGCACAGCATCCACCCAGCAAACTCTCCAGGGCTGCTGTGCTTCCAGGCTTTTATTCTCGTACCAAAATAGTTCAGCCGCTGACGTCTCCGAGTGGGCTTTATAGGGTGAGGTTGGGCTGTGTTTCCATCTGCTGTGACCATGGCCAGGGAATGCACTGTCCCACACCCAGTGTGCACCCATTATCACCAGCCCAGAGGACAGCCCAGACTCCCACAGAATGACAGCTCTTGTGTTTCCCAGAAGCAACCGCCTGTTTGAGACCCTGCCTGCTCTGTCCTCCCTCTCTGGTCCTCTCACCCACAACTGCAGCTTCACGCCAGGCAAGAGACTCAGAAATGCCAATACCACATGAGAAGTGGTGTCCCTGGCAGGGAAATGAGTGCCATGAAGGGGCAAACACTTTATGGCTGGTTTATGATGCTGACATCAGCCAAAGCTTGTTCTTTGCACCAGGGTGGACGGGGGAACTTTAGACAGAGCCAACTTAACAGCTCTGCTGACACCTCTCAGTGTGGCTGCACCACCACTCCCAGATATCTGACCCAGATATCTGACCCTCCAAAGTTTCCCTTGGTATCACCTGGGACGAGGTTGCCCAGCATGACCGTGCACCGGAGCAAGGCCAGGCTTGTCCGTTCCATAGGGACAATCCCAGGGACGCCTCTGGCCAATGCTGAAGGACCTGAGCAGCTCCAAAGGCCAATTCCCTCTGAAGGGACACAGCACTGCCCTCTGTGTGAGGACTCAGCAGGGTCAGTGCTCTGAGGTCGGTTGTCCCCATACCCCAGCCCATCGCCGGATCTGCTACACGTTGATATTTCCATACAAACAGGCTTGGAAGCCGCTCACATCAGCATTCAGCTGGAGGAAATCCCAGCCACGAGCCCACCGGGATCAGGGGAATCAAAGTGTTACTAATAAAGAGCCATTTCTCACCCTCCCAAATCCACACTCCAAACAGTAGGATGCAAGAGGGAGGATTTCTCACAAGCCGAACGGCTCCGGCAGGAAATGGCACATTTAGCACTTCTTTCATGACTTTCTTCCCACCACATTTCCTCCGTGCCCCCTCCCCAGCTCTGTCCATGGCAGCACATTATCTCTGGGAGCAGATCCTTCATTTTTAAGGGCAGCTCCCAACTCCGTGCACTCCTGCCAGAGCAGCCAGGTTGGTCCCTGGCCACAGCCGTGTCTCTCCAATTCAGCCCTGCAAATCACAGTGGCACCAGATTAAGCCTTCAGCCGTGTTATTTCACGAGGTTTACGCATCACAAATGTTGACAGTGAGGATCAGCTTTAAGTAACAAACCAGCAAACCAATTCCCTTCCATATATTCCACAAAATCCTGTTGCTTCCTCCAGGAGAAAACATGCTGCACTGCCTCATTGCACAGGCACAAGAGGAAATCACTCTCTGGATTTGGAAAGTCGATATTAATGGGCTCAGACTGCAGTAGAGGGCATGTTCATTTTGCAATCGAGTTACTTTCCCTGATACTCTCTTGATTCTATTTTCCTGGCAAATTGTGATTGCTAATAAATTGCAATAACTTTGAGTTTACATTACGACTCGCAGAAGATTATTCTGGGCAGTAATGACATTCCCAAAGCGGAGGGTCTCTCCAGTGAAATATCTGGCATATGGAAGCAATTCAGTTTTTACAGATTCAGATGAAACCTACGTATTAGTGATGAAGAAACCATGTTTTGATAAGATAATAGGCAGTGGTGTGAGCCGACAGGGAAGAAAATATGAAGTTTCTAATGCCTACAAGGAAGTCAGGCTTCTCCCAAAGCTTACTGAAGCCAGTGGACTGAGTCCTCCAGGCTTCACTGGGGTTGAAGATCAAACCTTCACCCTCCTCACAACAGGAACACGTTCTGGGTCAGCTCGTCCTGCCCCAGAACACTTTATCCTACAATAATATTCCAGCCTCCCACTTATTAGATGCTGAAATCTGTTTATTTCCTCTAGTGTCCAAGTCTCTCCCAGTGTCTCCTTTTGAAACCCCCAGGGCAGCCAAAGCGGGAATTTTAATTTTATTGCGCTATTTGTCGAACATTTTTTCCCTTTTTTTTTTTTTAAACACTGTTTACACAGAGCAGCCTTCCTCCCTGATCCCCTCTGGTTTGTCTTTTGCTTCTCAGGCATTTCCTAGCTGCTGTGCCTGGGCTCCACCTTGTCATGTAAATCCAATTTAATTTGCACAGTTCTGGTTGACTGGGGCTGTTTTCTAATAAATTCAAGCTCCGTGAAAAATTCCAACCAGGTGATACACTCAAAGGCAGCAGCTCCTAGCACAGTCTGTGGGAAGGATCTTCAAAACACATTCTAAGAGGAGGCAGGTGGCTTTGGGGGCTGATTGCCCTTTTACTTCTAATATTAACTTTTAATTACCAACAGCTAAACCTTGTTTTCCTATACGATCCATTGCTGCCTCAAAATCCGTTTTGTCCTCGGGTTATTGACACAGTTGGAAAATTTACTGTGTTTACCCTTTTTGAGGAAACAGTTTAGTTTTGATGCATTAATTTCAAACCAAGACTGTGTCCATGCTCATAGTGCAATCTCTAATTCTGCTCTTCCTCATCCCCTATCATTAACAGGGAGCTGTCTTCAGAAACCTCTGGTGCAGAGATGAAAATGTGCAGGAAACAAGGATGAAGAAGAAGCTTTATTTTGTAGGTTTATGGTTTTAATACTTCTGCTTATCAGTGGGTGAAATTTGGGGAATACTCAACAGACTAAAGTGCAAAAATGCTCTTTGCAAGAGGGGGATGGTGGAGTCTATAAGCCCCAGTACAACACCCTGAGAGCCCAAAGCAGGGGCAGAACTGGGTGGTAAGAGAAACAAATGAGGTCTGTGCCCTGCCCAGCCTAATATGGGCCAGGAAATCAGAGCCCAGAAATCCCCTTGTGCCATAAGCAGGGTCAGGGAGGCTGCTGAGCAGCACCTAAAAACAGAAAAAAGCCTTTTTCTTCATGCCCCACATCTCAGTGTGGGCTGGTGCCTCCCCACTAACCTATTTTTGGCTGCAGGCTCAGCCCCAGCACAGGTTGCGCCACGCACGTGGCTTTGTCTGCCAAGCAACCACTGCACCCCTCGCCTCTGAGCTGGGCTTGATCCCTGTGAAGCACCTCCAAAAACAGCAGCCTTACATACCTCAGGTACCAGAGGCCAGCTTGAGGTTTAGGTGGCATTTACCCACTCTCCCGTGCAAAGGAAACCCCCCAGAATTCCCAAGAAATCCACAGAACGAAGAATCTCAGCTTTTGTTCCACATGGTTAATAAAACCAAAAAATTGTAAATAAATACAGGGCACCACAAATACAGGGCACCAAGACAGTGCAGGTGATTTATTGGCACTTAACGTTATGGGGGTGACAGAAAGCACTGCAATAGTCAAGTGCCATGGCCACTATAAACATTTTGTTAAAGGGGGTTTATTACAGAGCTGTAAAAGTCAGCTCCAGGCTAGAAGTTGGCATGCGAGCTCTCTCTACCTTTGAAGTACTTATTGACAGTAGAAATTTTGGAAGGGAAAAAAAATATCAACGTGGAAACTATGGTTTCATCAGGCTTTGAATAGCAAGTGTAAAAGGGAAAGGAGATAAGAAAGGGGGAGAAGGAAGAGAAGGAGCAGTGCTGTGAGGGTGGATAATGTCCAGCAAATCTTTTGCCAGGGAGATCTTTTGGGTTCACCTTTTTCCATCCATAAGGGACTCACAAAGCAGTGGTTTCTGCAAAGTTTCTCCCGTCTTTCAAAATATTTGCCCAGCCATTTCCATGCAGTTATTGGTGTGTAATTTACAGCTTTTCACAGCGGGGAATGCGAGTCGCCCTGGGGTAACAGATGCCATCGAGAGCTGCTGGGAGAGCTGCTGCTCTCTGGCTCCCTGCTTCCACCGCAGGGGGAGAGGAGCAGGAATCTGAATCCAAGGGGATCAGCCCTGCCAGGTTCCACATTGGCAAGAGCAAGGGGTAAATCCCACCTGGCCCCATTCTCCAGCCAGTGCTGGAGCTTCAGAAGTCTGGTCCAGGCAGAGGGGCTGCTTTTCCATTCCCGCGAGCTCTTGCCAAATGCAGGTACCTCTCAGATTTCAAACCCAGAAGGAACCACTGTGAGCTCCTCATACAGGAAAGGCAGTCCCATTTTTTGGTTAAATGTCACCTCAGCACTCCTCCTGTTCACCAGTGACCTGTACAGCACCACTGTACAACAAACTGGGCACACTGGGGCATCCCTGGGAAGCCTCGTGCTCAGGGGTAGCTTTAAAGATAATTTTAGGGAAATATTTCACAGAAAACTCTTGAGAATGGGTTCATCACCCAGGAGGACAGTAAGGGAACATTAACTCCTCCACTGGCACCAGCCAGGGGTGCACTCTGAGCATAGTGCAGCTCAGCAGCCCATTTTGATGCCTCATGTGTGCCCACTTGGTGCATGACCGAGCTTGGATCAGAGAGATGAGAATTAATCCATGAATTGTTTGGCTCCTCCAGGAGAAACCCCACAGTGAGACCTACTTGGATGGGAGAAATGAGCTGGAAAATCAGCTTGGAACATCTCAAAGCAAGCCAGTAAGGTTTGGTGAAGAAGAACCACACGTGGAGCAGGCAGTGCAGGAGAGGAGACGCACTGCTTGACACCCAGCAGCAGCCTGGCCTGCCTCCCTGGGAAGATGATGCTATTTTTGTCTGCCCTTTTCATAGCCACATTCGCCACTGAAACCCTGTCACATGCTGAATTATGGGCTGGATGGATGAGTCCAACCTGGAGCAGATGTTTATCTCATTTGCTTCCACGTCTTTTTAAACATTTCACATGTAGGAAAACGATAAAAGCAAGAAAATTAAAACATGGATGCCCAAAGTCTAATTAGCATCCCCCCCGTAAGCTGGGTGTGTTTTATCTTTAAAACAGAGTGATTCCAGCTTCCTTTGTAACATGCATGAATCCCAGGGGGAGCAATCAGAAATAACACAATGGTGTTGTTAAGAATCATTTATTACTATTATTATTACTGTGAGCTTGGGTGAATCAACTCAGTAAGACCAACGCAACCTCTGTGAATAAGTTAAACTCTATTTTAAGGTCTTGAATAAGAGACTTTGATGGGGCTGAATGTAAAAACCTACATATGGGTGAGATGCAATTATGGAATTTTGACAAGGGCATTTGACCAACCCCAAAAAATCCATGCATCAAACTGTCATCATCACCAAATGTGCATGCCTCAGATTTTCCAGTTCAGCAAGGTTATAGAACATTACAGCTTTTTATGTATTTAAAAGCGAGAGTTAAAATATAATTATAATATAAAAACATTATAAAATAAAAAGCTTACTTTTTATAAGCTCGCCACACTGGAAAATGTGAGGCACAATAATCTTCTCTATAGCAGTCTCAATATTATGGTTCCAAGTTCCTCACACCTTGTAACATAATTAGGCGTCCTCCCGAACGCTTTGTCGCACTTTGATTTTTGGGGAACGTCGCCAGGAACGGTTGGTCAGGCTCCACTCTCTCCAACCATCCTGACACTTGCTGGCTTGGAAAGAGGTTGCTCCAAGAGCAAGTAGGAGGAGTGAGCCCTAGGGGTAGCTTTGGCTCTAGAAACTGACTGCACACAGGGAAAGAGCGTGGTCAAAAACATTTTCTTCCCAGAAGCAAACGTGCAAGCAGGTGCCAAAGCGCTCTCACTACATGACTTTATTTAGCCTGGTGACAAAATAAACTCCTGTGTAGGAAGATACAGTAGTTCAAAGCAATAGGGGAGGAGTTTCTTTTTAAGCAGAGCCTAAATAAGTTCTTTATCAGAGGGAACAGCATTAATATATAAATATTCTTTAATTAAATGCTGGCCTTGAGGTCATGTGCCTGAACTGTTTTTTTTTTTTTATGTCCTATCAGTGCTTTCAGATGTGCCTGTCCTGCAGCCATGTGAGCTTGGTTCATGATGGCAAAGGAATATGAGCACTTCATGGCCACTTGTTGGAAATTGGTTATTCCTTGGCTCAAAGGCTCGTGCGTCTCAGAACATCTGGGCTGGAGAGGTTCGTGAACTAAATCAAAACAAGCCACAGGAAATTCTAGACATGGTAAAGGTTCCTTGGCTGAATGATTGATTCGCAGATTGCAAGAAGTGCTGTGCTGGTTTTGGCTGGGGTGGAGTTCATTTTATCCGTGGTACCCGGTGTGGGGCTGTGTTTTTGATTTGTGCTGAAAACAGAATGTTTGGAGTGATGGTGTTTGTCATCCCAAGTCACTGTTACACACAATGAAGCCCTTTTTTTTCCTGAGGATTTCTGAACACTTTCCTGCCCATAGGAATGAATTCCTTGGTTTGGTTTGCTTGCACACATGACTTTTGCTTTACCTATTAAACAAACCCATCTTTATTTTAGCCCAGGAGTTTTCTCACCTTTCCATTTCTCTTCCCCATCCCACCGTGGGGAATGGGCAAGGAGCTCTGTG
Organism: Pomatostomus ruficeps; assembly: GCA_013400735.1. NCBI lineage: Eukaryota > Metazoa > Chordata > Aves > Passeriformes > Timaliidae > Pomatostomus > Pomatostomus ruficeps. The sequence goes on along the minus strand of VYZT01060703.1, from coordinate 232,374 downwards.
GAGCTTAGTTGCCAGCTGGGTTTAAACCACGAGGGTCTTGTATGTCTAAAATCTCTCCAGTTATGAGCCTAGATCTTTAAAAAAGGAGCATAGAAGATGTTTGGAGTATTGATGAGACCATTCTGCACTGTAAGGACACCACATTATCCCTGTTTATTTGTCATTCTCCTTCCTTCTGGCTCTGTGGATGAGATTATGCAAGCAGGGCACAGTTACCTCTCAGGACTCAAGGTCTACAGTTGTGACGAAATCATGTCTTGAATTCTCAGGGACTATGATGTTGACCTGGGAACCAAGGGTGGAGCAGACAAAAAGACAGAAAGGTTCTGCCCAAATAAGGAGGAGACATAATTGGTCTGACTGTGAGGGCAGGCAGCATGTCCCAGTCCTGCTCCCCAGATTAAACCCTGTCTGTGTGCTGACTCCATGCCATTCCTCCACAGCATTTGGTCTTCTTTGTAAGAGATTCAGAAGGTGCTCACAGAAGAGCTGCAAGAGGCTCCATTATGCCCCAAATTCTGGATGATGTGAGATGCATTGGCTGTTTCCCTTTGGATTCAGCCCCAGCTGCTCCCGGGACAGGAGAGACTACAAGGCTAAGGACCATCCCTGTCACATCTCTTGGGACACCTCACTGGGGGTGGACACAACACTGCAAAACTACGACATCTTAGGATGGATAAAAATAATCTGCAGCGTGCCCAGAACTGACTCTTAGGTGTTAGGGAGGGCCATAAGGAATGATTCTCAGATTTTGGAAGACTGAGTGGAACGTTCCAGTTCTTCCCAAAATATACAGTGGAAAAATGTGGGCTCAGAGAGAACAGCTACAGCCAGGACAGCAAGAGAAACAGTCCTGGCAGTGCTGGAGGAGCGGAGAGCTGACTCAGAAGCAGGATTGTCTTTCATGCTGCCAATCGCAACGTCCTCGCCTGGCCTTTGGGGCTGCACCTCCCCAGTGCTCCGAAAGCCAAATCCCTGGGGATTCCAGCCAAAGGAGAGGCTTGAACGTGGGGCAGCTGGCACCAGGAGAGTTTCTCCAGACACTGACTGGGGGCCAGAGGTGAGCTGATCCCTGATTGTTATTGCAGAGGTGTGGTGAGCTTGGCAGTGGCTCTTTCCATCTGCCTGCACGGGCTGGATGGGGGAAAGCAGGGAGGTGAATCCATCCAGGCCACTGTCTCCAGCTGCCCATGGGGCTGGCAAGGATCGTTGCCTTCTAAACAAATAAACCTCCCTGTGGGACCGTCTCACCTGGCTCTGTGTCCCTTTGCAGAAAAGGTCACCAGTTATTGATGGAGTGTTCCTCGCAAGGACATTACAACACCAAAAATCACAGAACGGAACAGTTTCTTTTTTCGTTCACTTATTGTGTTCTACCCAAACCGTAACACGGAGTTTTTTTGTGTTTTGTTCAAAAACTTGGACCAAAGACAGTGAACTGCTTCCAGGCTGGCCTGCAGCTGACCATTCACCCCTGCATGGTCTCTGCACATTTCAGGTGCCACCATAAAATGATTAGCCACTTACAACCAAGTTATTAGCAACTAATAATCAGTTAAACCAATAAATTACAACTGGCATCCCATCAAGGTGCCACCAACTTCCTGGGCACCAAGACCAAGCACTTTCTCAGAGATGGACACATTCAAGACCAGTAGCATGAGACTACAGATGTAATACCTTCAATCTTTGGGAATTTAATCCAGGTAGCAGCCAAAACTCAGCCTGCTCTTTTCTTTCTGGACTTTGCCCTATCTAAATGTGGGTTAGAAAGAACAATTTCAGACTACTTATTACAAAAGGGGCACATCCCACCCATCTCATCAAATCAAGCAATCAGCTGAAGAAGGACCAGAGCTGATTTTAGGGCTGTGTATCCTAATTCTCTTCCCATGACAACCAGTCATAAAATGGAAAACAGAGTCAAACATCCAGGGAGCACACCCGAGCCCCACTGTGTGGGCATCACCATGGACTTACTCCAAAGAGATGTGGTGGTAATGCTATTTATGAAATCGATTTCTCCCCACCCTTACTGTTGCATTTTTCTATTTTGATCATCAGGCAGGAAAGCATAAATAAAATCCTCTTAATGTCATAGTCATTTTTTAAGCAGGAAGTGACACAGGTTGACACCCAACCATTAATTTGACATGGGGCAGTAAGATCATTTGATTCTGCTGGCAGAATTTTATAGGAATTAACCAGCTTGAAGATTTATGGTCAACATATTGCTTTCACTGTAAAGACTGTATAAAAAAACTCCCTAAAATGTACCACTATCATTACTTATTATAAAGGAATTTTTTGATTATGGAAACAGAGTAATTTAGGAAACTTTTGCTTTCTGTAAACATCCTCTCCCCAGTTTTATTCTAATTTTTTTAAAAAAACATCACAAAAGGGTATTTTAGGAGAAGTAGGCAATGTAAAGAATCAGGGAGATAGATGGGATTTACTGGGGCATTAATTTTTCTTCCCCAAAAAATATGAGCACATGTGCTACAGCCAAGGGGACAGTGGCCATAGTTCAAGTCTTCAAGGATTTGTTTTTGTCTGGTTATCCAGTGAAACCTTAGGAGGTCAGGGAGGCCTTTGAGCCTGATGCACACCTTCCACCAGGCCAGGGAGAAGGAAGGACTGAAAAGGCCATAATTTATGTGTCACGCCCTAATCCCAGAGCACTCAGCACAGCCACCAAGGCCGGGGGAGGACTCTTGTGCACCCAGACCCTGGATTGCATCCTCCTGGTCCTGTTCTGCAGAGCTTAACCAGCACACACCCTCTTCTCCAGTCCAACAAACCCTTGACAGGCCCGAGGACTCTCTCCCTGATAAAAAGTTTGCAGCTCGCGCTCCCGGCGTAGGCGTTTTAGAATAACAAACATGGTGGTGTGCACGGGCTGGGGAGCTCTGCCAGGCAGCAATCCAGCAGATTTTCCTTTGCAGCAGCCTCCAGGCCAGGATGGCAGCGGAGCAGGGCTGCACTGTCCCCCACCCTCCCGCTGGCCACGGTCCCGAGGTTTTCCCTCCAGCTGGGGGGAAGATGGAGGGCAGGAGGGAGCACATGGAGATCCTTGTCAGGCCGCAGTCAGCAGCACCACATCAGGAGTGTGTCTGATGTGTTGTACACCACGTCAAGAGTGTTCCTGACGAGTTGTACACCCCCTCGAGATGAGCCACCTGAGCCAGCCCTGTGCTCCCTGTGCCAGCTCCCCCGCAATGTCACTCAGTGCAGAGAACAGTCCTCACCCCACCACCCTGCTCCTTCATGCTCAGCCATGGCCTTGCTCACTCAGCTCTAACATTTGTATTCCCAGCATTATTTAAAACCCTGCAGGGAGATCTTTCCAGCACCTCCAGGCAGGAATGAAACCTGGATGCTTGCTCAGCCGGGCTGACCAAGAGGTGACTGAAGCACTAACGATCAGCAGATGAAGGATGATGTTGGAGTCCCTGGGAAGGGATGGGCTGCCAGAAAAGGAGGGCAGATCCCACAACAGCCATCCTTGTTCCTTCGCCTGTCACCTCCAGTGCAAGAAGCACCTCAACCACCGCGTCCAAATTCGATTGCTGCAGCGCCTGCACTAATAAGGTGCGAGCCGATGTCTATTATTCTGGGCACAGCTGAGTACTAAAAGGCTCTGGTGACTCCTGGCTCACATCCCATCACCTTGGAGCAGGGTGGAGCCGGTCCCTGATCCGCAGGCAGAGCCAAAAGCCGATTGCTGCTCTGGTGTCTGCACTGCCTCTGCGACGCCTCACAGCCGAAATTCCTGCACGAATCGAACCACAGCAAGAGCGCCTCTGAACCACAGAGATTTATAAGCTCAACAGCAGGAGATTTTGGGGGAGCAGATGTAGAAAGAGAGGGTCAAATAAGGTCACATTGGAAATATATGGCAGAAGCAAGAGCTTAGCCCCCTTGAACCGAATTCTTGCTCAATGGCAAAACCATGAGACCATTCTTCCTCTTAAGAGTTTTTCCATGCCCTAACAAGCCTGGTGAGGAACTTAATGACATCTGCATGTTCTTGCCTGAGCAAGGACCTCATGATTTGGCTGGATGCCACGAAAAAAAAGATATCCAAAAGTTATGAAAATAAAGGTATTTATCTTCATTGTTCAGAAAAAAAGACTGAGCCTTTTATTTCCCTCTCTTGGAGGATTAAGCTCACAGATTTACAAAGAACTGGTTTATTACCAAAATAAATACATCGCCATGCCAATTTATAGGACACAAATGTAGGAAACCCATCCAACCAAATCAGGCAAAGTGTAATTCATGTGAGAGCCCTCAGCATGTGCAAAGGGCACAGTGCATGTGGAACAAAGTACATAGGGAAAGCATGCTAGAAACCCCTATCTGCGGGAACAATTCCCAGCAGAGCGTACAATGGAGCTATAAAATAAATGGTTTGGCTCTCCATTGGAAGCAAAGCCCAACTGTTCTCAATGAGAAGGAGGATCATGTATCTTTATAATGAGAATTCAGTCATTTTTAAAAGTTGGCTTTGCTCATATCACCACCAAATCTGTCTGTGGAGCTGACAGGCTGCAGACTTAATTTGTGTTTCTAACTGTGATTATACATGGCAGTGATGGATACCACAGGGTTTTCCAGGGCTTGGGGTTTGGGGCTGGCTTTTGTTTTTCAGTTGTTTGGGGCTTGGGATTGTGAGAGGTGGTGGGGGTATTTTTAGTGTCACTGTCCAGTGAGGCTTAAAGGGCTCTTTCCTTGTTTTAGTAGCTCTGATAATGCACAGAGATGAAAGCAGCCCCCGAACAAGTTCCTCTTTATATTGGCAAAGCTGCCCCTTCTGTGATGAAACCCAAGAGCAGTTTCTGCTTTCAGTGCTCAGTGAGATGGAGCAGAACATGTTTACTGAGCCTGAACATACCATTGCCCTCAGAGGCGCAAGCACCACCCTCTGCAGCAAAGGTGATCCTCAGAGCACTAAAACATCTGCTTGCTCAGTGGAAAAACAACCCCACAATCATGTTAACATTCATGAGCATGGCATATTCAGGCGTTAAGGGAACTTCCTTTCCTCTCTGTTATTTCTTACAGGGCAGAATCACTTTATAGCTGACAGCACACACAGGAGTGATGATTTCAGAGCCAGATCAGCTCCTTTCACAATGCAACCTTAAAAAATCTGAAGTTGTCCATTAGAAATGAGGCAGCCTTCACACAAGGCTTAAAGCCCCATTTGGAAGCTCTTTTTTCCCAGTCCAACCTCAGACTGCAGGGTTACAGATAAGCAAAGTACTTGGTGTTACAGTGGATGCAAAGCATCTATAGCAACCCAGAGCAGTGATGTCCAAGACTTGACAACAAACTGGCACAGAGAGGGTATTTGCAATTTAAAAACTCAATTTCTCCAAATCTTTGCTCCTCTTATTAAGACCAAAGAGAAGAAGGTTGTCTGGTTACTTCTGGGGAAACAGTCAACACTATGGTTCGTAGGGATTGCAGCCTGGACTAAAATGGGAAAGCCAAGCGGGATAATTTGGACTTGTACAAGTCTGTTCTCCACATGACCTGGGGAAAACATCCCTGAACTTGTGACATGAGGCATCTGGAAGCAGCAACTTGTGCATTTAGCCTGACTGGGGGCACTGTTAGGCACATGGGAGCTTTGGTACATTTGAGAAAAGTGACTGACCTGACAATCAGAGCAGTGGAGACACTGCACTGATGACAGGCACAGAGTTCACAGCATGTTCTCTGCAAGTGGACATGAAGCAGCTCATAAAAGGGGTTCAGATCAGTTGCCAAGATCAAATATTCTCAGCTGAGCTGATCTGGCACTCCACAGGGCTGGGTCTCATCAAAGAGGATCTCTCTGTACTTCAGAGCATGGTATGTATGGTCAAAGGCTTTCCAGCTCTGCATAGGAGCTGGATAACACCTTGGGTTCCAGCCTGCTGTGACCTTCAGAGCAGCAGTGCATGGCCAGGGAGCATAAAAGCAGCTCAGGAACATCCAGATCACACCACAGTCCTTGTGGAATCACAGAATAGTTAAAACTGCAAAAGATCTCCAAGACCATCATGTCCAACCATTAGCCTTGATGCTGTTTATTCTTTGTTCAGGGGGGAAGGTTGGTGGCAAAATTTCTGGGACTCTCATCCCTGCAGTGAAAATCATCCTGCCACGACACTGATGGAAAATTGGAAGGTGATAATCACAAATCCACCCTTCAATTCAAATCGAACAAAAGCACAGTTAGCTCAGCAGCACACAGCTGTGCTGCTCCCTGTACCCCAGCTAAGCACTGCTGTGCCACTGACCAGCTGCAAGTTCAAAAAGGGGCACAGCAAAGCCAAGCAGAGCTCCAGCTCCCCCCAGCAGCGTGCCAACTGCTTCATCCCAGCACTTCTTCCCGAGCTTTGGTCATCTGTGCACGGGCCTCGAGGCCAAAATGAGAGGAGCCTTCCCAGTTGCAGCTTTTGGAGGAGGCCAAACCCTCTGTACATTGTGAGTTGTGAAATACATGAACTCCTAGGCTTCACATGAGCCTCCCTCTTCTGTGCAGCATCACACAGCTTTTGGATTTGCCTGCCCTGTCCACTTCTGCCATGTGTTTCCAATAATTGCTCACATATGGAGGGGTTTCTTTTGTTTGCCCTGAGAAGGGACACGCAGTTGTTCCCCCGTCCCAGATGAGGCTGCAGACGTACACATCACTTTTATTGGTGTGTTTTATTGCCCCCGCTTCTTTACAGCACACGCCACCGGTCTCCCCAGCCTTCCCTTTCAGTCCATGGTTTACCCTTGCCCCTGTTAGGTCTCCTCATTCCCCATTCTCTCTCAGTCAAAACAGGGGCCCCTAATTAAGAGAATGCCTTATAAATCTCTCCACATCCAAATCAGATCCAGAGCCCGGCTGGGGAGACAGCTCTGGAGACAGCGGGTAGGTCTGGCATTCCTCACGCTGCACACAGGCTCTCTTCAGCATCCCTGCTTGGCATGGGAGCTTTGGTGCCAGCACTGACAGCCAGTACCAGGACCCAGCCCTTGTGCCCACCGTGTACAGCAAGCAGATACCAGAGGAACAGGCTGGAGACCACCCACTTAGACCCAAACCCTCGGTTAAGACCCAAACTGGGATGCTGACCCTGCAGGAGAGGCAGCCACGGCACCCAAGGATTCCTTGCAGGATCCCGTGGTGTGCAGTGGAGGAGAGAGGGATAACAATCTCTCACCCAAAAAGCTGTGGGACTCTGCTTTCCCAGAGATGTGGCCAGCAGACCCTTGGGTCAGGAGTGAGCTGTATTCAGAGCTTGTTGCTCCTCTGTTAGGGCACATCCTACCCTCAACACCCCCAAAACCAACCCCAAAACCAGAATGGAGGTTCCTGCTACCAAGCCCTGCCTGGATGTGAGTTTGTGCCCGGTTTCACACTGACTGGCGCCAGGCAAGCCCCAGCCCAGCACACCCATCACCCAAACCCCCATGTGAAAGCACCCAAGATCAGGGTCCCTGAGTGGCTCTCTGCTCATTCCATCAATCCTGTTTATAGAGGGAACACAGCTCCTAACCAGGCAGGATGACCCTGCTGGGACATCACCCCTGCACTGCCCAAATTATGGGTGTTTAAAGGACAAGGTGCAAGTGCCACCCTCAAAACTCACAGTAACACTGAGCACCTTGCTGCAAACCTGCTCCTTGTGGGACAGTGGGGTTGGAGGCCTATGATTCAAAAACCACAAAGGTTAAGAGTGGCCTGAGACAGAGAAACCCCACCCCACTCTGTCACCATGTTACTTTGTCTGCTCTTGCTCACAGTCTTGACTTTTGATCAAAACTGTGCCTGCCCAGGGACTTAAGCTCAGCCTGCAGTGGTGTCTCTGCATCCCACTCACACACAATAATTTCCTCAGTGTGCACATCCCTGGAAACGCAGCCGGTGCCAGAATTCCCCGATACCAAATCCCTGCTTTGGCTGGTGCCCAGTGCTCTGAAAAGGCCGTCAGCATCTGGAAGCAGTGACACTGCACATCTGCATCAGAATTGCAGGATGGGGAGAGAGCTACCTACAGGACTTGGTCTGTTGATAATTAAATGCTAAATAGGAGGGCATTAGATGTACTCACCTTCCCTAACGCTTGGACTGACTCGTACACGATGCTGCTGCTGTAAACAGCCCTTGGAGGAGAAGTAGATGAACTTTTTCTTGCACTTGTAACAGCTGGGGAGGCTGAGCAGGCAGGATAAATCTAAAGAAAACACCTCCAATTATCAAGGGAGTGATTTTGACTCTTATTCACATGGAGAATAACAAAGCAGATTGTTGCACTGGTTATCAGTGTGATTCAGGGCTGGATCCAGGCTTTAACCACAACCAGGACCTTTAGGACCAAACCAGGGTCCCACAAAGCTTCATTAGGCTTCCCACAAACCTGTGGAACACATCTTCCCCTCAGACTTCACAAGGCTTTTCTACTATACCAGCAAGACTCCTTCCTGCTTCCAACACACTGGTTTTCTGGATGCCTGCTATGGAGGAGCACAGAATACCCTGTGGTTTGGCTGGGAACATTCCCTATTTAAACTTCTAGGCATCGTTTAGATTTTAGGCCTCATTTATACCTTTAGGCATCATTTATACCTCAACATACAAGATATGTTTCTCCAAGCCATGTGACACCATCTTTAATGTTTATTTGGTTTTTTTTCTTTAAGTCATTTAGGTTTTTACTACTAATGGAGTCCTGATTTCCTGGCAGTGGGGTCAGATTTAGCAGAAAGGAAGAGAGAGCAAGAGGGAGTGTGAGCCCTCCCTGTAAATCCCCTCAGGGAGGCTGACCAGGCTCCCTGTTTGTTGCATTAAAGTGTCTGGGATAGGTGACAGGATTTTATCAAGTCAACAAAAAGTCAGAGAAGCCAGGAGAATTTCCAAAAGGATTTCTTCAGCTGCTGTATTTGTGTACTGACACCTCCTGCTTGGCCTGAGGACTATGACATTTCAAAGAGGCATTACTTAATTTATGTATATTTTTCTATTATTTTTACATTTTTTTTAATGCATAATTCCCCCTTTGATAGCCAAGATCAGGGATCTCAAGCACCCCAGCTGCCCTGGGCGCTTGAGGAAACGTTTCCCCGTGGTGATTCTGAACAGAGAAGACATCCAGACCAACAACCCACTGCTGCCACGGGCTATAAAGTAGCAGGAGCCACCTGTACACCCTGCAGGGGCCAGGCTCTGTGCACAACACAGGCAGACAACAATTCGCACAAAGAAAAACATTTGCAACCGTGATTAAACTCGAGGTAATGAGGCTTCCTGATGCTTATCTCTGATCTGAGAATTACGCTTATTCTCTTGTGTTCCAAGGCATCACGGATAAATGCTGCTTTGCATTCCCAGTGACACCAATCCAAAGCTTTTCCAAAACCAGAAGCTCTCGGACAGAGCAGTGCAGTAGCCCTCAGGAGCATGTTTTGGAGAGCGTGGGGCAGACTTTTTTTTTTCTCCTCTTTTGCTGGTGAATAAACCCATTCTGTGGACACCCAGCATTGAAACGATGAGAGATCTGGGTTCAAAAAAGGTTTTTGTTTCGCTGTAAATCCTATTTATGGCTTAGAGTGCAGCTGATACGCCGTTAGCTTTTATTTCATTGATAATTCTGTGATTGTAGTTGAAACCTTGCAACTTAATGAGCTGATGTTATTACTCATACTGTGTGGCCATCTGGAACCAGTTTGGCCAGAGAGCCCAAAGCACCACCAGCCACCTGTAATGCATTAAAGCCTCAGCCCAGTACCAGCTCCGTGGACTGGGAAAGCCAGGCCTGCATAAATACTAACCTGTGAGAATGTAATTGGAGAAGTGATATTTAAGAACTTAGAGTTTGCCAGAAACGCTCATTCTCGAGGGAATGCAGGCAGAGGCTTAAAGTTTAAAGCCAAGTGGTTTTCAGTTTCAACATTGTGAATCAAGGGAAACCATTGCATATGGATGTCGGCCGAGTGTCCAAACCACCGGGGCTCTCCGAGCAGGCCAGGCTGTGCCAGGGCTTTCCAGAACCAAGGTTCCCTCCTCACACCTGAGCCCCACACTGCATATGGTGCTCATTTACTGGGTACCATCTCCAGACATCACTCCAAAGGCACTGAAGCAAGGAGTCAATGCTCTGGAATGCCTTGCAGAACACGTTGCCACAATCATTAAAAAAATTTAAAAATAATCACAACATATAACACCCAACAATCTGTAAAGGCACAAAACCAGCATCTGAATATCCCAGCAAAATGTTCTGCTGAATGTTGTGAGCAGACATGAGCAGCCTCTGGGTCAGAAAAGAGAAGGTGCAAGGGCCTTACCTGGAATTCCCTGCTGTGTCCCGAGCAGACCCAGCCCTGGTGGCCTCCTGGGAGAGCTCCTGAGCTGGAGTTACTGATGAACAAAAAAGGTGGCTGTGTTGGCAGAGACATAAATTAGCATGGTTAATTAGCACGACTCATTAGCATGGTTCATTAGCGTGGTTCCTCTCTGCTCATTGCTGATTGGCACCACCTGGGGGTATGAGTCACTACTCTGATTTCAGAGATTTGGGTAAAACAAAATTCAAGTTAATTTTTTTTTTTTTACCCCAAACTTTTTGGCATTTCAATGGTCAAATAGATACTGGGAATTGCTTTCCACACTTTCCTGATGCAAACACTGATGGCTGCAACTCAGACAGGCTGTGACACTGACTAAGAGCAGTTTTCCTGCTGGTTTTCCAGTGGCTCAAGGACAATGGTTTCTCCTGCTGAGGCTTGATGGATTTGGACTTGATGATCCTTATGGGTCCCGTCCAGCTTGAAATATTCTATGATTCTAAAGCCCTTGGTTCAGTTAAAGACACACAAAACTCTGATGCTTCCAGGTAGGAATGCAAATCCAATGAAATGGGGATGTGCAACCCCAGCAACAGTTTCCATTTCTTTTCTCCCCCTGTTTGTCCTGCACAAGGGAGCTTTGCAGAGCAGATAATCCCTGTGCCCAGTAAATACAGTCCTGTATGAAGACTTGACTGGACACTTGAGCATTTTGTCTTAGGAGAGACACTTAAATGTGTCACGAGCTCCGTGTAAATGCACAAACACGGCATTTGTGTGAAAATCACATTTTGTTCAGCACCATGTGCATCTCACACACTCAGGATACATCACAAGGGTTCAGCATGGCCAGCATCATCCCAAGTCAACCCTCATATCCATATGTCTTGCCTGGATCTAGTTTGTGTTTTATTTATTTATGTTTTTAATGCACTTTGGTGACAGAAATGAATCCGTTTTAGATGAAGGCTGCAAGTACCTTTTTCTTTTTCCCCCTGCCTAATCCTGAAGTGCTTTGAAATTCACACAGAGTCATAAAAAAAGAAAAAAAGAATGGGCCAAGGCGAATTTTTTCTGCTCTGGTTTTGATATAAGCAATGCAGTGCAATATAAAAGAACATCTACAGAAAGCCTGTTGGTAACAGAGAAAACATGAAGAGGTTTCATTTCAAACCCCAAAGTGTGGGGGATGTGTTGGCTGAGAACAGGGGGCAGGTCGTGCATTCCTCACACTTTGAGGCTTTCCAATCCCATCCCTGCCTGGAAATCACTCTGAGCTTTTCCTGCCCATCCCCACGGCTGGGTGGGAGCTGCAGTGGAGGCACGTGCCAGGGCCCAGGTCCTTGGAGAACACGTTGTCCTCTGGCCACATTGACCAAAGCCCCTGAGACCCAGAGCAGAACAAGGGGAACAAAAACAAATCCCACAAGAAGAGCTGAATTTCCATGTGGATGTGCAGAAAATGGATCCAGTGACTCTTTTCGTTTATTTTCTTTATTATGTGTCAGAATATATTATGATACAAATCTTTTTGGCTTGCAGTCTTTTCTTCGTGCTTTCATTTCTTCATGATCCTTCAGACTCTTTTTTTCCCCCCCAAATTTCAGCAGATTTTTCAATATTTTGCGGTGGGGTTTTGAGTAATTCCATGCATTAAACTGTCCAAGGAACTTTTCTTTGTAATAGTTCTTTGTGGGTTGACTTCCTGCAAACATGCTTGAGTGGGAGCCCCATCAAAAATGCTGGTGTCTCGTAAGCTGGGTGAAGATTAGGATGGGAGGATAAAAACCCACAAAAATTTTGACGCTTTCACAAAAGCATTTAGAAAAATTACTGAAAACTCCCCATATTTTCTGGGAAATTATTACTTTAAAAAAAAAGTAATGTTCCACTTTTTCCCTGAACTGTATTTGTGTCTTGAACTGTGATAAAAATCCCTCTTGCCAAATTTTTTTAGCCTGAGCATCCATAACTCCACTTATATGGAGGCAACAGGAAGAAATCCCACACAACCTGGCCTGGTGGAAGGTGCTGGCTGGGGCAGGGAGGTTGGAACAAGGTGATTTTTAAGGTTCCTTCCAACCCAAACCATTCTGTGATTCTATGATCATCCCCTATGATTGCTGCTTGTTGGAAATCTAGGACTTCCACCCCATATTTGGTCCTCCATATAAGTCCTGTTTCTTCCCTACTTTTTATTTCAAGTCCCTTTTCCAAGGTATGCACCCCACACATCTATCTGCCCTTTTCCTGACCGTGTCACCATCCTTCCAACCCCCTCTATTGCTATTCCACCCGTGTTTCTTTGATATATAAGATCTCTGAGGCTGGGATGGAAAGATTTTTTATTCCAAATTTCTTTCACACTTAATCAGCCTCAGCAAAAATAACATAAAAAGAGAAAAAGAAAAGGGAAAAAAAATTAAAAAAAGCAGGATTCTTGGGAAGCTCTGTTTGGAAAGCATCAGTCACAACACCCTGAAATTCTCTCTTTTGCTGATAAATATGAGAGAGGACAGAGCCACCAGCTCACAGCCGGTGTGTCCAAGTGTATCCCCACAGTGACAGCAGGGACAGAGCTCAGTTCACTGCCCTTCAAACCTGGCATCCCTCAGGACAGGAGTGCCCAAGCACCACCTAGAGCAGATGTGTCCCCACTGCAGCCAGGAGCAGCCTCGGGCTGGGCTCCCAGTGAAGGTGCTGTTTGCTTTGCCAGGGTATCTCATCTAAACCGCTTGGATTTGCTCTAGGAATAACAAAAATTCTGCTTTGCTACTCTGCAGTTTTCTCATTGCCAGCTCAGATTTCCCGGAGCTCAGGAGTGTGGGCACGCAGGAGCTGCTTGCAGGCAGCCCGGCATTTGGCTGTCGGGATAAAATTCAACCTACACTCAATGCCTACGAGGAAAGAAAAATAAGGAAACCCCTCTAGATTACCTGACTAGCCCCGGGTCCCACACGTTTTCATTCACAGCTTTCCCTGCCAGCCTCGCACCGGTACAAACTGAATAGTTCAAAGCTTTGCTCCTTCAGAGGTTTTTCCCTTCCTATAAATCCCAGGTTATTGCAATGCATCCCTGTGGCACCGTGCCAGCCAGGATTGCACATCTGCACACACCACAGCGGGAAACTCGCTCGTGCCTGCCCAAAAAAAGGGGGAAAATGTTCCTTCATGGACTGCTCCATGTTAAGTGGAGGTGCAAGGGCTGTATCTGTCCTGGCTGCCTGCTCAGGGTCATCTCCAAACCTCAACAGCCTCTGGGCCATCTGACTTAGCTCAAATCTGTCCTGTGGTTTCCCCCAAAAAGTAAAACCATCCCCCACTATGCACATAAGTGCCTTTTCCAGTGACAAAACCAAATTTCTGGGCTTGAGTCTCTACAGAGAAACCAAATCTGTCTCAGCTTATCCCAGCAGCTGCCTTCTCCTGTTGTATGACTTGCACCTTGCTCCCATCCCTCGTGTGGTGCATGAAAAACCTAGAAAACAAACCCACCATGATTTATAAATAATGTGGGAAAGAAAAGCAAACAACAAACCAAAGCTGAGATCTTGATGACACATCCCATCCACGGCTTGGCCAATCATTTTGGCAGCACCTTGTATCTTCAGGTGTCTCTGAGAAGGGGAGGGGGCTTGGAACAAGATGATCTTTAAGGTCCCTTCTGACCCAAACCATTCTAGGATTTTATGATTTAGACTCTAAATCACCCTGTGTGTGAATCACCCCACAAATGACACAGCCTGTGCAGCCCAGCACCTGAGAAAGGGCAGCAGGGCAGGGATTCCCACCCTCTTTCCACCTGCACATAAACCACTTGATTACTGATAAAAAGCAATAAAAAATGACTGATAAAAAGCAATACAAAATGACTGATAAAAACAATACAAAATAACTGATAAAAAGCAATACAAAATTACATCTGCATTGTAGAAAAAACCGAGCGCCAATTCTGCAGACCTGTGACCACTTATCCCATTCCTGCTCTGGGCTTCCTGCTGCCACACACTGTCCTTCATCTCCCAGCAACACCCACTCCCACTTGAACAGAACAGCACAACACCAAGGAAAAAAGCAGAATCCCACATCCACAAACACACGTTTCTCTGTAAATATTTGGAGAACGTGCGAATCCTCAAGAGAGGAGGGCAAAGCAGTGAGAGCGTCAGCAATGGTTCTCATTGCCTTCCAAAGCCCAGCCACGAGCAGTTCTGGCCTTTCTCCACGTCTTTCCTGCACAAGGAGGGTTTATTCTTGCCCCCGTTGCTGTGGTGTGGGGATGTTGGGCTCCGCTTGACGCTTTATGGGACTTTTAAACAGCAGGTGTGCAAGATGCGACCTCGGGTCAGCCAGGGGGGAGGAGAGGCTCCGTCCAGTCAAAGGGAACCCAACAAAACAAACCAAACCTGCTGCTTTTCATGGCTTGCAGCTGGTGGGGAAGAGGCCGGGGCACTGGAGCCCTCCCGGAGCCTGGGGCTGGTCCTGGGGCAGCGGATGGGAGTGGATGAGAGTGGCTCTGCCTGGCCCTGTCTCCGTGCAAAGTGCTTATCAAGTGGAAGGAAGTTATAATAAAATTTACTGCAGTTCCACAAAGTACCGCTGTTTGTGTGCCATTAATCACGCACACGGGTCCCCGCCGGAGGAAGTGGCAGTGATGGATGTGCTATTTGGATAACCCCAGTGCCGTGCCCGGGCTGTTGTGTGCCCGGGGTGCCCCCTCCCCCAAACACCCACGGTCCCCTCGGACCCTCCCTTCCACCTTCAAAGCCTGAATCACCCCACAAATGACACCGCCGCAGCAGCGGTTCCAGAGACATCCCAAGGCAGCGGCTTTTCCCATCGCTGAGATCAAACAGTCCCTCCTGCCTGCAAATAAAAACCTGGCTGGAAAACAAAGTGGCTGTCCCCTTCCTCGAGTCCTGAGGGACATCCAGAGCAGGCACACAGGTCCTCTGGCCTCCCCCGCATGGGACAATCCCACTGGGATGTTCATTTTGAAGGGATAGGACAGTTAATGAGAGATGTCCGTGTCCTGTCAGAAAAAGAGTGATATTTACATAATTTATGTTCTAAAAAAATCTTCTCGTTTAGATTATGAGTTCAGTGAGCCCGGGGTGGGTTCTGTTTGGGCAGCAGCAGGTGTTGGGGTCGCACAGGGCAGAGCAGCCCCTGAGCCCCATGGAGCAATGCAGGGGAGGATGGCCCTGAAGGGACCAGAAAAGGGACCCTGCTGCTTGCTGGCACCAAGACCCAGTGACCACATCACCCTTTTCTCTTCCCGGTCATTCCTCCAGCAAAACTTTTCCTGCTCACCATCCTTCACCCTGCATTTGGGGGGCTCTGACTGCTTCTTGTGCTCCTCCAGGATGGGATCTTGCTCTGTGGTCTATCCTTGGCTACACAAGGAAAGACTCACAGGATCATTCTTTCTCCAGAAAGCTGCAAAGTTTAGGTTTCTTTTCTTTTCCCCCCCACTGGCCTTCTCCCTTTCCTAACTTCAGACCAGCAGCAAGGCCCAATTTCACTCATTCAATCTATACCAAAACATTCTTCTGCCCAGGAAAGCCCTCAAATCTCTCTTTGTATCCTGATTTTTTTTGCCTGTGATGTGGAAGTTTATGTATCCTTGAAAAATCCACATCCCTATTTCTGAGAGAGCCTAGAGGAAGCAGTTAAGGGATTGGGCAGCAGCATGGCTCGTCTCAATTGCAGCAAAAGGGTTGTTTTTCTTGCCCCTAATCTCTTCTGTGTATTGCATTTCCTATCTGTTTCATAAATGAGCAAATTTACCGTACTCATTAGAGTTTGACTTCAAAATTAAAGGCAGGCTAATACAAAACTGTGCACATATTAACTTTGACTTTGCTTTTGTTAAGTCAGATGTTTCTTAATCAGAACCATATTTTATGCAAAGTCTGGTAATTTTAGGCACCTTAAAAAAAAAAAAAAGAAAGGAGTTAACCTTCCATTAAATATCAACCCCTCTACATTGTAAACAACTCAGATCTAGATCAATGGCGTGACATTTGCTTTCCCAAATGCAAGTGTTTGTTTCTATCTTTTTATAAATGATAATGTCTTCGTGGCCTTTCCACTTTTGTTGATGCTGAGAAATGGAGAACAAAAACACAGCCCAGACTGCTCTGGCTGCAGAGCTGGCTCTCTTGGAGAGGTTCAGAGTCCCATGCTGAGGGTGGCTCGGAGGTTCAAGTAGAGCTCCATGGATCAGAGTGCTTGAAATCCAAAAACTTCCTCAGCAGTTCATTTGGAACCCCAGCACTGATATTTTGGCCTCTGCATCATTCCAGCTGGGGATGCGGAAACGCTGCCATGTGCAGGCTTCAGCCAAGCCCCAGGCAAGCTTGGGACTCAGGACCATGCATTCTGTGGGGCATCTCTCTGGATGACAGAAAACATGATTTCCAAGAAGCAGCAGAGGCTGGAGACAAAATATTGGCAAGAAAAGGCCACTCTGGCTTGCAAGTGAGCTGCCCCTCTTAAGGGGCTGCTCCCTGTGTGCAGGGCAGGTCTCCTTCCTTCCCAAGTTTCACCTTTCAGTCCCATGAGGATGGCTTGGATACCATCAAAAACAGAACTATATTAGATGACTGTGTTCATCTGGAACAATCCCTGATTTTCGCTGGGTTTGCAGCCTATATCGGCCTCCCCTTTTACAAAGTCCTCAGTTGCTTCTGCATCTTTTGGGGCCTCAATGCCTTTCGAAAACAGGACCCCAGGCAGAGGCAAGGGCAGATCCCCTCAGAGCTCATGGCAGGACTTGTCTTTGAGCCTGGCAGCCTCCAGAAAGCTCTTCCCAAAGCTGTGGCCTCAGCAGCATCAGTGCTGTTTCACTCTCCTCCTCTGGAAGCCCTGAGGTTCCCCAAACACGACAATTCCCCCTCCGGTTCAGTATCAGGTCTGAGCACACACATCTCTTCTTAGGAGCACGTGCTGTGTTTGCTGGAGCTGCTCTTGCCCTGGTCAGCTCACAGGAAAGGGAAGGCAAGCGCTGCAAGGTGAAATGTGTCCTCACACGGGTCGGGTCCAGGAGAAACAGGGTCAGTGTGGAAGCACAGGAAGAAGCCAGCACTAAGTGAAACTTTGCCTTCCCATTTCCCCCTAAGCCTACTGCAAAGCTTCCAGTTGCATGAATTCCATGATTCTCAAATTTAGGGTTTGCACCTGAGGCTGTTGATGCCAATCCCACTTTTCCCATTTTTCCCCACTATCCTGTGCTGGAGCTCTGAGCTGCTTCCTGACACACACAGGCATTTAAACTGCCAGAGAAAGGATTTAGCAGCCCAGGAGACCTTACCCAGCCATTGCATCCCTGTCTCTGCTTCAGCCACAGGCTCCCACACTGGCCACAGGGCTAAAAATAAATCAGTGGTGTTTAAATCAGAAAGCAAGATGTGCTTTTTCGCCCACCCTGCAGGTTCAGGCAGTCACAGCAAAAATAACGGAGTTGTTTTGTTTTTTTCCTCAGCTTATTTTAATCCTCGTGTGGATAGTTATGGAATTGTGGTAGCACATTTACTGACTCAAAGTGTTCTCTCAGAAGCTGCAGACCACTGAAACCCACAATTTTACTCAAGGAACAATCCCTCTCCAAACAGAAGCCCCAGTTTCATGCTCATAAATAATAACAGTAGAGAAAAGAAAAGTCTAAATACGATGAGAGAGGGTTCAATAACAACCACAGCTCCTTTTTCAAAACAGCCTTACAAAAATGCTGTTTGTACCACAGGTCTCAGCTGGACAATACGAGGAATGTCAGGAATCTGATTTTTAGAGACCAATCTTTGGGGAGAAGGCAGTTTTCAAGATATACTCGATGATCCGATCCTGAAAACAGTTCTATAAATCACAGCTGACTCAGCCCAGAAACAGCTTCTTTGGAGCTCCAGAGCCATGGCAAGGGATGTGCACTTATCTGTTACTTTGGATCTGTGTCCCTCGCAGGAAAGTTTATTCCAAGACTCAAGTTCTTTATGGGTATCTTAACTCTTCCAATCAACAGGAAGGTGTTTGTGCTGAGCTCTTACGTCCGTGGGTTCATTTGGCTGGTGCACCAGAAATGAGAGAAAAATAACATTTTTGTGGTAGCAATTCTAATTTATTTATATCAATGTGAAAAATATTTACTTCCAGCACAAATGACCTGCTCGTGGTGATATGAGTGGTTTGTGACTCGCCAGTGTCCTCAGCAGCAGCAGCTTGATCCTGTGCTGAATTGGCATTTCTAAGATGCTTTATGGGCTTGAAAGCCATTTCTGGAGGTGAGGAAAGTGGGAGGTTTGCCCTCAGCCTGCACCCTCGGGAAGGAATTAGGAGCTCTCATCTGCTAAGCTGACATGACCCAGTAATGATTTCTCCCCTGGCTTTCCTTCTTACTTTTATCTCCCACTTCATTTTCCTCCTCAGCACACAAAATCGCTGCTTTTCCTCCCTGATTCATCACCACAGTCCCTTGGGGCAGCAGTGAGCAGGGTCCCACCTTCACCAGCATCGCTGGCAATCAGGGAAGGGCAGAAACTGCAGGAATTCAGCCCCATTTCCCACATGGCTCTTCCTAAAATTGGCAGCACCAAGAGACAGGGGTGTGAAGACATCTCCTGCCTACGTGAACTCCCTCAGCCCAGGGATCAGCTGTGCCAGCAAGGCACAAAGAGACATCCAGGGTGAATCCAAGCCCTGCTGGATGTGAACCTCTGCTTCTCATGTCCCTGGGATGCAGAGATGTGATACAGGAGCTTCCTGAGGATGGACAGAATAATTAACACCCTGACTGTCCCCTGGGCATGCCAGTGCAAGGGGAGGTGACCCTGGGAGCCCCATCTCCACCCTGCAGGAGGGGATGTGCTGGCCACAGAGCCAAGGGTTCTGCAGGCTGGACTATTGGCCTTCCCCTTTCCCCCAGCAGGGAAAATGAAACAGCACCAATAGAAACAACTGAATGGGGCTGAGTGTTGGGAGATGTCACCCTCACGTGTGGCCTGTGCAGGAGGGGCAGCACCCCACAGCTCTGACACCTTCCCCTCTCCAGAGGCTGCCTCACAGCACCTGCAACAGAGCAGGGAGCAGAGGCTACTTCCAGTGGACACACTCCCATTCCCAGAGAATCAGGGCTCCACAGGAAGACCCAGCAGGTTCTCCAGACACATCTCATTTCCACGAGTGCCACAGACCTGTTCCCTTGCTCCCTCATTAGCTCTACATGAACACCCTCCCCATTCCCTTTGGTGGTACCCAAGATCATCCTCCTCACACCAAGTTGCAGGACACCGAGGTGTCTTCACTGGTGCTGCCCAATATCCTCAGTCATATCCTGCTGCCCCCAGTGTCATGAATTCCCCCAAATCCAGGGCCCCGTGTGTTTGACCACCCCTACACCACCCTACAGAGGACCAGCTGGATGGGTGGCTTGCGAGCAGCTTTGCTCCTGACATGCCTGGACTTCTCCTGGTGAGATCGAAGGGTGACACTAGAAACATAACTCACCAGAGAGCACATTTTTGCATTTCAAAGAAAAAACAATTTCACTTGCTAATAAATGATTTGTTTATTTACCCTTTCCTCCCAGAGAATGGTTCCATGACTGCAAGTCCCGATAACTTATGCTTCTCTTTAACCCGTGCGTGACTTCGGGGTCACCCACTCGGGGGAGTGCAGTATTTCTTACCCTGGTAGGCAGCAAAAACAGGCTGGACTCTTGCCAGAGGGGAGGCTTGCTGGAGACACCCAAGTGGCAGTCTGGCTGCTGGCCATGCGGAGTGGGGAGGGCAGGGGCCATCCATCAGCTTGGGCCCTTTCTGGGTGAGCAGGCTCAAGTCAAGAAGTGGTTAAGCTGCCTGCTCCATCGCTGGAATTGGAAAAGCCATTGGGAGTGGTGCTTTGAGCACAGCACAAACTGTCAGCCCCGTTTGTTTTGTTTGCTAATGCAGCCCAACAAGAGGCTGGTGGGTAAATGCAATCGGCTCAAGAACACACAGTTCCTGGACAGGTTTGAGATGTGCCCAACAGTGACCCCATTTCCCTGGGCTGCCACGAGGGTTGGGGGTTTGGTTTGTTTGCTTCCCCTTTGCTTTGTTTCTAAACACAGAGCAGACCTCATTTATTGTAACAGGAAAACCGAGGGCTCTATTAAAGTCATGATTATGCAGCTGCCAAGTATTTGGGGCGTTTGAGTCGGGATCTTTTTTCAACAAGGAAAATCCCCCTGCTCCCCTTCACAGGTAAACCCATTAAACACTTTTCAAAGGTCATTTTTCCCTTCCGTCCCCCTTGTGCCAGAAACAATTGCTTCATGTTTTGGTAATTTTGAGGTGAAAACACTAACATCTCAACAATTCAGAACTGAAGCGCCCTTACTCAGGTTCTCAGTGGAAAACAAAATTTCCCAGTGAGACATTCCAGTTTCTCCAGGAGCTCCAAGGAAAAGGCTGCAGTGCTCTGGGTGCCCTCTGATTAATCCTGCTTGCACCCTCGGTGTACAGAGGGTATTAACCTCAATTTACAGATCAGGAAAATGAGAGAGGAGGGAGATGAGTGGCAGCTGTAATGAACACACTGCTCCACTCAGCCAAGGATTACAACCCATGGACCCCCAGCTCCCAATTCCCTAATTAGTAAATGGCAGAGCTCCTCCAATGGACCAGAAACGAGGCTTTTTATGGAATAAAGCAAAATATTTCCCTTCAGATGCTTGGGTTCCTGTAAAGTACCTTGCTGCTGACGGTGCTTACAAGCCCTGCTCCTGCCACTGTCACCTCTCCTGGTTTGGTTGGTGACAAATTTATCTGCAGGGAGGAAATATCTGCTGTCACACCACGTCATAGGAGGAAGCATTACAGAAATGCAGCTATTCAGCACTTTTGGGGGATCTGGCTGTGCCAGGGGCTGTTCCTCCCAGCCTGATTACGGCTCCCATGCTGCTTTATTTGCTGAGTGTTTAGGTCTTGGTGCCAATGGAAACCCAGTTTCTTCCACCGTTTTTTCTGGCACAAGAGCATAAATTTGATTAAAAATTAATTCAAGTCACCTCACCAACATTGGAGAGTTGTGTGTAACTCTGACAAGTGCAAACCAACACTTCTCAGTGGATGGGACAGTTTTGTGCATGTGCCACATGCAAACAGCAATGTCCTGGCTCCGGCAGCAATCCCAGCCAGGAAAATCCCAGTGATCCCAAGGAATTGCCCATGACAGCTGATTTCAGTGTCACATCTCCTCTAGCAGTCCAGAAGAACAGATCACAGCACCACAGAGAAGCCTGAGTATTCATGGCCACATCCTACCCACATCCATTAAATATTTATTACCTATGCACTTTTAAATCTCAGACTTCCATAGATGTTTTGGGTTTAGCAGAGTGGTTGGTGTATTTTCCAAAAGAAAGTTGTTTGGTTGTTATTTTGTTGTTTTGGTTTTTTTTTTTTTTTCCTATTTTTGTTTTTTTTCTTTTTTTTTTTTTTACCCTGGAAAAATAATAATATTCTATAAAAATCCATAAGCTTCACAAAATTTGTATCAAAAAGAAGCCCCCTCCACAAAATGCATTCTGATTTTCCTGCAACGGAAGGGTTGACATTACACTGGCTGGCACATCTCATCTTTCTCTCCCATTTGCAATACAATGATGTAATCTTAGAGAAGGAAAAAACACTTTTATTGGTGAAAAAGAAAATCAGTTTATTTTTGGGTTTGAGATTTTCTTCCCCTCTGGAAAAATGTTTTCTTTCCTGTAATTTCAGACCGTGTTTTCTCTAATTTCAGAATTTTTCCATAAATAACAAATCTGATTCCTGCCCTGCTCTATTGCATCCTTTATGCAGGATCCTCCCAGGAATGGCATGCCTCGAGGATTAAAGAGATGTAATGTTTGGAGAGAGATAAAGATTAAGTTCACTCGGTTTCTAGACCTCATGCCGGCTCCGAGCACAAGACTGAATTTCACTTTGTATGAGTTATCACAACAGAAACTGCTCTTCGGTGGAAACCACTCTGCAACCATCCATTTGCAGTTGTAAAAGTCAATATATTTAAGCCTGCGGTGCATAACAATGACCCCTATGGATCCTCCAACGTTTTTCTTGGATCTGTGTAAGCCTGTTTTTAATATATTACTCATCTAAATTGTTCCTGGGACTTGATTATTTGCTGGAGTTAAATATCCAATCTTTAAAGATTTTTTAAGCATGTGCACGCTGAATTCCCAACTGCAATAAGCTTCATTTAGCTCAACTAAAACTGCTGTGCCATGAAAAAAAAACGCGTTAAAAAATCCCAAACTAACTGCTCTCCTGGTTGGTGGGAGCTCCCCAGGCAGGATTCCTTAGTGATGATAATCTCTGGTTTTGGCTGGCTCTGTTTGGCCCCTGGAAGGATAAAAATCCAGTTTTCACTGAGCTGCACACGGGGAGGGCACAGCCACCCGTCCTTCCCCGTAGTACATGGACACTGGATGTTCCCCAAGGAAAAAAAAATCGCGGCAAGCGAAGCGATCTACAAAACAATATTGATTTATGCCGTGTCTCTGAAAAGCGGATGAAATCACCCTGGTTTGTCGGAGCCAGGGCTCGCTGCATTCCTCCGGTCACCCCGGCCCTGGAGAGCCCTGCTCGCTATTCAAAGGCAAATCCATGCGCCCCCAGCCCAGCGCCGGGTCCCTCCCTTTGTCCCCATCGGCTCCCGGGGCAAAGCCCTCCCAATCCTAAAGCCCATCAAAGGCTGCTCAGCCTCCGCCTGCCTCGCTTCCCAAGCCCCAGCTCCTTTTCAGTGCTGCTGCAAATTAGGGACCGGCCCATTGAAGGAGATGAAGCTGCAGCAGAAAAGAACCGGGCCAAAAACTCCCCAAAATCCGCAGCTCAGAGTTCAGCAGGCGCCTGTTCTCTCTCTGTGTTTCTTCCGCAAAGGAGGAGAACTGGGTCATCCTGGAAATAACTGCACAAAGCCTGGCGTTTCCCCCCCTCCTCTCCTATATGGAAGGGCAATTGGGCAATCATGTGGAAAACTGCATAAAGTTCAGCAGAATGTGGGGGGGTTTTCCCCCTCCTCCTCCTCTGAATAATCTCCTCTTTTGCTCCACAGCAATGAATACTAACAAGGTGATCCCGGCGCGTTTTCCGACGGTGTTCAGAGCAAGTGCCAAACATTTATTTCCACAACTTGAAGTTTTGCAAATTGTTCACCTTTGTGACTTTGAATTCTGGGAGGGAGGGAAACACCCAAATTTATGTGCCTTTGATTGATTTTTGTGGAAATGCAGGATGTCTTTATCTCAACCACACAGCCAGATTTCTGTGGTTTTGACCATGGAGCCTCCCTACAGTTTCAGCAGCTTGATATCCAGAATTAATAAACCTGATATGTGCATGCTTTCACAGCCCCCTCGTCTTATTCCCCTAGGGAAAAATATCATCTGCCCTATTGTTGACTGCTCGGATTTACCCCCACAATATCTCTCCCATCAACATGTGATTAATCACCCTAATCCAGCAGGCACCTCTCAGGAACTCAAGACCTTTTACAAGCCCTAATTAAGCCTTGCAACATCCCCGTAAAATAGGTTGAAGCCAGGGTTAAATGATTTGCCTGAGGTGACGGAGTAAATCAGAAGCAGGGATAGAAATGAGACGGAAAGCCGCTGCTCCTGGAGCACGTGCACAGCTCCCAGGATCGACGCAAGATACCAAAATCTTTTATTTCTCTTTGAAGATAAGATGCTACAGCCACAAAAGCCATGGAAGCCACGCTGAGGCTGCCCCAGCTCTCAGGAATCTTCCTCCATCCCTTCAGCCTGAGCATCACCTGCGAGCGCCACACCTCTGTTTGCCCATGGACCAGGTCTGTGCTTCCCCACCCTGCTCCTCGTGAGTGCTGTGAGCTGACAGCTGAGCCCTGCCCCAGACCTGCCTTTCACCAGCCACCTCTCCCCATGTGACACCCAAATTGAAGTCAGACCCTTGTCACCTGGCACACTATCAATTCTAGGGCTCGAACAGGGAATCAGAGCCAGGTGTGAGGATGTTGAGGTCTGGGCTTCTCTCCCCCCTTCTTCTGGAGGTGAAAATCATGTCAAGGAAGGTGAATCCAGTGACACATTCTGGGATGCAAAAGCAGTAAGGAGGAGGGAAAATGCATAATTTTCTTTTCATGGCCTGGGAGGTCCTGCTACCTTGCCAGGGGTCTTTTTGTGGGATCACTTATTTTCTAGACTCAGCCTCATGCAGGTGGTGGGGATGGCTGTCCATGTGCTCCCTTCTTCCTCTCCACAGAGTTATGAAACACAGTGTGGGTTTCTGAGGCTGATTTTCTTTTTTTTCTTCCCAAGAAAGATCTTTCCTTTGTTTTTTCTTAATTTGCCCCAGATTTTCACATCAGAGTCCAACACTAAACAAACAAACCAGCGAGATGAGCTCAGTTGGTTAGAGCATGGTGCTAGTGGTGCTAACAACTCCAAGGGTGTGGGTTTGATCCCTGTCTGGGCCATTTACTGAGGAGTTGGACTCGATGAGTCCCTCCCAACTCAGAATATTCTGTGATCCTGTGAACTCAAAATCAATGTTCCCTCAGCTGGTTTAGTGGTTTCCTCAATGACCCAGCAGCAAAACCAGACTGGCAGGGGTAGGGAGATCTCATAGTTGTACCCACCAAAGTGGGCTCTGTGGGGAAGTTTAAATGTCCACAGCTCCAGGGAAGCACCCCTTTTCCTGGGTCAACTGGTTTCCCTTGTCCTTCTCCCCACTGCTCATGTATATCCTCCAGTGCATTCTGAAAGGTCATCCAAGGAGATGTCATTCCTAGAAAGATCTTCCTCCCCCAGGGCATTACATCTCCTCTCACAGCCTTTACACAGCTTGGCATAATACTGCATAAATAAAACATCACCAATTTACGAGGAAATGATGGTCTGAGGCCCTTGTGCATCCTCTGCCACTCGGGGTGAGGGTGGCAGTGCTGGATGCCAGGTCAGCCAGGGGCAGTGGGAAGGAGCGAGAGGATCATCCCTGTGTGGCATTACTGAAAGCTTTAAGGAGAGCGAGGAAAGCCAGCAGATCCCTGCTTCTGATGGCACCTGTGTCAGCTGTTGTCTTGAGGGTCAGCTCAGATCTCTGGGATTCCATTTTCTCAGAGATCAGCTCAGACCTTTGGGATTCCATTTTCTCGGGGGCCAGCTCAGACCTTTGGCATATATTTAGGCTGAGGGGCATCCCAGGGACATCTTGCCAAAGAGATTAATCATTCACACATAAATTACCCACTGCTGTGACCCCCTGGGCACAAAGCACCTCTCCAGCCTGGTCCAGCCCGAGTCCCTGGAGACAGGACAACATGTCAGCTGATGGGGATAGAAGGCTGGTGGCCCCACATGGCACCCCTGGGGACAGCCTCACATGCCTGCCCGTGCTCCTGCTCGCAGGAACAGCTTGTGTCCAGGTGTGCTGTGCTCCCAGCACAGCATGAACATGTGGGGGAGTGGCACACCGCAGCGCTCCGGCATCCCTGCCTTGAGACATCTCCTGGGAGCTGCATCAGAAATCCCCCTCCTCCTCCTCGCCTGCTGCTCCGCAGTTGCAGCAGCCGCCCCGTCACACACAGGCTGTGCACCATCAGCACACGAATTCCAGAGGCTCAGACCATCCCTGTCCGATGCTCCGGGTCTGGAAGCTGTTAATGCACAAGGTGCCAGGAAATGCAGCTAAAAATATCCTGCATGTTTGCTCCGTAGGACATGCCATGCTTTCCACACGGCTTTTGCTGTGGGATTCTTCAAATCAGCCCTTACAGAAAGTGGGATTTTTCTTTTTTATCTCCTGCACCTATTTCAACATCCCAAACACAGCCATAGGCAATGGGTGGGTTCTCCCCTATCCTCCTGCAAGGCCAGTGTTCCCAGCTCCATCGCTCCTTCTGGTACGTTTTGCAACATTTGGCTGTTTTGAAACCCCAAGATAAATTCCCAGACCCATGTTTACAGCAAAAGGCTTGAAAGCACAGATCCTAAGCCCCGGAAGGCCAATAGACACAACTCTAATTGCAATGTTATTCTAATTCCAACTATTTTAATTAAGCACTTGGGTTGGCGATAGGATTGTGCTTTTTTTTCCCTGCCTTTTGGAAATATTTTCAGAAATATGAATAGGCTCAACAGCTGGGCAGGAAAATCAGAAATCAAAAGTGTGCAGAAAATGCTAATTAAAATGGAACCAAATTGCGGAAAGCTCAGCATTTTCCAATGCCATACTTTCCTGTCTGGCTTGGCTGTTCTAAATTCACCTCTCTATGCTGCAGCAGGAGCTGGGCTGGCAACATCCTGGGGCTGAGATTTTGGGAACAGAGACTATTCCCCTTTCAGAGACACAGGTCAGAAAGTGCCTCCTGCGTGGATCTGATAGCTGGGATACAGCCATTTCCCTAAGCCAGCCTTGGAAGTGTTGCTGTTATCAACGGAGCAAAACAGCATTTGTTCCACAACAAAGCAGCCAGGAAACAGTTAATCCCAATTAGTTCAAACCAGCAGATATCATTCTTTATATTTTGGCAGTTCTCGTTTTGAAGGAAAAAAATATGTTTGTGTTCTTGGAGTCAGCCTGAACAATAAAATCAGATGCCAATTTTCTGGTCTAAATTAGGTGAAAGACCAGACTTTTTATCATATGTGTGTTTCTGTGTGTGCTGTTGGGTTACATGTTTATTTTGCCTCTCTGTGTATTTAGCACCAAAATCACGGCCTGCCCTGCACATGGCTCGGCCTGGCAGAGGAACACCACAGCCTGATTCATTCACTGAGGCTGGAAATCCAGCCTGGCACAAGGAAAATCCCATGTACTATCGATTGCAGGAGGAGATATTGCCAAAAGATAAACATAATAAAGTCAGCCATTGTCAGCATATCAAGCTGAGGCCTTTCCAGGGTGGATGAATAAGGGGTTTAAACTTTTGCACCGGCTGAAGTGTTTTCATGTCCGATTTCAGCAGGAGCTGAAAGACATCCAAGCCCTGGGCTTCAAAGAGGCTAAAATCAAAAGGATTAAGGAGTGGTAAAATGCCATGGGAAAAGGAGTGAGGCTGGCACATCTTCCATGGGATATTGTCCGTTGTGAGCACACAGCCAAGGTGCAGCCAGCACTGTCCCCATCAAAGGAGAGGAGAAGGAAAACGCAAGGAAAACAAGCATGTGTTCAGCTCCATCCCACACGCTGCTCCCATCTGCTGAGATCAACTCTGGAACCTCACCACAGGGACACTGCCATGTCACCACCTCTCTGTGGAGCAGGTCCTGGGCTCTGTGGACACCATGGTGAGAGGGGCACAGCCCAACCTGTGTGACCCACAGGAAGGCCCCAACACCCAAGCTTTCCTCTCCATGTGCGAATGAGCTTCCCAGAATCTTGTTTTCATCATTCCCTCCCTTCAGATGTCACTAATTTCCAGGACGGGCGGGAGGATGCCAGACTCACAGTCAGCACAGACGCCGGCACGCAAGGGAGCAGCCATCCCTGCAGCAGAGCAGGAGATCCAGCACAGCCCAGCCAAAATGGGCCTGACTGATCAGCCAAATCAGCCAGCAGCAGCTCTGCTCACAGCACGGCGCTCCCCAGCCCAAATTCCTCCAAGCCCCCTCCTCTGGCCATCCATGGAGCTCACTGGCATCTGCTTGCTGTTCACTTAGCAAGGAGAGCACCGTGGACATCGAATCACTGGCACCCCCTTTGCCTCCTTTTCCAAGTATTTTCACAACACTAGAGGGAGACAGGATTCAAATCAGGCTTTGCAATCACAAATCCGCATTTATCCGTGACAGAAACTGTCCCAAAATCCTCGCAGAGCCCGGTGCACCCAGGAGAACGTAGGTGCCACCTCTGAGCACGGGCCATGTGCAGGGCAGACCCTTTGCAAAAGGGGACTCGATATTATTTTGGGTATTTCGCTCAAGAAATGCACATAAACCAGACAAGAACTGAGCACAGGCTTAGATTTAAGCACACACTTAAGAACTTGCTGGCACAAGGGCTCAGCCAAGGATTAAGAGCCACACACCACATTACTTTTAATTGAGCTACTGTCTTCCCATATGGTTTCCCTTGGGGAGACCAGTGGCTGGCTCATGAGTTCAAGTAACAACATCGGTTAAAAGAGGATTCGAACAATTGTGGTTGGCAGTTCCCTGAATAATATGAATGTTATGGAGTGTCGGAAAACGTCGTATCATCAATTTTCTGGTTTCCTGCACTCACTGCTTTTGATCTCCACTAAAAGATTTATTGAATGGCTTTCGGTTTTACATTAACCTTGTCCAAATCACACCGATTGAGAGCTAGGGGTTTTTTAATTTTATTTTATTTTTTTTAACATACAAAGCTTTTTAAAGCTGAGGTTTTCCATTCCTCCCGGTTTTTATTGTTTGAGGCAAAGGGCTGTTCTGGCAGGTTTATGAGATGGAGTCTGTTTTGCTGACAGACATGCCTGATAGAGTGCTTGTCCGTGTTTTATTTTTGGAGCCATTGCTGCGTTATCTGCATTTCAAAAACAATTCCATTTGATTAAAATTTAAATCAAATATATGGTAATATCAGCCTTGCTTAACACCAGACCTTACATGTCTCCTGTTGAGCCTCTTGCCGTCACTGTGAGTGAAGTGTAATGCAGACAAAAGTGATTCCTTCCCCTCCAGCAGTGGCCACATTCTGTCATTATTGTTCACAAATGAGAAATAATTCCTTTCAATGAACTATGCGATGTCTTGAAAGGTGAATAAAGACACTTTTTGTGCTGCCTGGCTAACCAGACATGCCATTGATGAGTGTGAAATTAAAACATTCCCCAAAAAAATAAAGTTATAGCAGCCAGGACGTTTGGCTTGGATGATTTCCTGCAGCAGTGGATTTTAGAGTGACCACAGCGTGCACAACTCATGATGGATTGGACGGATTGGACATGAAGGACTATAAAGATTATTACCTTTAATTTGTCCCAGATATTTAATCATTTGTAGCTTTTAAGGTCTGCCTTGGGATCACGTCCTAAGGATTTGTTGTTGTTTAACAAGACTATTTTCACTAAACTGTACCACACCAGAAGTTTGAGGTGACTTAAAGAAATAAAACTGAGGACTTTTAGTGCCAACTCTTCTGTGCAAGACAGCAAATCAGTGAATCAGTGAATTGAACTATGTCCTGAGCTGGAAGGGACCCACAAGGATCATGGAATCCCACCCTGTGCCTGGGAGTGTTGTCCAGTGTTCTTCCTTCAGGTTTAAATGGTACCTTTTACCATTCTGGGAGGCCTTACAAGCCCATTTTATTCTCTGTTAAAAGAAGAGAAAAACGGATCTTTCATTTAAGGTGTATAAAACAGAGGTTCCTCCTGTAAGACATCGAAACTTTCCATGGTAATTGTGGAAAAAGAAAAAATGGGAAAAAAACCCCAAGCCAAAAAAATTAAAAACAAACAAAAACCCCAAACAAACAAAAACAGAGCCCATTTTCTTCCACTATTCTTTGCTTTTAGACAGCCCAAACACGTTAATTTGATAATCCAAGTTCACCCCCTCAAAGTCCCTCTGTCATAGCAATGATGAGCGTGGCCTTGTTGATGCTTCTTGAAAGAGTCTCCAGCCCCAGAATAACCCTCACACACACCAGCACCACTTCCTGAGCGGGAATGGCAGGGATGGGACGGGCAGGGAAATCTGGGCAGCTCAGCACTGAACCAGAGTTGAGGATGGTCCAATTTTCTATAAACACAGCTAAAGAAGGCAGAGTGCCCTCCTCTCCCTCTCAGCATCCTTGTTTCCCCCTCTCCTGTCTCAGCTGAATTTTCCTACCAGCTTCCTGAAGGCGCTTCCCGATTTCACACCATAAACATCCTCCGCTTTTATTTGGCCAATGCTTCCTACGCTTCGAGCCCTTCCGCCCGGCTCCTCCAGAGCTGCTTCGATGCTTCCCCCATCCTTGATAGCTCAGCAATAAATGAAAAATCACCTTTCCTGTGCTGGGTACTGGAATGCTCCAGGCATTTTTATTCCTTCCCTGCTAAGTGGTGAGTGCAGGTCACTCCACGCCAGGGTTACCCAACAGCTGCTTTACAAGAGGGAGCAATGGTGGTGGAAGGATTTATTGATCCCAAATCCAGGCTGGGAAGGGCACCACACTCAGAAGGAGCTGCTGTGGTGCTGGGGGTTGCTCCTGTGCTGTGAGGGTTCCACAGCAGTGGGGGCACATGAGAAATGGGGCTGTCCCCTGGTGGGAAGTCACAGCCACCCTGGTCTCCACAGGGAGCACTCCCTCCCAGCCACACGCCACTGTCCTTGGATCACCTCCACTGGGAATTCCCAGGGCTCAAGCCAAGGCCAGCTGGAGGCAAGGAATGTTTTTGTTGGCCACACAAGCTTTCCTAGCAGAAGAGTTTCCTGGAGAGCCAGCACCGATGGACACAGGGATGCACTTCTGTGGGAGACGCTGCTGCCAGACAGGTAAGGTGCAACCTTCATGCTGCTGCCTCCTCCTCTGGAGAGCTTTAGCCACTGCTGGAGAGCCACCATACCCTATCATATTATTTCTCTTTTTCAACTTTTTATTTTGCCACTCAGTGACACAGGAGCTCCCAGAACTCCAACGGTGCACGATGCTTTGTGGAGCCATGAGTGAGCAAAAAAAGAAAGGGCACATCCTCCCCTGCAGGAAGCAGAGAATCACAGAATCACTTAGGCTGGAAAGATCATTGAATCCAACCATCAACCCAGCACTAAACCATGTCCCCAGTGCCATATCCACATTTCTTTTAAATCCCTCTGGGGATGCGGACTCCACCACTGCCCTGGACAGCAGTGTTTGACAGCCCTTTTGGTGAAGAACCTTTTCCTAATGTCACACCCCTATGGTCAGCTGGGGTCACCTGTCCTGGCTCTGTCCCTTCCCTGCTTCTTTTACTGCTCAGCCCCCCTTACTCATGGACTCCCAGGACCCGTTTTTTGGGCTGGTGGGCACAGGCTGGGGCTGGCAGAGCAGTGTTCACCCGTGCTGGGAGTCAGCCCAACGCCAGGGCTATGATGGGACAATAAGGTCCAGTATTTGACTCAGCACTGGGGTGCTCTGGTGGCCTGGCAGGAGGACCTGCAGCAGACAGAAAGGGCCTGGTTTTTGGAAACAGCATCACGTGGAAGGCAGACACACTCCAAACAGTTCAGCTCTGATTTAAGGAGAGGCTGTGTAACCTCAGCTCCTGCAAAAGTCTTTACAGAGGCATTTGGCACTTCAGCAGCAGCTTTGGGAAGGTCTTCTGACACATGAGAAAGCAAAAGGTTTTGCCAGGAAAACTAGGATGAGGAGCAGCAAGGCTTATTTATGGAGAGCTGCAAACGGGCTGTCTTCATTCCCCACGATTGTATTGGAGCCACCAATGGACAGATGCCCTGCTTCTGATGTGAAAATATGAAAGCAAGGGCTGCTTTGAGAACCTTGTATTTTGTTTCAGCCACATTTTGTTAGTATCAGATGCAGCCAGGGATATAAAACCCTACCTTCCAGTGGCCAAAGATAACATGCAAAGCTTTGCTAGAAAGGATGGCTACGAAAGATGAGCGGGTGATGGGGAGGACACTGCATCCTGCATTTAACCAGCGGCAGACGGGCATAAAATCCCTGTCCCCTCACCTGTCACCCAGTGTCTCTCCCCTCAGGAAGATGGATTTTTGCCATCCTGTTATTCATAAGTAACTCTTATGTTCAGATGTCATTTGAGTGCCTGTAGCATTGTGTCTTTTAACAAACTTTGGGCAGAAGCCAAGAGCATCTTTTGCTTGTTTGACATTTTTGATTTGTAATCAGAGAGGCAGCAGTGGGTCTGACTGTTCACATAACATAACACAGGAAAGCTGGCAAGGAAAGCCTGATGGCTTTAGGTGCAGCACTCCTGCGTTTATTATTGCAGATAAAGCACACTGTTGAGAAGAGTTTAGAGCCAAGAAAGCCCCAGGATGCAGAAAAAAATACTGACAATTTTTGTGCTTTACCCTATTGTTTGTTTCTTAAAGGGAAAGGAGAGTGTTCTCTTCAGGCAGCATCTTAATCCACCTTGCACCACTATGAAAAACAGATTGGTGAACAGAAAAAAATATATCAAAGGGGCTGGTTCCATAATTCTAATATTTCTGCAGCATTAGAGCGTGATAAAGAAAATCCAAGTTGTTCTTGTTTAATACTTAAGAGATAACAGTTATGGAGATATGTAGGAGCCAGGATACCTGACTTAAATTCCATCATGGAATTTAAGTGTGCACTGCTGGAGTCTGCCTTTTCTAGGCACAGCCATAGCTGGATGCAGGTGATGATTCCTCTTTAATACATCACATTTGAAGCTCAGGAAGCCTGAACTGAAACCACTCTGACTCCATCCTTACCAGGGGCACCGTGTCCCTCACGGCAGGGAAAAGCAAGATAATACCTGGCATTTGTCAGCAAGCCCAGCCAGAAACACAGGAACTGTCAGAAACACAGAAACTGTCAGGAATATAGAAATGGTCAGAAACACAGAAACGGTCAGAAATTCAGAAACTGTCAGAAACACAGCCCAACCCATCTGGACAGTAGCTCCAGGTGAACAGCAGCACACCCTGGATGAACCTTGCTCAGCTCACATTGATCCTGACAACTCTGTGCCTCTGTCACATGAGCAAAGAGCTTCAAGGAGGGACTTGTAGAGGTACAATCAAGGAACTTGTGCTCACTGAGCAAGCTCTTGGGGTGGGCAGCTGCCAAAAGCAGCTTGGAGGTCGCCTGGAGACCCTGACAGAGGAGAGGCTGTTCTCGGCCTCCCAGCAGCACACCAGAGATGACAGTGATGTGAAGCTCGGCCTCAGAGAGCCTCACAAGAAAAAAACAACTCCAAATCCTTTTTTCCCCCAATAAATCTTTCCTTGCGGTGAGAATCACTGGAGAGTTCAGTTATTTTTTCCGATACGCAAAACGCAACTGTCCAGCCCAATGCCTGTGTAATATTTACAAGAACAAAACAAATGAGGGACAAAATCAAAGCTGAGCAGCCCCAGGAACAGGCTGCAGGAATCCTTGGGAACAACACACTGCTACACATGGCACATCAGGAGAATCCTGCTGATGAATAAACAGGGAACACCATCCATGACAAAATACTGAATACTCCACCAATTCAGCATCAGTGCTGTGTTCAGAACACACCATACCTCAAGGGCTGGTTAAAAACAAGTTATTAACCCCCCAAAACAGGCAAGCATGACCTTTTCAAGAAAACAGAAAGATTGGAACTAAAAAACTAAAAGATTCCAGAGAGAGTCAACAGGTCATGGATTAAAAAAACCAAAACCAGTCTGTATCTTCCAGCTCGTCCTTTAGGGCCAAAGTTTTCCAGGCGCTGCATAAACCAACTAAATTTATGCCTTGAAAATGCTCAGAGGCTGCATTTTATTTCCTCCAGGGACGGAAGATGCATCTTCAGATGATGTTTTCCACCAGAGCTGTAATGGGTGGTGAATGTCCCTCCTTCATGGGTCCTGGGCCCCCAGCCCAGCTCTGCAGATCGAGGGGGACCACGCTATGATCAGAAGGCTGGTGAGCAAGGAGAATAGCAACACCAAGAACCTCAGGCTGACAGCAAAGACCTTTCTCCTTCTCATGCCATCCTCATTGACCTTTTCCAGATTGTTCACAGCCCTCTTCACCTCCCAGTGAGTTACCAGCTCACACAACAACCCCCCAAAACATGGAGACTGGGAGGGATCATGAACACCAGTAGAGGTGAAGATCCTCTGGCATCCTTTGGCACCACAGATTTTGTTCCTCAGTGCAGGCAGCTCATCCCTGCCTGATCCATCATTGCCTTCGTGTCCTCCCAAAATCTTCAAGCCCACCATGCTGAGCATATTTGTCCCAGTCCAGGTTTTTGGCTCCCAGCAGCTTTGCTGTATTATTAAAATAAAATATCCTTTTGTCACCCAGGCCCTAAACACCTCTCTGGAGCACTTGGGAAAGCAGTGAACACCCAAGGGCTTCTTTGAGGGAAGAAGAACTCGCCCTGCTCACAGGAGCTGGGCTGAGGAGGCTGATAATCATCTTGTGATCACAAATTACTTTTCACAAGGTCCATTTATGAGGTAACAGTTGGCATGCGGAAAGCATTTCATTCCGCCAGCAGCTCACTGAAAACGAACCATCGTGAACCCTAAAAAGAAACCCTGAATCAAAGGCTGCATTCTTCTCTCCCACAGTGACCCCTTTGTTTGGATCTGCCCAAAAGTTTCATTACGAAAGTCTGATACAGGAGCCTTATTAAATTGTGATTAAATGACGTGTCCGTGTAGAAGCCTGCTTGCTCTGCTGTTGATGTGGGCTGGATTTCGTAGACTTTTAAAACATACAAGCTTATGAAATAGCTGTAATATCTTTTCCCATGATTTCGAGCAAGAGGAGGGTCTCTGCTCCTGCTCTAGCCGTACCTGGCCTGGCTCCAGGGGATAACATTTTCATTAAAAGTGCATTAGGTGCACAGTTCACCACACAGCCATCCTGATGAAGCGCTGACCTGGCTCAGGAGCCTTAACGGGCTCTGGTGAACTTTGCTGGCCTCTGTGAAAAGAGAATCACCCATCCCTGGATTGACTTTGAGCTGTTTTTACCATCATTTGGACCCAGCTGGTTCCCACTGCTTCCACCAAACTCTGTCTATATTTGGGGATTTAAAAGAAGCAGCACAAGCTGAATCGTGGCTCAGGCCAGATATTGGCTGATTACTGGAGCAGCAGGGCTGACCCTGGGATGTCTTAGGAAGGGTTAAACAGGAGAAATTCAAACCCAAAGACCTCCCCACCGTTTCTGACCAAGTGTGAGCTCTGAGCCACCAGCAGGCTCACAGCAGTGATGCATCTTTCCCTTCAGATGACTCACTGTAAATAGTGCCGGGTGATTTACGCACAGAAAAATGCATTTAACACGGAAATGCACAAATTCATGCGTTTTAAGGCCAGAGGAGCCGTCACAAATGTTCAGTCTGGCTCCCTGGAGAGCGCAGCCTCACCCAGCAGCTCCTGCCCGACATGCACAGCTTCCGTTGGGGTGAAAGCATCCACAGAGGAATGCTTGAAATACTTTCTCCTGATATTTGTCAGAAGGGATGTTGTAAAAACAGAATCAAAGAATCATAGAATGGTTTGGGTTGGAAGGGACCTTAAAGATCATCCTGTCCCACCCTTTCCCATGGGCAGGGACACTTTCTGCTATCCCAGGTTGTTCAGAGCTCCATCCAGCCTGGCCTTGGACACTTCCAGGGATGGGGCAGCCACAGCTGCCCTGGGCAACCTGTGCCAGGGCCTCGCCACCCTCACAGGGCAGAATTTCTTCCCAATATCCCACCTAATTTGAAACCATTCCCCCTTGTCCTGTCACTACAAGTCCTTGTAAGAGCAACTCTGTGCTCATTGAGCAGACAGCAGATCAAGCCACTCAGAAAGGTGGCAGAAGCTTTGGTAGGAACGTGGGTGATTTCTGGGAGACTCTGACAACCTTCTGGCTGAGTCAGCAGGAATCCTGCATGGGACACATGTCCCGGGCTGGCCGCCTCACAACCCCGGCACCAGAGGGCTGGATCACAGAGGCACCACCTCA
Source organism: Pomatostomus ruficeps (assembly GCA_013400735.1). Classification (NCBI taxonomy): domain Eukaryota; kingdom Metazoa; phylum Chordata; class Aves; order Passeriformes; family Timaliidae; genus Pomatostomus; species Pomatostomus ruficeps. Next base: position 196,399 of record VYZT01060703.1, on the reverse strand, counting down.
ATTGTGCAGCAAAGGCCGTTTAAATCATGCCTAGCAAAGTACAAAAGTGTGTAAATATTTGTGCAAGATAAGATCGGCGAGTGGCTGAGCAATATTTCAAAGAGCCAAGCAAGGGCAAACAACAATTTATGTGTACTGCTCCAGGAAAATAAAGCTGGGAAATGCAGCACTGTGTTTATGTTAGGGTAACATTTGCTCTGTAGTGGGTTTCTGTCAGTGATGTCCCACACATGGGACAGGCAGTGGAAATACGAGGGCAGGGCATGAAAAGAGATTTATCTGAGGAGCAGTCCTGGATCTCCTGAGGGACTCCTAATCAACCAGCCACAGGACATCAAAAGGCTTTCAGGAAAGGTTGGTGGATCTGTCAGATTGACCATACAGGCACAAGCAGCTGGTTGCTAAGTTGTATTTTATTCAGAGCAAACACTCAGTGAGCATGAGATAATCTGAGATAATCAATCTTTCTTTATTCAGGAGACAAAATGCATTATCTAAAGTGACTGCAATGCTACTGACAAGGATACATTCCAGATTTTCTCCTTTTAAATTAGTATTTTTCATTAATACTTACAGCCCAGAGTCACAACCCTGTGGGCACCACCAAAACCCATCCTGAACTAGAGGTTCAGAGTTGCTGTCCCACCCTGCCCCTCTCAGCAGGAAAACTCTGCTGCTGACCTGGGATGTTGTGACACAAAAGCAGAATCTACTCACAGAGAAGACAGAAGAAAATCTGCATGGTTTATAGATCAGAAGGAGGCACTGCCAGTCTCTCAAATGGTTTAGCCCAGAGAAGGAATAGCAGCTCCCAGCTTTTCATAAAACCTCCCAGAGATGACCACACTGCAATATCAGGTGACAATGAAGAGCAGTATGTCATTTTTATCAAGACTTTGTGCACTTCAATTGCATGTTTTATCACAAACCAGATTCTCTGCATCCTCTGATTTCTCTAACATTTTAACTTACATCATTTTTATCAAGACTTTGTGCACTTCAATTGCAGGTTTTATCACAAACCAGATTCTCAGCATCCCCTGATTTCTCTAACACTTTAACTACAGAAGTCAATGGAGCTTCTTCTGCCACAGCCACCTACATCTTCACACAGGGAGCCAATTTCCATCACCTGGTGTTGAAGCCATGCACAGACAGAGGAGCTGGTGGGTGATAACAGTGCAGTGATTCGAGCTTTCAGTTGTAGCCATCAGGTGTGAACACATCAGGCTCCATGAGCTGGGCAAGGAATGAGAGAGTTGAGAAAGCCACTGTGCTCCAACCACCAAACAGCTGCCTCCCTCCCTCCCTTCTTTTTCCAGATGCTTTGCATTTCCCCCTTTCTTCTGCCAGGTGTTTTTAGCACATCAATGCTAAAAATTGCAGCGTGTCCTAAGATTCCAGCCTGCCTTTAACCAAACTGCCACAAATCTGTCTCCATGGAAGATGTTTCTTGCCAGCAATATTATCTAATTTGTAAGCATTTTATGATTTTCTAAGAGTCATAAAATACAGTATTAGGAAACAAATGGGCAACGAAAAAGATCCCTTCTGGTAGCCAAAGTGACCATATAATTGATTTTTATGAACAGCATCTGAAGGAATGAGTCACAACCCATATGGCTGGTTTGGAATCCAGATACACATCGTGTTTTAAGCCTCTCAGAAGATTCATCCAAGTTTTTCGCATATAATCAATGGTCATTAGACAAGGACATGAATCATTACAGCTCCTAGGACTGAGCACATGTTTGAAGGGTGAAGGCTTCACACATTCTCGCTCTATAAATACCCATCCAAAGTTGTCCAGAGCGTGAGCAGCTCAGATGGCAGAAAGTAAAAAGGTATCGCAGAACAAACTGCAGACTCATTACAGAGCCCAGGCCCCCTCCCAACCATGGGTGTAAATGTTATTAGCTTAGGACACGGTTCAAGCTCCAGTTGAAGTCAGACGGAAAAACTTCACCTCTAAGTCGGGCTGTATCCTCTTTCTCCACGGCTTTAACCATTTTCTCATAGCTTGGCCCCAGCCGGTGACAAGGTTGGGTTACAAGTGCGCTCTCTCAGCTGTGATGCTACACAAATAACGCCCACACAGTTCACATGTGCACGTTTCCCGTGGACATTGGCGCTGTCCAGAGGTGCGGAAACATCCCCCCTGTGGGCCCACGTTTGCACATCCACACACACCTCACACACAACACACCAGCCTCACTCCTGCTGCCTTGTGCAGCTCCTCCATCTTGGTCCGCACTCCCAGCTCCAGTGCCAGAGGATTCCCGTTCACCCAGTGCTGACACAGGACTGCATCCTGCATCTTCTGAAAGATGCTGAGAGCCCTGTTTGCAATGGCTCCAGACTTCTGCCTTCCAACTGATCCAGCAGCAGTGTGAGAATTTTGTTTACAATGACATAGATGCAACAGGTACAACACCCTGGGCAACTCAACCTCTGCAAACATGATTGTTAAATTAAATCACGTTCCAGCCCCAGGTGCTGCTCCACAATACCTTTCCTCACGACATGAAGCACTGGAACATTTATGTATCACACGTTGTGCCAGTTTTCAAGGACTCCCAGAGACAAAAATGTCTCCCAGGACCAAACAGCCCTCTTGTTCCCATGGAAATCTCAGCCAAATAAATACTTTGAAAGTTCATTTGCTGCAGAAGATATAAATCAGGACTTACACACGATGCTTCAGGCATAGCACCTCCAGTGCATTCCTTTCGTCTATCAGGCCTCCATGCAGCCACCATGGCTGCCCAGGAACATCAGAGGTGTTTGCCCTAAATTGCACATTTTTACCTTTGTCAGACTTTTAGATCCAGGAGGGAATGTTGGAGTCCCATTCAGCTTCCCATGGAACACAAACCAAGCACTCTCAGCTGATAATTTCTGCATCGAGCCCTGTGGCTTCCACCTGAGCCAGCTCCAGCCGCGCCCCCAACCTGCTACAGCTGCTCTGTTTTGTACCTTGCAGCTCCTGTATCCCTCCAGGCAAAGCTGAGGGGAGAAGGGCCCTGCAGCCCCTCTTGTTGCCTTTTTGCCCTGATAAATGGGGAAACCAAGTGCCAGCAGTATTTTTAAAAGTTGTCTGGTCTTGGAGGCGAGCAAAGCTTGTGCATTCCTTGGGAACAGACAATGGGGTGATGGGGACCAGAGCAGGGACCATGATCTGTTGCACAGGTTTCACCCCACAACAGCAGCACGCATTCAGATCCCGCTCTGAAGGGAAGCTGAAGGATTAACATTGGCTCCCAGACCATTGCTGCTGTAACAAAACCCCTGCCTGCAGCCTGACAGAGGCACTGATGGGGTCTTTGATGATGACTGCCAAGGGAAGGCTCCAAGACAGACGAAAATTTTGAGGTTAAAATTTGAAAGGCAGTCAATCTTATCCTCATATTCGCGTTACAGCACGTGATAAACTATTCCAGAGGGAATTCTTACCAGGATGCTAAAAGAAATTTTATGAAGAACTAGAGTCATTCATCCAAAACGAGGATGAAAGAGTGACATGTTACCTAGGAGGAAACAAAGAAAGGTAATATTTTGCCCTCAATTTTATTGTGTTTCTAAGGCAGTTCATTCAGTTAAAATTTGGAAAGACATCTGAAGATGAAAAGGCCTGCACAGAAAAACAGATCCAGAGGATCATAATTTGAGGAAATATTATGCCAGTTGTAGCAAAAGTAGAAGTTTTCATATTTAAGTTATTTCATATTATTATGAAAGATACTAAGACCGGCATTCTTCCACCAGGAGATTTCCCAGATTTCCCACCCACATCGAGTCTGAAATCTCTCTATAAGGAGTTGTTCCCTACTTCACAGATCAAAGCAACCCTCCCCACACTGGCAGCTCAGCCAGAAATAGGGCTGACATGCAGTTTTGCAACTTTAGCCTTGACTTTAGTAGACAAACAAGTCTTTCTGAGCACATGGAGGATGATTTTACCCCTGGAATATTGGGAGCATCTATTTGGTTGATTCCCCACCTCCCAGAGATGATTAAATCATCTCTCCAACACGGGTCAGTGCTGAGGTGGGGCTGGGGGATTCTGTCCCCTCTGGTGCAGTAGGAATCTCTGTGGTGCCAAGGAGCCAGGAGACCACAGCCAAACCCAGGCTCATGGCCTTGGAACTGCTGCCACGCCAAGAACAACAGTAAATAACCTGCTCTCAACCAAGAAACATGAGCATTTCCAAGCTTAGTGGGGCCTCTTCCCTTTTTTTCCCTTTTCTTTTGCCTGAGAAAAGTCAAAACATTCTGGGATGCCTTGAAAATACAGAACAGCAAGTGCTGCTGAAGGGGATATTTGCAAGGAGCCCTGCCATGACCTCAGCTTTTAAATCATTTCAATCAGAACGACTCAGAAGTCATGCCAATGCCAAATTATCCCAGTGCAACACAAGAAAGGAAGCTAATCCCCGCTCCTTGATGATAATTGGCACAATGAGAAACACCTTTCTGACACGATTTAGCTCAGAGCCAAAACCCAGGCTGTCTCAGGAGAAAACCTCTTCGAAGGAGCAGATGATGACAAAGCCTTGAGTGGTGCCTTGCCCCACACCAGAGGTGTTCAAGAAACAAAACACCTGGCCCTCCTGGCTCATCTCTGCAGCTGGCCACCAGCCATGGCTCACCTCCCCGTGGTTTTGGATGCAGGCAGGAATTCCTTCTCCTTTCCAGTGGCCAGACATATTTGATTTTCCAGCTATTCCACCGAGGAAGCAATCCCCCAGGTGATTACGTGCTATGAGGGTCTGCGCAGTGACTCAGCCCTTGGGGCTTTCAGTGGAACTGACTTCACAGGAGGATTTTTAGTGGGGAAAAAAATAATTCTTAATTGAAATGACAGTTGAATAGATGTGGTGGTGAAACTCAGGCAGGTGCAGGTTTTACTCCCAGGTGACTTTGCATTTACCTACCCTCATGCCCAGGCCTGAACTGTCTCTTTTTAAGGGAAAAGAAATAATATTTTCCGTATAATTCAGAGGGGTGGATGGAGGTTTTGTCACTGGCACCCACAAGATGACAGGTGGAGGTTTCAGCCAGAGTGCTGCCAAGCAATGCTGGAAAGAGGATTGCAACAAAACAGAACCTCCTCAGCCTCGAAATCTCATTACTGCTGTTTCTCAAAGGGTTTGAGTCTGGGAATCCAGAGCTCCTTCAGCACCAGCCCTTTCCAGCCATGCCCCAAGGTATGGGGCAGGGGAACAATGCATTTCCACTCCGGTGACTTGATCCCCTCTAAGCCATTAAAATGGTAAAGAACAGCAGGACCAGAGGCTTTAAAAGGTCCTGACCAGATCCTGGAATGATTTTTTTAATGTGCAAAAAGCCCCAGGTGCTGATGCAACCCACCACATGTCACCTGTCCCCAAAGGCAGACAAAGGGATGCATTTTCATCCCTGCTTTCCCAGCATAAGCAATGAACAGGGGGCACTTGCACAGAAATTTAGAAAACAAAAACCCTACCAGAAAAAAAACCCCAAATTTAACTGAATTCTCTTCAGAACCAGTTCTCCTCTGGGAGAGATAAGATGAGAAAGAGCAAATCATTTGTGGCAGATGACAAGGTTGGTAGGGAATTCACTAATGAGAAGCACACACATCCCAGGAGGATGAAAGCAGCACAAAACCTTATAAAAAATAAACAACTGCATGTTTCATTGGGCTGCTCCGCTGTGGTTCATTTTACAAAAGATATACTCATTTAAAGGCAAATCTTGATTTCTGTCATGAGGCCGGTATTACACCAGTGCTGTGAGTTGGTATTAAAGATACAGAAAGTCTGTGTACACCCACACAGATATTGGGCCCAGATTCATAGAGCCTGGAGAAGAGAAGGCTCCAGGGAGACCTTAGAGCCTCTTCCAGTGCCTAAAAGGCTCCAAGAGAGCTGGAGAGGGACTTGGGACAAAGCATGGAGTGACGGGACAAGGGGGAATGGCTTCAAGCTACCAGAGGGCAGGGATAGATGGGATATTGGGAAAAAATTCTGCCCTGTGAGGGTGGTGAGGCCCTGGAACAGGTTGCTCAGAGAAGCTGTGGCTGCCCCTGGATCCCTGGAAGTGTCCAAGGCCAGGTTGGACAGGGCTTGGAGCACCCTGGGATAGTGGGAGGTGTCCCTGCCCATGGCAAGGGTGGAACTGGATGATCTTTAAGGTCCCTTCCAACCCAAACCATTCTGTGATTTTCTGGTTGTGTCTTGTGACACCAATACCCCCACTACCTGCTCCCAGGATCCCAGGCATCCCAGCAGGCTGGGAGAGACAAAAATCTGATGAAGAATACTGCACAGGGGAAATTGCATTGCAGCCCTTAGTGGTTTAAAGGACTGATTTAATTTCCAAGATGCAGCCCACCGCTTTCTAAGAGCACGTGCTGCTTTTATGAGACGGTCCAGAGGAAAACATCCAGAACACTTATCAGCTGAAACCACAGGGAGCACACAGGGAAGCAGATTAAGGGAATAACATGTTTTCCACAGGCAGCCGTGCCCCATGCACACACAGAAAGCCCAGGGGACAGGTAACCCTGAGTGCAGCTGTCGGGTTTAGTGCTACAGACCCACAGAAAGATTTATCTCCAACTCTCAAACAGGCAGGAGTTTGGTAGGGATTCAAGGAAAACAGCAGTGGATCCCCTTTCATTTAGCATCCTGAGGAAGTCTGGGCACAGGACAAATTGTAGCATGAAGCAGCCACAGGTAGGAGCTGCTAATTTCTTTAATGAAACTCATGGGAGGTCAGTAGCAAACCATGCCTGTCACCCCCTCTGTGACATGTGCAAACCAGCTCAGGGTGCTCAGGAATCCTGGGACACCAAAACCAAAAGGATTTTTCCTCATTGGAGTTAGGAGGTGATGGAACCACCTTCCACTCTGGGAATTGGAGTGAAGAGAACAAAAACAGCTTTTAAGATGGGTCTTGACCAATTTATGAAAAAAGACCTGAGATGTGGACTTCTCCTGCAGCAGAGGACACTGACCCACCACATCTCTCAATCCAAACACCCAAACATTTGCGCTGCTCGCAGCAAAATATTTTGGGGTTAGATATTTGCTGGGCCAGCTGCAAACTGTCGTCCTAAACAATTTTCTTCGATCCCCACTACAACATGTTGCTCATTTTCATCACACCCCCATTTTCCATCCCTGGGTGTGCCTTACCATGGTGAAATCTGACTCTGCCACTTAATTAATACCATAACTGCAGGCTGCAACTGCCTGCCCTGCGCCGAGCACCATCCCCACGCTCCGAGGTATTTGTTGCCGCGACAAGGGAATACAAAGCTTTACACGCAGGAGATGGAAAAGGTTAAAGTCAATATTTTGGCTGGTGGAAATATTTATGGAAAGAACCCGTGAATTAGCGAGCCATATTCATTCCACTGACATTTCCTAACTGCGTTAACCTTTTATATTTCTTGTGGTTGGCTCCTGTTTAATATGTTCTAATTATACAAGAACCAGGAAGCAAATGAACGGCTGAGATTAAAGTTAAACAACGGCCATAAATACTGCAGGACAGATTCTCAGCACTGAGCCCGTCGATTTAAGCCCCTGAGTTCAGTGCTGAGCAGATGAGACACATCAGGCCATCAGACACATGTGCAGAGCTCATAGTTTCTTGCCCACTCACTCATTTGAGGGCAGAGCTTGTCCCTTTGATGGCACCGTGCTGATGTTTCACTGCACATGGAGTGAAGCACAACAAGGGTTCACAAAGGACAAATAACTTCTGCAAAAATCACCATTTCCTCTGGCCTTCCTACCATGAGAAAGGCAGGAAAGGAAAAAAGGGATTCAAAATGACTCAGTAATGATGGGCAGATGCTCTCAGAGGCTTCAGCCAACCCTCAGCACTGATCAGGTAAATCTGGATGCTCTGAGCACAGTGACAGCAATTCCACCTCACGCAAGCAGGCAGTCCCTCAGCAGAGATTCACCAGCACAGCAAGATCTGTTACAAAACACACAAGATCAGAATAACTTTCTCCCAGCAGAACCCATCGTCACAGGCAAACGCAGACAGTTGCAAAACTCAGCTCCACATGGGTGAAATGTTAACAATCTGTCCCACTTCTGCCCAGCGCACGGCAATGCCAGCTGGCCACTCTGCTGCTTGCCACCTCAGAAGGGGCTGGAGGAGGTTTCTGTGTGCAAGCTGTCCCTTTTAACAGAGTTCAGCTGAAGCTGGGGAGCAAGGGAGCACCAGCAATTTGCTGACACAGCCACAAACCCACCCACTAAAAGCTGGCCAGACCTGTGGAGCAATTGCACCTCTGCTGGAGAATTATTTCAGAGGGAGCTATTCGACCACCAGCTCCACTTTGGGGGTTGAGAATGGCAGCACCAGCTCCACCAACACTCACACAAGGCTAGGGTGCTCTGAGTCTGCAGTCCTGATCCCACTGCCATCCACACCTGCACGTCAGCTTCCTTTGACCACCATGGGATAGAATGGCTCTAATGGCATCAAATGTTCTACTTTTGATCCACCGGCCTCCTGCCTCCTCACAGACAAAGCAACGAGAAAAAAGGGCATCATCTATCATCTCTTTGGCCCGTGAAATGTCCTCCCAGCTCCTTGCTCCCCTCTCTATCCATGGTCCATTCATGCTCAGTTCCCAATTGTCTTGTATCACAGCTTTCGATAGGATGCAGCATCAAAGGGACTCGTGCACGTGGTTACAATTAAATCCATGCTTAAACACTTTGCTGAACCCAGGCATTCAGTGAGCTGCAGTTGTTCCTGGGGTACGGACCATCTTTCCCAATAAAATGCCTCACACAGACAATTTGACCCCAGTTGGCCTTATCTACCCCACTAAAATAAAAATAAATATCTGGGAGTAATGATAATAAACGGTGTCGCCCTGGTAAAAATTTATTCCTTTTGTGCTTCCAAGAACGGTACACAACCTCCAAGGAAGGATGTTGCTGTCTCCTACCATCAACAGTGCCAAAAATAAACAGAAATTAAGTTAAAGAGTCACATTTCAGGAGGTACAAATTCAACCACAGCAAATATTTTGTGTGGATGCGGTATAGTTTAGACTCCAACGTGTTTCCTTATGGTCTATCTACTTCCTCTAAAAATATCAACCATAATCACTCCAGCTAAGCCTAACACAGAATCGCAATTCAATAAACATCTCCACTCCGCTGTTGCTTAGGGGGCAAAAGGAATCCTAGTAGGCCTGTAAGGGATTTTTTGAGAGCAAATCTCTCGGCTGATCTGTTAAAAATCCCAGTGTTTGTCTTGCACAGCACTAGCAGGATCTGTTCATAGCCCAGACAGTCTCTGCTTTATTTTCAATAACTCTGATTCCCTCCACATGCACTTAAAAAAAAAAAAAGAAGAAAGTTATTTAATATAGTGATCCTCAGTGCTTTTTGTGCATCTGGGAAAGCCTCTGCCTCTCGTCCCAGTTTCCCCATTTGTAAAGCTGGTATCATTAGAGGCTTGAAAGGCTTAATGCTTTAACACACTTTGGGGTAAATAGTGTTACATTAACACAGGTGCAAATAGCTTTCTAATTATAATTAATTTAATAATACGGTGCTGCTGGCACACGCTAATTAGATCCATGTTGTCCCATACAAGGGGAACAACACCAGGAATTTCCACAGCTGTCAGCTGCTGTCTTCTCCCAATTGCTATGGAAAGCAAACAAACCATGAAGGCAATTCATAATTATTACAAACACTCCCTAACCTAAACCATGTTGACATTTCTAAATCAGAGCTGCTTGCTTGCTCTTGTTGGTGGTGTCAGAGAGGGATTGGAGCCAGCTGAAGGAGGACAAGCAGCTATCAGACAATTTGAGGGCCAAGCAATTAGTTTGGTTTTAACGAGCTCTTTTAACATATAGAAAGTGCCTCCCCCTTCGCTCTGACCAACCCATCCCACCTCTCCCTCCATCATGTGCATCTTAACACAAGACAAATTTGGCTTTCAGTATTTTCTGGAGTTTTCCTGCAAGGTAAGTTCTGCCTTGTTTGGAAAAGGCTTTGCCATCGCTATCCATTGGGATTACTTCCCCCCAGCTAAAGAAAAGGAAGGAGAGCTGCAGTTTCCCCTGCCTGCTGCTGAGTCCCTCCGGGTTTTTCTCATAAACTCATTCCAAGAACATGGCTTAAGCTCTTAAGTGATATTCAAAGCCCTCAGCATGAGGTTTATGGCTTTCAGCGTCTGCTGAGAATATAGTTATAACTGACAAGTTCTGAGGCAGGTATTTGGATGCTCTTCCACAAATACAACCCTATAAAACAGATCTCAACTCTGACATTGACCAAGACTTAATTTAAAGTGGTTTAGTAGAAGCAGCTGACAGATAAAAAAAAGGTCTACATGCAGAGAAAAGCCTACAGGGCTGAATCTGCAGCTGAATGCCTCTCTGGCAGAACCAGGACTCTCTGACTCTCCTTTGAACTCTGTATCACTCACTGATTTTGACTTTTTAAATTTAAATTGCCAGTTCTACCGTAAAAGAGAGGAAATCCCTGTTTGCTATTTCTCTTCTATTACAGTTTCATTTAGATTTCATTACAACAATTTGGGTTTTGATTTGAGGCACTTCCTGAATGAGTTCTTTGTCCTCCATGGAAGCCCCCAGCGCAGTCAGGGCTGACAAGCTCAGGGTGTGGGGATTCCGAGGCTTTCCCAGGAGACCCAAATCCCCCTGAATATTGCAGCCTTGATGGATAGACATGACCTGTGCAGGGGGATGCAAAGAGAGGAGGCTGCAGGGTCAGCCCATGTCAGTCTCCAAATTGGGGTGACCCCATTTGTCATCCCCATCAAAGGGCACTACCCAGGACTCCTCAAATTCAGCAGCGTGAGAGGCACCAGAGCAATGTGTCTCAAGAGAAACCAAGTACAAGCAGGGACTGATGTTCACTCACACATTCCCAACCCCCCTCTTTGCAGAGAGAAAAAATGACCTGCGAAAGAAGCCTGAGCTCAGTTAGAACCTTTCTGGCTAAAGTGTAATTCTAAACCCCAGGTAGTGCACTCTGACTTACAACAAGATATTCATAATCTTCAAACCGTCATTGAGTTCAGGTGACAGTAAGGGTCATGGAATGGGTTGGGTTGGAAGGGACCTTAAAATCAACTCATTTCAGCCCCCTGCCATCAGCAGGGACACCTTCCACCAGGTCAAGTCACTCAGAGCTCCATCTAACCTGGTTTTTTAGATGCAGTAAATGATTCCAAAGTCAGACACACTTTGTACAGAGGTGCTCTGAGAAATGCCAAGAAGCACCAGAGCCCTTTTGCACGGGGACTAATGGAGCCTCCCAGCCTTGAAGAGGTGATGTTTGATCAGCAGGGAATGCCAGCCTGGGGGTCATTGATGCAAACGTTCACTGGAATTGGGGCAAAAATTTATTGGCATTTTCCAATCAGCACAATACCCTCAGATCTCCCGCACACCACTGAGCTTGCACACCGAAAAGCAAAATAAACTGCCTCGTTCAGAAACTTTCCTTTCTTTTATACTGCACTGGGACGTTTGAAACATCTCGTTCAAGACCCCCCATGAGTGTGAGGTATGCTGAGAAAGAGCATTTCATCCCCACAGGCTGATTCCCACTTTGAACCAGAAACAGAATGTAACACACTTTACCTCGGAAATCGGATATGGACACTCTGCTCACACTTTTACTGGGTGTCCATGCAGGAATACAAGCTTGGCTTTCTAGCCAAGACCAGGTGGGAAACTCCTGCTATTAAAACACTAACAGGAAGCTGCGGGGTCATTCAACATCCCTACCCTCAAATAAAAACTCCTCTTCCACTGACATGTAGCTGAGGGCTCTTGCTTGTCTTTCCCAACCACAAAACTGGCCTGGATGTTAATTTGAAATGGAAAATGTACCCAAAAGTGACGACAGTCTATTAAAAAATAAAATAACCTTGAGGTAGTAAACTCTTTCTGAGTACAAGAACCGCATGGTATAAACACTGTGGGCACTCATAAACCTTCAGCTGGTTTTAACAGCTTTTCTTCCAGCCTAGTTTTCCCTCAGCAAAGGGGGGTTTTAGTTCATTGTGATCACAGTGAAACACCTTTCTTGAACAGTTCTGAAAACTAAAAATAAAAAAAAATAAAAAGCATAACTTGATTATGTACCTTATAACATTCCTTCAAAAACTCTCCTCACCCAAGCTGATGTGGTGCCTTTGGGAGCCCAAAATCTTCCCCTCCAGCCTTTGCAGAAGCCAGGGCTCCTCTCCAACAATGTGCCAGGTGCTCATCCTGGGAGATGAGGTGGGAAACAGCTAAAACCATCACTGCTGCAGTTCCCACAAGCCTGGCAGGGAGCAGACAGTGCCTCTAGACTGGGCCTAAGGAAAAGAAAGTGGTATTTCTGAACCCAGTTTTATTTCAGAACTCTATGTCCTGTCTCAAGGCTGACTTTTCTTTACCTGCCATAGGGTGGAGTCAAAAATTCACACCCCACAGAGATGTTGCGGAGCTTTTTAACTCTGGTTTAGAAATTGGCATCAAACAAATAAAGTTCAGCCACAGTTTATTGGGCTGGAGGGTTTAGATCTTCTGTTTAATATGGGAATTTTTAGAACTAGAAAGTAACTGGAACAGAAGAGCCCCTTCATTTCAGTGTTGCATATAATCTGCTCATATTGGGCCAAATAATCCTTCTTAAATCAAAATATGGCAGGAGAAATGATGCTGAGCAACATTCTCCTGTCAGGGATGGATGATTTTGGGGTAGGATAATTACTCAGCCACAGTCTAAATGGCTTCTGTCTTAAAGGGCTTCCTTCTCCTCCTGGCATATTCTCAGTGGGTCAGAAATGCCAGGGCAATATTATCATTCTGCCTTTGCATTTGAAATGCCAGCTACCGTGTTGATGAAACAGACCTTTATTGAACTTCAAAGGCCCATAATTATATATCCTTTCCTTCAGCTTTGATATTTTAATATTCAGCTGGTGAAATTATTATCTATTCCAGCCACAAAGCGTTTATTTATTTTGCTGGCTTTATCTCTGTTATTTCTGCGGTGGTAAGAGGCTGAGGAAGAAGCCCCCCTGCTTATTGGCAGCAGCAGAAAGTGGGAATTGAATGTACCAGGACTTTTATCTCCAGCAGCTGAAGAACGAAGCGTTTGAACTCCTCCTCGAGCCCTCAGAAACCTCTCCCCACAGCCAGTTCCTCTCATTTATGCTTTTCAAGAGCCAGCCAAATTTCTTTATATAGGCTGCCCTGTGCCATGAGGGAGCACAGGAGTCAAGGAGACACCAGTCAGCACTAACGATGGCATGAATTTTTCATCTGAAAAAGGCACTCTGTTTTTTGGAAGCTGCAAAAAGAAAATGTTGTGTTTCCTCAGCTCCAGCCTCACCAAGGTGGAAGAACGTGCAGCAGGGGCAAAAATATTTTATGTATTCATCCAGCCCAAACATAAATACACACAGGTAGAGCGCAGCTCCCCTGCTGGCTGACAAAACAAGGTGGTGTTTCATGGCTCTGCCTTCCTCCCTCCCTCCCCAGAGAAAGCCCCTGTGAATATTTTGTGCCCTTCTTCTCAGCAACAAGGACTGAGCTGCAAAATTCAGAGCAAAATCTGGATTTTCCAAGCTCAGCTCGCAGACCTGGCCCAAACCGCCAACAAAACTAAGTGAAAAGTGCGTTTACATCACTGAGAGGTTTCAAAATGTGGTAACCCCCCTGACATTTCCAGAGATCTCTGCATCTCATTGAGACAGAGCTGTAGCCAGGAGGTGCTGGAAATCACACCAGAATGATGTTATCGAGACATTGCAGGGCCATTTCTGAACTAAATCCCCTCAGATAGGCCTGGATCTCTCTCCTGGTGAAAAAGGATGATGGTTGATCCTGTGCAGGCATTTCTCAGGAGTCCTCACAAGCCTTCCCTCTCTCCATTGGGTCATTTCCAAGCAATCCTGAAATCAAACCTGGGTTAGATGAGCCCAGCACCAGCATATGGCTTTCATCAGGTGATTCCCATGCTCTTCAGGAACGTGACTTAATTGCCCTTCACAGCAGCCCCTGCCGGGATTCAGCAGCTTTCGCTCTGCCTTGATGAGCTGGAAACTGAGAGAAAGGGTCTCTGTCACCTTTCCAAACTTGCAATGTGAAACAGCAGAAGCGATAGAAGTGCCATTGAGAGGTCTGAGCTCCTTGTCTCACACTTCCTGGGACGGGCTTCCCAAAATCCCACTCCATTAAGAAAGAATTTCCCCACAAGGGAGGCAGGGGAAGCTAGCCAGTTGGAGTAGGACATTAATGTCAAGATGTTCCATAAAATTGCAATCCTTCCCTTTAAAAAAAAAAAAGAGAAAAAAACCCTAAAAAATGAAATGATGGATGCTCACCATGGGTTTTCCCAGCATTTAAGCTGAAGAAGTTCTTGCTGCAACATATGGGGTGGGTGTCCAGGCCAGAAACGTTCCTCCTTCAGCCCTGGGAGCCCAACCTGATGATAGGGGGGAAGTATTGAGGAAGAGGTTGGAAGACTCTTGGAGAGGTTCAGGTTTCCCACATGCAGCCTCACACTGGCTGTGCATGAGGCTGAGTGTGCCACCTCTGGACACCTCCTGAGAGCGTTCAAACCTGCTCCAGGGAATGCTGGTGAACATGGGCACGTCCCCTTCCTACAGAGCCATGCTGTCCTGCCCGCACAAATGGCCAGAAGCTGCTCCTGAGCAGCACACAGGGCTCACAGTGCACAGCCCAGTGACAGGAGTCATCCAAGCCCAGACTATTTCATGCCCCAAACCTTGGCTTCACTCCTTCGAACCCTCCCGGGTGTCTCATTTTTCTTTTGCCGTCATTTATGCAGCATTTCCCGGCCACTGGTGAGCGTATTCCTGCTCAGCTGCAGGAGCCTGCTGTCTCTTTCCAGGATTAAGTTGTTTATCTTCTTACATGGGCCTTCAGGAAAGCGATGATCCTGTTTATGTCACGGTCAGTGTTACCATATTCCAGAAATATTAATGCCTGGGGGGAAAAAAGGCACCATCTGGGAGATGGGGACATTATTGAAGCTGAGAGGTGACCAGGAGCCAAGGCTCCTCTTCGATGAGCAATGCCTTGGCTTGGTTCTCCAGCTCCCAGGGATGCTCAGCACAGGAAAGGCACAAAATCCTCTTAAAGCCAAATTGGGTAATTACGTATTTACCAGGAATTTCAGAAGGAACAGGCGGAACCTTATAGGGCACATTCTTTTTTGCCAATGAAAGAACTCGGTTTCTAGCAGTACTACAAAATCTTGGGGGGGTTATTTGCAAATTCTCGTACAAAAATGACTTTGTATTCGGAAATGTTAACGCCTGAATTTCAGCCCCTGAAAAGATGCAAAGGAAATGGAAATCTAAACGAGTAGCATATGCCATCCCCTTGGCTCCACCAAGGAAAATATTTGGCTTCCACTTACAGCTACCCCAATCAAAAAGGAGTTTGGGTTGCAGGAATGTAAGTCAAAGTGAACGTTAAATTTACATTAGGCATTTGTTAATTATCCAGCAAATGAATCACCCCCGTGGACTGGCATGGTCCACACCATTTTAAAGCAAACACTGTTGTGTCAAGTTTAACTGTTGCCCTGGAGTTGACTAAGCAGAAACATTCCGAAATGGAATTATTAATAAGATTTTCTTGTATTATTGAAACCATCATGATTAAAATACCACGGTGGATATTTACAGGCAGGGAAGTAGGAGGGAGGCTCAGTAGGTGTTTATTAAATCCATTTCCACATATACCTCCAGCCTGAGCGTGCTCTCCCTTCCCCTGCAAGCAAAAACCCTCTTTAACCTGGCATTTATCCCTGTGGGCACCTCTTTGGTTATTGCAGCCTGGTCAGTATGATTTGTTGGCTTAATCAATATTCAGGTTAAACACTGATTTCTTTTAGCAGGCAGGAACTCTGTCACCCTTCTCGGTGCGTCGTGCAAGCGCGTTAAGGGACCAAAATACTTTCCTGGGGTGTTTAAGGAACACTTCTGAGGCTGTGCCTTGGTGGGGGCTGGAATAATGCTTAGAGCTGCTGGGTTGGTAGCAGACACAAATCTTGGCTGCTCAGTCTTCCTCTTCCTCCTGAAGCTGCTGACACCTCAGAAATGGCTTCAGTAGGTGTAGGACTAAGGAATCACTTTGGCCTCAGTTCCTGCTCCCACACGGCTTCCCTGCTGGGTTTTCTCCCCAGCGAACACCCAAACAACCCAAATAAAGCTATCAGGGATCTGGCTTTTCTATCGACACTGGAACCCTGGTAAACTTTCTTGTACACCAACATCTGAGACTCAAGTGCCCCGAGACCTTCAGAAAAGGATATCACTTTTCTCTTTTTTTTCACTTCCTTTGAGCTTAGGCCAAAAGCCAAAGTCATAAATGGAAACAGTTATTCTGGGCTCAATATCACCTTTTGTGCAATGACAAAAATAATGTGTTGTTGAACCGTTTGGCACGGCTGCCCCAGCATGTGACAAGAAGCTAATTGCTTTTGAAGCCAAATCCACTCGAGAAAACAAGAATCCAACTTATAGCAACTCGTATTTTGCCAGTTTTTCTGCTCCAAATGCATATTCCCTTCCGTTTTTCCTCTCTCTTGTGACATCCTTTCCTTCTTTTTTTTAAATCACCAGTGCACAGTTTGCAGCTGAACTTGCAGAGAGCCTCTGCTGCCCCTCTCTCAGCCTTGCCCAACTCATGATAACCAAATCCGTCCTGCAGAGCCGAGCTCTTTTTCCACCATCACACACTACATTAATTCACTCAACACATTTGTTTGCAGCTGTCTTCCATCACCAACCCCACACCCAGCTGGCTCCTCACAGCACAGGGAGAACTTAATTTCCCACTAATGAAGGTATAAAGCAGGTAATTTTTTCGTCCTTTGGTCCCCCACCCCTCACAGAAAATTTTTGCTTTATTTTACTGGGAAAGCAAAAAGTGCAATAAAATGCTTGAGCTGCTGGTTTTGGTCGAAAGGTGGGTGAGCAAGTCTGAGCCTCTTCAGGGAAGGAGCAGATTTCAGATTTTTGAGCAAGTTTAGCCAAATCAAACAGTGTCTTCATAACACAAGCTGCTCATTCCTGCAGATGTGTGGTTCTTGTAGGGAAGGCACAGCTATGGATTTTTTTTTAATTATTACATGGCTCCTTCTATTCCTCCCCCCAAACCATTCCCTCATTTCCTTTCACATATAAATGCTAAAGAAAAGCAACAACAACTACATCAACAACCACAAAACAAACCCAAACAAAACCCCAACAAATGAACAATCCACAAAATCTTGGACCCAGAGGTTTGCAAAAAGATTTGCTTTAAGTGATTTCTGCGAATCTGAGGCTGCAAACACAGCGTGGGGTTTCCTGTCCCATGAAATTTGCTTTGCACCTGATATTTGGGAGGCATTTTCCTTTTTTCTCCCTCACTCTTCAGCTCTTAGTTCTAATGTCAAACACAGGCAGTAGCTTTGAAGCTTTTTCCAAATGAAAACTCCAGAAGAGCCCTGGTTTTCCAGTCAGCCTGCCAACTCCAGCAATCATTAATTTTATGTGCTAATTTTAAAGTTGATTAGTTTTGTGTCTCCGACTTCAAAGGCAGCTCCAGTGAAAAACCTAAAATCTGCTTAAAAAGGTAGAAATAATTCAGTAATTTTTTTCTTGTGAAAAATTCTGTCATTTTTATTTCAAGGAACACGAGTTTCCTTCCTATAGCCTGCATAAACGTTGCTGAAGATCTCCATACCAAATATTTGGTTTATTCCGAAGAAGTCTTAAAAAAAATTTGGAAGAGTTAAATAAATCAGACTAAAAATGTTTTCATTTGTTCCACTGGTGGCACTGTGGATGTTGTTAGTGAAGTGTGCATGTAACATATGTGCAGAGCAATTATGTTTTTCGGTTACAAAACACTATTCATTAGATTAAATAAAATGACAGAGATTTTGGTCTGGTTCTGCCCTCAGATATTACACAGTCACTTGAGTGGAGCACAATTTTGACTGTTTTCCCAGCTCATCAGCACATTAAAACCAGCTGTGGCTCTCGATAAATTGCTTCAGCAGAACCCACTGAAAATATCCGTATTTTCCTTCCTCCCAGCCCAACAAATGAAACTCAGGGGTCATTATGGTAATTTTAATTATGATTTGGTAGGGGATGGCCTTCACTGAAGTCTGTAGTTCCATAAACAACATGCTTCTTCTGTCATATTAGATTTCTTTATTTCAATTGTAAAGTCACAACACCATGTGCTTCCTATTTTAGCTCCTGGACCCCCTGCTAAATTTATACACAAGGGAGTGGTAGCACAGGGAGAGCAGCAGCCTCGAGTGTCCAGGGCCCTATTCCTGCTTGTGAAAAGATGCTTGTTCATTCTGCAAACAACAAAAAAGAGGAAAGAAAAGAAAATAACAAAAAAAAAAAAAAAAACAACGGAGGGGGTTTAAAAAACAAAAAGAAAACCGAAGCAGAACTCAGCAAACTGGGAGTGAAGGGAGGCAGGCGCAAAGGCAGAACCCCAGAGTGACAGAGGTTTGTAAATGCAGAACAACTGCCTGAGCTGAGCTCCTCCAGGGCTCCAAAGTGAAACCAGCTGCCAGCGCCTGGCTCGCGGCAGAAGCGCTGGGACACGTCAGAGAAAAGTTCCCCAGCGCTGCAAACAATTACCCCGGGTTCTTATTTGTTCCACTTTGTCACAGGCTCTGGGCTGGAGGAGACAAAAGGGAGGAAAGGAGAAATTTGAAGGGAAATGGGAACAATATATTTAAGAAGGGCTTCGCTCGGGTTTGGTTTGGTCTTGCTGGGGTTATTGAAGTAGAGGTTCCCATATCCCACTCTCACATCTCTCTGCTAGGGAAAATTCAAGTCCCTCCTAAACTTGTAGTAGCACTTAGGCTGATTTTTAACAGAGCCCTCAAGCAAGTGCCTCATTTGAAGCACCTGATTTATTCGATTCCCTGCAAGCTGAGTGTGCCAGCAATGCAAATGTAGATAAGCACTGACTTCACTCAGTAACTCAAACAATTCAGTGCCCATAACACAGAGATGTCATTGTACCAGTTTATTGTTTCTACCACATGTTTCAGCATCCAGGACACAACCAAGCAGTCAAAGTGCTGCTGGGAGAGGCCTTTCCCAATAGGGGAACACTGGAAAAACATATTGACAAACCATTGTCTTGAACAAAGCCCAAGCATTCCCTTTGACAATGTGCATTGCATTTGTAAGATAAATTTTGGCTGGAGAAGGGGCATTTTGGCTGGGAATTAAGTGTATATAGGAAAGAAAAGTTCCTCTGGAAACCCAAGGAGTGGGGTTTGCACTGAGGAGTTCCCACCATTGGCGCGGCCTCATCCTGATTCCGTATAATTCCACACAAACACTTTAGTTCTCTCATCACAGACTGGAAGTCATGTAATGAGGGAGGCATTTGCATCTGCCCCACCGTGAAGTGTCACTTGTGACAATGAATTGCATGTTTGTTGCAGGAAGGGTTTATGGCACCAAATTTAAGTTTGGGAAATATCTCAAAATGTCAAATTTCTTGGGGGACAAAAAAGTTTGCAAAAATCAAAACCAGGAATGAACCAAAGCAGTGGAAATTCCAGTTGAATTTGTTAGACTGGTTCGCTGCCTTCTGTTGACAGTCGGATTTTGGAAAAGAACAATTAGTGTAATAGGTTCTGGGAGCTACTGAGCCAGAAACTGGGAAAAAATGGAAACCAAGAGAAACAGCTGAAATATCTTCTCATTCTCGTTTAGATTGTGGTTGGAGCAGCTGAATGGCTGTTTTTTCTGGTCCACTTGTGTAATACTGAGAACTGGGGAGGGGAGGAACTGTCCCAAGTCGACCTCATGGAACAAAGGGGGAAAACCGTGGGACAAAGAGAAAAAGAGAGAGAAAAAAAGGAAGATTTTCTTTGGAGAACTGAGAAGCATGCAGCTCTTTCTGTTGAGATTAATCAATGGCTTTGCTCAGCCCAAAATTAGATTATGTATTTTCTTTGCAGACTGTTCTTAGAGGGGAGGCAGGAAATATACGCTTGGTATTAGGAAAATTGAAGGATATTCCAGGAAAAAAGAAAAAAAACAACAAAACCAAACAAAAGGTTTGGATTGAAAAGCAGATTTTTTCAGATGACTTTTTAAAAGTGATGTTTCAAATAAAAAGGAAGAGAAAGCTTTCTGATTTAAATTTGTTGAAATTCAGATGCTTTTTTTGTTGTTGTTGTTACAATTCTGTTTTCCCAGGGTAAAAAGGAAGGTGTTTGACATAAGTTTGACATAAAACAACCAAATTAACCATAAATTAACCTTTTATGAAGGGAAGAGAGAAGAAAGCACCATATCATGCTTGGGGTACAGGGTGGGGTATGAGCCCCAGCATATCATGGCAGAGCCTCTTTGCCCAGATCTTTCCTGGAGCCAGGATTGTGGGATTACAGAATGTAAGTGACAGAGGAAGAGGCCTTGAAAGCCAGAGGGACCTCCTGTCTGTGGTCCAGAAGAAAACCTGGGACCCATGAAACACATCCTGGGTCACCAGGGCAGTGGTGGGAGAGCACTGTGGGTTTGTGACCTGCTGGAACTGTCAGAGGTGACAAACACTGTTTGTTCCCTCCAAAGGCATTGGTTACCTGTTCCCATCAAAGGTGATGCTGTGACACAGAATTGGTGATTGGGGCACACTGGGGTGTAGAGTTATTTCCTGTTTGTGTGATGGTAGATAAGGATTTTCCACTATGTAACAAACGTCTTTGCACAGCAGCATCTTGTGAAGTCTGGGACCCCTCATCAACCACAGCTCAGGATCAGCCCCAAGGCGGAGAGCCACTCCCACCTGCAAATGTAGGATCCAAGGCCTGTGCCAGCAGGAGCACAGTGCCACCAGCCCAAGGCAGAAGAAAGCAGACATCCGTGGGGCACTGCAGGTGGTGAGAAAGGCAGGATTTGCAGGGTGGGGATGAGACCTGAGTGAGATCAGTCACTGTATCCCTCCAGAGAGCCAGGGGAGCAAAGGCAGACACAAACCCATTCCAGCAAGCCAGGTGCTGGTGCCACGAAGCCAAGCAATGACAACATCCACCTCTGAAGGCAAGAAGATTTGTTACCTGCCGACTTGATGGATGCCTGCACTCCTGTTCTAGGCACCTGGGAATATTTAAACTATAAAACCCTTCTAGACCATCCTGGCTCCAAGGGTATTGCTCAAAAGTGGTTTGGGATTGGGCTGTATCTTTCTGGTAGTGGTTTCCTACAGGACAGGATTGTCCTGTTGTGGGGCCAGGTATCCAAAAGAAATCAGTTTATTCTAGACTAGTTGTAATCTCTGTCCATCAGCATAGAATCTGCTCAAGTCACTCACAGTCTGAGTCCTTGATGCTCTCATCCCTTGGGAGTTCAGTTTAGCACCATCCCAAGTGTCCCTGTAGCCCCATGGAAAGGCTGGGAGCACAGCAAAAGGTTCACCACCCCAGTAACATTTCACCCCAGAGATCTTTTACAACCTCCTCCAAGATGATGCCCATGTGCCTTGGACTCCCACACTTGTACTTTACTGTAGGGATAAGACTCCCCTGTGACCTGAGGGACCTTCACACACAGACCTCATGGAGCTGGTAGCTTGGTGTCAGGCAAGTAAAGAGTCTCAGAGCTTAATTCCAAGGAAAAATCCCCTTAAAATTCCCTTAAAAAAACTGAACTTGCTTGAGCAACTTCCAAAAGTCCCATTAGTGCAATATTGAACAAGCAGAAGGAGTTATTTACAGCACTGATGTGGGCACTGCTGGAAAAACCTTACAGGACAGGGCAGAGTCCTCCCCCCTGCAGAAATCCCAGCTGGCTCCAGGGGCACTAAAAATATCTTTAGTGGCATGAGGAGAGGAATCCAGATCTAATCCTTTGCTCCTGACTAAAAGGCATTACATTATAACCTGTTGTCAGATGGTGGTTCCCATGAACTGCTAAAATTGTCCTGGATAACAGCACCAGCAAGGTGACACCAGGGACACAGATGTGGGGCCACCCCTTCCTGCAGCTGCTGCTGTCCCTGATCCCAGTCTCGGGACACCTGTAACTTCAGCACTTGTTGCTTCAAAGAGGGACTTTTCACAGTGGACAGGAGCCAAACCAGGACCTTCCCAGCGCTAACAAATGGAGAATTCAGCCCCTCTCTGGTTCTCACGGTGGGGTCAGGCACAGCTGTGCTCAGCCCGGAGCTTGGGCCAAGGGCTTTAAAGCTGTTTGGATGCATTGGCCTTCCTGCATCTTTGAAAAGGTTGTCAAGGCGTTCTGTGAAACAGCTGAAAAGATTTATTAAATTCAGCAGAAAGCTCCAGAATTTCAAACAGGCTATTTCATGTGTATTAAATGGTCCTGTCACTGATTTTCCCAGCACTCCATCCCAGCTGATGGCGCCAAGGTCTAATATGAGGAGGTGCCTTTATTGGCTACACTGAAATTTCCCATTAAATCATCCATTGCTGGTTCAGATGTACATTTATTCCTCCTTGCACCCCTAAGACACAAACCCCAGCCCACCATCCTGATTTCCCAGTTGTCTCATGAGGTCATCACTTAAAAACTGTGACATCACCATCTGGTGGAGCCCAAACAGAGGCAAAGTCACTCTCTTAGGAATGATTTTCTTCTTTCCTGTGGAGGAGGGAGAGACATAGAGCTGAGAAATCACAGGTGCCCTCCAAAACTAAACAGTGATGGTGGAGGAGGCAGGGAAGGGGTCCTTGGGCTGAGGAGTGAGGGCTGAGGGTTGTTCCCACTTCCCTGCCAGGAACAGCTGGTGCCGTGCTTGGGAACTTCACCCTCGAAGCAGCTTCTCACCCCCTCTCCCCAGCTGTGCAGAGGGCCAGCTGTGGACCCCCAGCTGGTGCAGAACTGGACGTGCCAAACCAGGAAATGTCCCAAATGCTTGGCTGCACACTCCCCATTCCATCTGCCCCACCTCAGCACTGTGGGGGCTCTGCCCTTTGGCAGGAAGCTGTGCTGAGGGGCTGGGAGCCACCAGCCACATGCACAGGAGATGTGTCTTTGCTCTGACTCTTAGAAGACCAAAAACCAACAAGGCCAAAGACAGAAGGTGCAAAATACATACCCAGAGCTCCCCCTGCCCAACAGGAATTGAAGGTAAATTCCTACAACTGCAAAACGAGGGAATCTAAGTTGCATGGATAGCTTGAGACCCAGGGTTATAAAACAAAATTAAGCATTAAATATTCTTAACAAAGGCAATCTGGGCTCACTGTGTTCTGTTTTTGTTATGTTTTCCCCCTGTTTTATGCTGCTTTAACCTTCGGTTGTTGCTGTTGGAATCCTCTCTGCGCTGTTCCACTTGTCATTCTTCTTATTTTTATTAGAGACACTTTGGCAGAAGACTTATCAAAATGCGCTGAGCTTGTCAACAAACGTCATTAGCAACGAGTCGAGGCAGACAGTGTAAGCAGGGAAAGGGCATGGGAAAATATGCAATATAAAATCATTTTAAATCTCGAAGAAATGCGGCAGAATAATAATGGCAAAAGCCTCGCTGTAAATTATTTGTGCTGTTTTAGAAGTAAATTCCCAGTGTCAAGTGATTTCCAGCCAGGCTTCAAGGGATCAGATGCTCTTCTGGAAGAAAATGGTGTAGCTTCCTCAAAATGAAGGGTCTGGCCACTCTTTGTGCAGTGCCATCAGCTTGAGAGTTTCTACACTCCACACTGAATAACTTTAAAATCTCGGATGACAAATTAGGGACTAGGTCTCCTTCTCTGGAAATCAAAATCAGTCCACTGGCAAAAGTGCAGCTGTACCAACCTATGCCAGAACCATGCTTTCTTCTGGGCTAGAATTACACCCTGCCACGTCCAAGACACCCACACATCCAGCACCGTGCTGGGGTTCAATCTCAACATGCCAAGCTGTTCATTCCAGGGCTGAAAATCTGCCCTGCTCTCAATCCCCTGCTTTGAAGTTGCCTCAAAGACATTTGCTTACTTAAGCACATGCAAGAGAAGGTGAAGCCTGACCCCACCATCCACGGGTGGTGTCCACTTTCATGAGGGTATGAGAAGGAAAAATAAATCACCGCAAAATGAACGTAAGCGAAGCCGTGCACGGTGCTTGCCGAATTAGGCCGGGGGTTGTGCTGCAGGTTGCACTGGAGGGGATGGAATTCAGTAGGCTTAGGTTAATCAAAATAAATCATGAGGTCAATGGTAAGGTGAAAGCTGAAAGGCATCCCACCCACCCACCAGAGCACATCAGCTGCAAGCAGGGAAGTGCACTCCTGGATCCCAAAGCATGGGGAAGACACACGAGCCCCTGAGGGTCAGTCCTGATTAGTGCTGGTCGCAGCTCTTTGGAGAGCAGCTTCTCCTAAGGGAGGAGGTCAGTCTGCCCCTGGCCAAGGCTGGTGGTCAGGGGGGTTATTTAACCTCGTGGGCTTCCATGGGACACCAGTGTGGATGGAGGGGACACCGGTGTGGATGGAGGGGACACCGATGTGGATGGAGGGGACACTGGTGTGGACAGAGGGGAGCTCCCCAGGGTGGCTGAGCATGGGTGGGCACAGCCACAGGGACACAGAGGGAGTCCCAAGGAGGCCAAATCGCCACAAGGCTGATCCAGCACTGGCCCTGGAGGCAGGAGGAGGGGAGCACGTAGTGGCTTATCATAAACACTGCTGGGAAGGAGGGGTCAGGGGAACAGCATGAAGGAGGGGAAGCTTGGAAGAAAAAGCTGATTAAAATTTAAAACGTTTTAATTGATCGCACCATGAATTTCTTCAACATGCGACTGAGCGTGACGGGCTCTGGCACAGCTCCTAAAGCACACACAGGAACTCAAACACCTCAGATTTGGGACCGAAGACTGTGTCCTCCACAGGGCAGGGAACACCCATGTGCACAGCACTGGAGTGCATGTATAGAACAGGGACACAACATGGCTTTGCAAAGCTGACTCAGAGTTTCTGGAAGCTGATGGGATTTCATTGGGCTGAACTGAGGCTGTGCGTCTTTCACGGCCTATTTTGCCTCAGGGAGTAGTTTTATGGCCAAAATAATACGTGCCATATGGGAAAACCCCACAGAAATTAATAGGAGTGCAACCAGTAGAATTGGAGAGAAATGAAATAATCTATGGAAATGGCTATGTAATCTTTAAAATTTGATAGAGAACGATCCCCTCTTGCAAAGACATTTTAAGGCATTCTATAGAATTGCAATGATGTAATTCAGTTTTAAATCCTATTCAAAAGAGCTCCAAAGCCTAAGAATGGTTATTGTTTTCTTATTAAATTCTGTAAGACTTTTCCATAAGGAAAGAGCTGGTATTCTCATAACATCTTCACTATGCCAATATGAAGGCACATAAAACCACTGGATTTAATTATATCAGGCACATAAATGTCTTCCAAAGCATTACATGTATCTGCAGACGTGAAAAACACTCATTCATACAAATTAGGTGCCATTGGAATCAATAGAGTTGAACCCACTCCGCTGGGACCCGCTACCGAAACAACTCCGGTGACTGACACAGCTTTTAAAGGCCACAGGAGGGAATGGGCTGGAAAGCTCCTATGAAATGCCTTTGGAGGTGGAAAAATACCAACGAATTGAGATGGAAACCGTTTGGAGGAACATGATGGGTTTGCTCCCACTTCTTTTCCGCAGAGAGGGATTTTTGGTCGTGCGCAGAAAGGGAGTATGTGCTCACCCCAGCGCGGAGCATCCTGCGGCCTGGGGCGGGGAGGGCAGTGGGGATGTGAAAGGCACAGCCTTTGGAGCTGGGAATGGAGCCTGGAGAGCTGGCAGCCCGAGCAGTTCCCTCACCAGGGCACTGTAAGGTATTTGTCCTCCTCCTTTCTCTCTCCCACTCATTCACTTCCAATGAGACCTATTGGTTCCCAGCGAGATGGAGAGGGAAAAACAACCCTGCAATCACAAAGTGTCGTTGTGAGATGGAAAAACTGGGCTTCACCCAGCTCTGCTCTGGAAAAAATGAAGGAAAGAGGTGAGAGTGGCTGCCTGAAGGCTGCCCACGGGTCAGGAGGGGGCTTGAGGAGCGTGCCTGGGATTCCTCCACCCCGATGCCAAACATGCCCTGGCAATCGCAGCCAGCGGGAAGTTGCTCAATATTGTGAAACACAGAAGGAAAAAAAGAGTTATATTAAAGTAATAAATGAAAGCAAAAGTGCTCTCTGTCAGGGGGCTGGGAACAAGGGAAAACTCAGTGTGCGGTAGGCCGGTGCAAAATGCATCTTGGCATCATTTTCTGCACTAGAGGAAAAAAAAGGACATAAATAGATGCAAAAAAACTTATGGCTGGCTGGTGGAGTGTGCATGTACTTGTCATTAGGGAGCTCCAATCCCTGATTTAGTGAAGTACTTGAGTGGATGTTTAATTTTCAGCATGTTAGTGATGAACTGGGTCATAGAGCACTAATGAAAATGACGGGTGTTGATCTAAAAATTACAAAAAAATAAACAAGAAAGAAAGATATGTATTTCTTTTTAATATTTCTTGGGAATGCTATTGTTTGAAAACAAAAAGCCCTTAAATGTGTTTTACACAAACTTTCAAATTCAGATTTCCTACTGTACTCAACTCTGCTTCCCAAAGGAGCCCAGAAAAAAAAATCCAGCAAATTAGAGAATTTTCTTGGAAAAATATGTGTGTTTACCATGTTTTTAATATGGCTGTGGATCTCCTGACTGGGGTCAGGGTCATACCAACACAGGGTAGAAACCACCATACCAAACATATGAAAAAACTCAACACAAGCCTTTCATATCTACCCTGACACGTGGTGAATTTGCCTCAATTTGGCTTTTATTATTCAGTTCAAACGATGGTCCCTGAGGTGGACCAAATTTCAAATAAGTGCTGGCTCTGCTTCAAGGGAGCACGAGCCACTTTATAGCCTCAGGTGCAAAGACTCCGTGATTTTCTTCTTCACATAAATTCGACAGTTAGAATGTGACAATTTTAGTCACACTGCAGGAATCTTCCCAAATCCCTGCCTGCTCCAAGGACACCTGTCAGAGAACCTCACCCTGAGCCTTTAGGCTGCTGTGATTTACATTCTATCATTTTATTGAACATCAGGACATCAGGACAGAACACAGTTGAAAATGAAGAATAGATCATCAAGGCAAAAGTTTTCCTGTAGTAATTGTGTTCAGCTGTCTTTTCAGCAAAGGCAATACAGGGTGAGGCAGCAGTTTTGCTTTATCAGCCTAAATCTTAATTTAAAAATGTATAATAAATGCTTCTTGTTGGGGAACAGAGAGGGCAGAAGAAAACCAGAAGTTGTTTTTCTTTACCCGATAGCCATCAGGAGTGAAAAATCTCAGTTTATACTCTGGATTTCATCACTCCTGTGTAAAACCAACCTGCCATCACTGAGTCTGGCACATTTGGTGCTGCCAGAGGAAATCCCTGCAGGAGATAAATGTTCATCTGGGGAGGGCTCGGTCTCTGTGGTGACCCTCTCATGGGACAGGAGATACTGTTGTATGTAAGGCAATCAGCTCTGCAGGCTCTGAAACCTTGGAAATCAGGCTGCTCTGCTCTTTGGGAGGAAGCTGAATGATTTTTTCTCCCAAACTAGAAAGCCTGGGCCATGTTGAAGGCTGAACAAGCCTCCTCAGTGGTCTACAAGTCCATCAGCCCCAAGGCAGGGAGTGGGAGCAGCCAAAGGTATTTGTCAGCCTGGGTAGTCTGGTGCAAGTGCAAGTGGATTTTGGCTCCCCCCTGCCAGGAATGACCTCCCAGCTGCCTGGGATCCATCCTGTTGGCAGAGCCTGCCACAGGTGGCACCATCTGTGCCACCAAGTCCAACCCAAACAGCTCATTCCCAGCTGCAGGGAAGGGCCGGGAACGTGATAGTGACTCCCAGGCAGGGTGGAGGGTGGCTCACACACTGGCTCCCTTGTGGAGGGGGAACGGTCAATAATCAGCACCTGTAGGCAACTCCCAGCCCTGGCAATAAACACAAATATGTCTCCTGGCATGGCCTTCTAGGAAAACATCAGCTGAAAAAGGCCCCTGTGCCAGAGACATTCCACGGGGTGTGTGCCACCGCTGCACGCCAGCTGCTGACCGAGGGTACGGGGGTGGCTGCAGACCCAGCAAACTGCTGGGAACAGAATCTTTGCTCCTCTGCTGTTTTCACATCTCTGATAGCACTCATGGACTTCAGAGACACCCTTTGCTTCAGGCTTTTGTTTACGGCTGAAGGAAAGGTGTGGCTCCAGTTGGATTTGAATTATTTTATGCACTGTATGTTTAATTTGTGCTGTTATTTCAATAAAGGGCTGATTGGAGGTCCACAAGTGTCATGCACAGCTTTCTACATCCCTCTAACCCCTCCTGCCATCTGCAAGCACTCACATTGCTGCAATGCAGAAGTTCTGGCATGAGGAGCAGCAGATGTGCAATGGGCAAAAAAAAAGATGGTACCAGTCCAAGACATTGAAAGAAACCTCTCACAATTGGTGTGGATTCTTCCCTGATGCCCAGAAATAGTTTGTGGGATATAGGAAAGACCTTGGCCATGAGGAATGTCATCACAGTTGATAGTCCAGGCATGAAGGGCAAGTGGTCCCTTCGGTGGTGGCAGTGTGGGGAAAACCCATCCGGGGGGACATTTAACAGGCTGTGGCCTTTACCAGGCTCCACGAGGACACTTCAGGCAAAGGGACAAGAGGCCCATGACCTTCTGCCACCATCACTCCAAAAAATGAAGTTCTGGACGTGGGAACCTCCCAATCCCCGCTCCCCCTGCTGAGGGGGTCTGTCGGAGGGGCTGGTGCTGCCACCAACACAGCTGCAGGCACACCAGGCCCAAAGACAATAAACAAAAGGCCTTCGCTCTCGGAGCCGGGACTGGGCACGGGGTTATGTGATTTTTGGAAGCCTTGCAAGAAGTTGTGTGTGACAGATGGAATTAAAAATCCCTTCACATTGCACAGCCGCCCCGGCGCTCCGAGGCAGCTCTCGCCAAGCACTTTGCTAGGTGGACACCTGCTGTGCAGGAGATCTAATCAGCGCCGAGCATCTCCAAAGGAAACAGCACTGAACACTTCCATTGTTTTATTTTTTTTTTTTTTGCTCTGGGCTCACAAAATCCTGGTGCTCGCTCTCTGGAGTGTGAAAAGGGAGTATAAAGCAGGCCGGACTCAGCTGTGGCTTAGCAGGCAGCGTGAGCTGCTCATCAGTGATGGGCTTGCATATCAAGCACTTGGCAGAGTTTCCAGGACAAGTCAGTTCCTGGAAGGAAAAGCAGCTCAGAGGTACGAAACACACTTTGTGTGTACCAATAAGGCTGAG
Source organism: Pomatostomus ruficeps (assembly GCA_013400735.1). Classification (NCBI taxonomy): domain Eukaryota; kingdom Metazoa; phylum Chordata; class Aves; order Passeriformes; family Timaliidae; genus Pomatostomus; species Pomatostomus ruficeps. Next base: position 167,044 of record VYZT01060703.1, on the reverse strand, counting down.
AGCCTGCCTGTCAGAGAAGTCAGAAAGTGCTGACTATTGAAAAGCCTCTTGCTCCTGAGCAGTCACACCTGAACCCTTGCTCTGCTCAAATCCATCTCCTTGAACAAAACACACCCAGGGACTCAGCAGCTGAGCTGTCCCGTGGCACAGCGTCCATTAGTCACAGTTTAGCTGAAATTCCCGCTTCCTTCCCCGCTGTGCCAATTTGGACCTCAGTCCTACCTGCAACTGGCCTGGGTAAGTCACTGACTCCTGCTACGTGTTTCCCCAAATAAAAAGAGCATTTGTGTTCTTTCAGCGGGTGTGACTTTTGGTTTAGATTCAGGGGGAAAAGCAAACTTTTCCTAACAGGGGCAAAGACCGTGTCACCTCCATAACATGCTACATAAACAGAATTTTCCTCCTGGCAAGCCAGACCCACCTGAAATACAGAGGAGCAGTGCTGGGAAAACACACTTAAGAGGTGATGCAGCTACTGAGGGCTGCCCAGTAGGCAATGCCTGCACCCGAGTGGCTCCCTCACCTGCTCTAACGACCAGAAAACTCCATGTGGACAGGCACAGGGTGACACAAGCTGTGACCACACATCTGCTCTAATTCCTGGACATTCAGATGATGTTCCCCAGCACTGCTTCTTTGTTACAGCACAGGCAAAACAAGAAAGTAGTAACAGATTAATTCTTCCCACTGTGCCTTTTTTTCTCTCATTGTCCTTATCACCCAGGATGGAGTTAGCCCCATTTAGGTTCTTATGTTCAACAGCTTTATCAAGCTTCAAACTGGTGATTAAAATATCCTGCAGAATAAATATATTGCAAAAGAAACTTTAGGAAAACTCATGTTGTTCTGCATCAGGGAAAACAACAGGAGTGGCTGTTTCAGCATGTTGAGATTAATTTAAGGTCTTTGGTAATTTGGAATCAGATAAATCTGGCTGAGTATGGAACTGGCCTGAGGATTTGAGATGGCAAATTTCATAACTAAAGAATGGTGATCTTAATGTTTGAAAAAACCTTCTCTATGACTTACTGTTATGATTAATGTTGCGCCACAGCTACGGTCCAGATAACAACCACATCAAAAGGAATCCTTTATTCTTGTAGAGATAGACGTGACCCATGGAGGTTGTGAGGAAATCTCTCCAGGTCACGGTCAGTTCTCTCCCACACTTCCAGCACAAGCATTTTCCCCCTGCCAAGGAAGGGCTGCTTTCCCAGGAAAGGGGTGACTGCTTGGTGACCGTCATGGCTCTGCAGCTGTTTTACGCCACAGCCCATGGTTTATCCAAAATGATGCAAAGGCACAAAAAAGCCAACCAGCCCTGCTGCTTGCAGAGAGCTCAATGCTAATTCACGATTCCACCTGGGCTAGAGACTTAAATTTCATTATGTGCTTTATAAACTTCAGAGTTTTAGAAATAACATATAATATTACTGGCTCAGAATGAATTTCCATCTAAAGGCAAAGTTCTGAAAGGGTTATGTTAAATCCAAGGAAATTCTGCTTCAAAAGCTCCACGCACTTTTGAACATAATATCCCAGAGTCATGCTCCAAAGTTAAAATTTGATAAAAACTGGAAATTACTTGGCATCTCAGCATATTTGGAGATACTGAGTAATAAAATGGATAAGACCTATGCCAAGAATAAGATGAATTTTCCCCGTTTGTTTAAATATTTAAACTTTACAGAAGGAGAACGGGCTGCTCAATATTTTTAAATGTGGCAGGTTGTTAGTGCCATTAGTTTATATCTCTTTTTCTCCATCCTTTTACTGGGTTCAGTGTAGTTGACTGAGATCTCATCTCCTGCTAAAATTGAGGTTTAGGTGTACAGCCAGAAACATCCATCTAGAAAACAATTTTAACTATTTTCATGAGTCTGTGAACCATCAGGGGTCTTCTCCATTATGAAGTTCAGAAGAGATATGTTATTTTTAAGACATTATTGCACTTCTGTATCCACAACTCAACATGCAATTGCTTCTTTCACCAGTACAACCATGAGACTCCTTTATGCCATTTCTCTCCTCAGAATATCATTTCTCTAAGATTTATATTTTGTCTTTTTTTTAATCTCTGCTGTGTTGATTTTTTCATGTCCAGTCCTCTCTAGGGTGATAAATACCCAAGATGCCAGGCACAGGTTATTGAAAACAGAGCAAAATAAATACAAGCAGGGAGAAAAATATGTTTGCTTGGGGTTGTTTTTGAGGGGGGTTTTGCAACTGAAGGAATGAGCACAATGCTGATTTTTTTATGAAGCCTGCAAACAACATTATCTGAAATAAAAAGATGGGGTTTCTTTGGAAATGCCTGCTGAAAATGAAATGCTAAGGAGATGTCATTAGATATGTTGGACAAGATCTTTTCCTAAGGCCACTTCAGCTAATAAAGGCAATCTTGGATTTTAATTGCCACCCTGGGGAAAGGAAAAAAATATTTGGCTCATCAGCATGTAACAAGAGTAATTAGTGAGTTAGGAATAGGTGTGGCAGGGCAACAAAACAGTGGGCTGACAGAAGGATTTATACATCAGGAGGAAAATAGGAGATTTCCCAGTGATGCTGAAACAGAGTATGCAAAAAGTGGTTGTGTTCCTACTCTGCTGGTTAACCCAGAGGTGTTTTATGTGTGCTCACAGCAGGACAACCCTCTAATCCAATTTTCAGAGGCAGGTGGGATTGCCTGGAAGGGAACAACGTGATTCCCTGGTCAGAGGAGCAGTCTGGGAATGTGAGGGGTCTTGGCAGAACCCAGGAGACTCTCCCTTCTTGGATCTCGGACACAGTTGGGTTATTTATTTCCTTGGTAGCTCGGTTTGGTTTTATCTGTACAGGAAGTGAATTGTGTTTAGGTGTCACCTCTGTAGCCCCTCACTGGTTTATAAAATACCTCTGAAGGATAGATGTGAGGAATGGCTGCTCATAAAGAGTCTAAAATCTTAGAAGACAAAAAGAAGAGAGTGCTCAGAGCCTTAATTAAGCTGCCAGCAGACTCAGATGACATCACTCATCACTTAGATTTCAGTTTTTGATTTTTGACACTGTTCACAATCAACTCATCCAATGCAGTCTGTTTTCTCTCCTTAAGAAAATCCTTAAAACCAGCTTCACGAAAATACCAAGTTGCTGTGGGCCAGCATCTCCTGTTTTAACTCTTTCTTCTCTTCTTTGTTATTTGCAGTGACATTGAAGAGCCATTGACATAAAAATCCACCTCAAATTTACTCCAGAAATGGAAACAGATGCAATTTATTAGGAGTTTGTACTGCTCTGTAGAGATGAGAAAATATTTACAGATAGCTCAGCTGATCTTTTAAAGTGGCATGATTTGATTGCCGTCGAATAATTACTATGAAAACATTTCCAAGGTTTTTGTTACTTACCTCCCCTTCTCTTTGGGAGATGTCTTTCTGGAAAAGATTTTTCAGGAAAAAAAAAAAAAAGAGGAGTAATGTAATACATGGCTATAACATAGATTGTTAATTTTTAGTGTAGCTGAATCACAGCATGCTTTGATTGAGAGGAGCCAACACAAACATGCAAAATATGTGCCTCTTTGAACAGGATACACCACATCCTGCATTTGGTAGCCAAAGGTTCCAGTTTGCATCACAAATGTAGTCCAAGATCTCTCTCTCCTCGAGGTATGTACCTCGAAAAGTGCCAAATCTGCAAGACACACCGCCTCCTTTTTAATTTCTTTCTTTCATTCTTCCCCATTAGAAAGAAAGAAAAAAAAAAAAGAGTTTAATCATTTGCTTGTTTGGGTTTTAGTAGAGACTCAGCAGGTGATTGAAAGAAAGGAGTTGTCAGAAGGGACTTTGATTAATCAAAGACTTGATCGTTTGATTAATCGTTCCAGAAAGAGCTGACTGCAGCAGAAGTGCCCCAGCCAACGTGTAAACACATCGAGAGAACATTTTCAAAATACGTAAAGACAAATTGCAGTTCAAAGCTGCTCTTACTGGCCTGTTGATTTGACTGCTCGAAACAAAAGCCCTTCTGCCTGGCTGATAGAAACCAGACTTTCGATGGGAGGAAACAATCGACTTCAGGTCCTTTCAAATTCTGAGCAAAAAGAGCTTGACGTTTTCTTTTTTAATTGATATTTTTTTTTTTTTTTGGTCCTCTTATTCTTGTTTACAGTAATAAATTACAGCCCTTGGTCTTTTTATAAGGAAAGTTACGTTTCCTCTCATTTTCAAGCAATTTATAACATATGTTTACGGCCTTCAGTTTCGTGGAACGTCCCAGCAAAGCGTAAATTATCACGGCAAGGCAGCAAACAAAACATCACCCAGCCACCACCACGTTTTACCTGCCACTTAATGGCACCCAGCAGGAAACCTGGAGCTGGAAAAACACTCCAAAAGCCTGTCTGCTCTCCCCTAGCAATCTCATCATGTAGGGGGGAGAAAAAAAATGAGATTTGCAAATTCAGCTGGTTCCCAAGTGACTGGAGGTCATAAAAACCTTTTTTCTTGTCATGGAAACGCTGTCGGGAGCTGCGTGGTGCTCATAAGCCCCTGACAATGTTTCTCCTCCAGTTCAGGCAAGCCCATGGACACACTGAGGGCCAGTCCTGCTCAGAACGGCGCTCGAGGAACGCCAGCAAGAAGCAGAATTCGTATTTTGGGGAGGGCAGGGAACAACTCCCTTCCTGGAGTGAAAATAAAACTTTCCTGCAGATTTTGCAAATCAGAATACAGGCAGAAAAGTGAGTGTTTGTAATGCTGAAGCCAGAAGAAATGGGTTTGGTCTCCAAAGCCTGGGGGACATGCCTGGTTTTGGGGTGCTGTGCCCTCGCTGGGCTGCCCATGCAGAGGCTCTGGGGGGAAGCCTGGCAGCCACCAGCCCAATTCCTTCATAATCCAATTACTGCCAAGGCTTAACTGCTCCTTCAGTCATGGGCATCAGGCCAGGGTGAGCCAGCTGCTTTTCCTGTCATCAGCAACACAAGAAACAATCTGAAATTTGGTTCAAGTCAAACCGAAATGCAGATTTTGCTTTTGCCCAGCAATAAACCTTTGCAGAAATCATTTGTCTGCCTCAAAAAGGTGCAGATTTGCATTGAATGCGATATGTTTTTCAGCCCAAAAGGAAACCTATAAAGAAAAGACAGTTATTTAGCACCTGTTTTAAAATAAATGTGAATTGCGAGACTAAACAAATCAACGAAAGTTAAAATAATTCCTATGCAAAGTTCTGAATAAATACTTTGACACTTCCCAAGTGTTTCATTTTTCAAAATTATGAAATATTGCATCTTGACGTTTACATTCTTTCCAATGGCCACTATCCATCGTTTTGAGGTCCAAGACTTGATTTTGAAGTAGAATTTGTCTTTCTCAAGCTGTAATTTTTAATACATTTACTATTCCAGCTGCAAGTGTCACAGCTACTTGATCTCATTTCAGCATAGCAAGTGGGGTATGAACTGGGTGAATTGTCTTGACAGTGCAGCAGCACAGAGGAGAAATTTTGGTGAAAGCATTAAGGAAAATCTGTGCAACCAATTTGCAAAGAGTCCGTGCACTGATAGTACAACTGCTCATTAATATTTGCTAAAATATGAACAGACAAAAACCCCTATTCCCAAATGTTTTGCTAAAAAAATGGGATACACTAAAACATTGTGGATGCTTTTGCAACAATTGATTTGGAATATATATTTTTGCTTTGGTTTGCTTTATTTTGCTACATCTTATCTTCACCATGTTTTATTTATCATTAATTAACCCAGCTTTTTCAAAGACCTTGAATCTCAACCCTGAATTCTAGCAAAGCACCACGGAGAGGTAAAATTACCATCCTCTCCTCCCTTCAGCTACAGAGCCAAGAGATGAAGATCTACATTACCTCTTACAACTTCCTTTGTGGCAACAGGAATCCAAAGGATATTCCTCCCTTTTTGAGTATATCAATCCTAAATCCTTTGTCTTCATCCTCATTCCCTATCCAGCCGTATTTTAATTAATGAAATCAAAAGACCATCTAGCAAAATAAACCAGATTTAACAAGGGAAGAAAGTCAAAACAAACAGGCACTGTTTACTTCCCCTGCAATGATTTGCCAAGAAATGAGCTGCACATCTGAGATTATCGATTCCTGTCAGCAATATTAACCTCTCGCAGCAGCATGAAAAGGAGCATCTGGATCAGTGGGATGAGAGGGGACAGGCGTGCACTGAAACAAAAGCAAAGTGATTTTTCTGCACATCTTGGTGAAGGATTTCACCCCCACAGGTAATGCTGGTGTCCTGCCCATCAGTCCTGCAGCTAGAAATGTGACATCCAAGGTCTCCCATTGGGCTGTGGCTCTGGTTCCCTGTGGAACAAGGATGGGCACAGCCAGGTGTTGGTTGTGTCCTGCAGAAAGTGCTGCTCCCAACCACATCTGGAGCCCCTGGCTGCACACACGGAAAGATGTGGTACCACATGAGCAGAGGTACCATATTTCAGCTGCTGTCATCTGCTGACCACCTCCTTAGCATGACAGGGTTTGGATTTGGTGGCCATCACAGGCAAAACACGCCAGCCTTTCATGGGATTGAGTTTGTAAGGAAAGGAGGCATCAGACTGTCCTCAGAGCAGGTGAAATCATGCAAAAACATCTGTCTGATCTGAGAGTCACCTCCACTAATTACAGCACTGCACACAAACACCTCCAGCCATTTGGAGTATTTTATGTGAAAGGTTTTGTTACTGAAAAAGCAGGTTTCCCAAAAGTAATATATTCAGTCCAAAAGCATCATTTCCAATCATTAGGTCTTTACTTTCACAGAGAAGGATTTTAAATGAAAAACAAACTAGGGTTTACATAAGCTTCGGGTTTTGGAAAATTGAAGTGTTACAAGCTTTTTCCTCATTTCCTTAATTGATGGCTGTTCCCCTTTCATCCCTGCCCCACCTTCCTTTCACCACTGAATGCACTGACAGCCTATTTGTCTGTGGGGTTCTCTTTTTCCCTTTCCTTTGACGTCTTCACAATATTCCTCTGACTACTGCAATACACAGGGCAGTCGTGAGAACCCCTCCAGGACACACCTTCAGCTATGGAACCACCCTGGGAAACAGAAGTAACACGAAGATCTGCAATTTTTCTTCATAAAACCCTATTTTCCTCCTTTTCAACTGGCCCTGCAACTATCGCACGCAGATCTTGCCACACTGCTGGATTTCAGCAGCGCCCTTTGTTATCCCCCCCCGTTTGCCCGCAAACAAAGAGGGAACTGGATGGTTTCTGCAGGCTGGAGTGGGATGCTGGCTCCCCACGCACTGCTTCAGATCTGGAGCCGCTAACAATGAACAATGGTGACACACTGGCTCCCCGTGGCTTCTGTGCTCCATGTGGTGTGAGAACGTGGCCCAGGGCATGGACATGGCACTGGTACAGGGTATTTTGGTTTCCTGCCTTTTTTGTCCGGCGCAGAGCAGGAGCCAGAGCATCCACAGGGGTATTCCCTGGCTGCGCTTGGTGGCATCTGCCCCTCAGGGGCTGGTTTGTCGCTGAGAATAGAAGGAGCATTAAGCGGAGGCCAGGGAAGAGAGCGACGTGCAGATGTCCCATTAACTCCATCCCACATGGCCAGCTCCCTTCTGCTGACAAACAGCAGCTCAGAGCCACTCCCTGCTGCATCTCAGCCTCTGCACCTCATTCTCCAGGAGCCACAACCGACCAGAGAATGGTCCTGGCCCCTGGGCATGGACTCAGCGACCTCAGTGCTGCTTCTGGGAGTAAATATCCTGTCAGCCACAGCGCCGGCAGCTCCTCAGTGTCCAAACGAGCAGGCAGGCGCTGTGGCGGCAGGCTTAGAGGTGGCCTTGTCACTCGGGGCTGAAACTATTGTCAGCCTGAACCTCTGCAGCCCTGTGGATAAACACAGGACCGCCTGGAGCCGAGCATTAAATCCACGCTCACATGCAGAATAAATAAAGAATTAAACATGGTGCATAAATAAATACAAACGTTCAGCGGCGTAGAACCTGACACAGCCCCTCTGTGTCCTCCCTCTGGAGGGGCCTCAGGGCAGGAGCCCGGCCTGTCCCAGCTCTGTGCCAGGCCACTGCCATCAAAACCCAAACATACTCTTTAATCCCCTCTCCCTCAGATCTGGTCCCTAAACTCTCACTGCACACGGCTGACAGGGGTCAGCACAAACAGTGCAGAGCCAGGTGTGATGTGTTGGAGCAGAAGCAAAGCCAGCTAGGACAGTCCTCTCATTTAATTAGTCCAATGTGTTGGTAAAATCATAACGAAAAATGCTGACTCCTTCACCCTGCCACCCTGATTTTTATTCCAGACTAGGAGACACATAGCCATTTCCCTGGGTTTCTTATCCATATTCATGAGGACATTTATTTTTTCACTCTTCTTTTCTCATTTTCTTTTCCATTTTTCTTTTCACTCCCTTGACTCCAGCCAGGATGTCAGCTACAAATTATATATTTTATTTTTTTAAATGTATATAACGTCTGTATGTATAGATATATATAAAAATGTATATAACATGTGTGTATATAGATATATATAAAGATATATAAAGATATATAGATGTAACTTTTCAGTGGTGCCTTTCAAACTGTACTCCCAATCCCAAAAACTAAAGCAAGCAAGCAGTTGGACTTTCTAGTATTAAACTGGTACAGAATGGGATTTCCAGGGGAGCTGGATATGGGGTTTTTCTCTAGTCCTGTGCAAATATGGCCCTCCCACTTTGTTGCTCCCCAAAGGCAATAAGGCTGGGAGTAACCCTCCAACAAACTCTGCAAATGCCCCGTGGCCAGGAGAGCCAGAGGTGCCTTTGGATGCATAGTGGAGGGTCTCTGGGTGATGGGAAAGCCATGCTGCCTCTGCTAGTTCCAGCCCAGTTCCTCCCACACTGCTCCAGTATTCCAAATCCTCACCACACAGGCACCACCGGGGGACCCCTTCAGTTTGCACAAAGACATTTGTGGACTTCAGCTGAGGAATTCTGGTTTTCAGCCACTCCGAGGATGATTTTTGCAGCAATTAGCTATCAGATCTGTCTCCATTCCCCTAATTGCCTGTGAATCTCACAGTGAGCAACACGAAAGCCATTAGTGGTCAGAGAGTCGCAGCAGATTCAGAACACATTTCCTAGCGAAAGAATTATTAACTAAGATCTCTTCAGGGTGACATCCAAGCTCCATAACCGCTTCCCAAGCACTCAGGAAGGGATTAGGGCTGTTTGGAGGCACTCAGATTTCAGGGGTGCAGCATCTCACAGTTAGGGGGGGATTTTTTGCACTTCTACCAGTATCCTACACACAATTTAATCAAACTTGGTAACAATGGAATGATATTAATTCTTATTAACTGCAAAGCAGCACACACAGACCCCAAATGCTGTCAGATCCCACATCTGCATAGGAATAAGGAGCCTTCCCGAGGGTACCCCATGGCTTCCCAGAGCACCAGGCTATGATGTGCACTGTACACAACAGATGGAAGAGACTGGAAAGGCCAAACTTCCTCACTGTAGCAGGGTCCATTTAGTGATTTCATAACTCCAGCTGGACCTCTTTTGGCAGAGGAGAGGATTTTTATGAGGGAAAATGCTATAAATCTGCTGTCACTAAGAGCCATCAGACACCATGTGGCATGTTCATGATATCACCAGTGCACACCAGTTTTAAAACAGAGGTTTTAGCCATAAAGCTGCCAACCAGGAAAATCACATATGAGAGCAACGCTGAACTTTTAACAGCAAAACATCCCTTTGAAAACCCTTCCTCTTCCTGCTTCTTCTCAACCCCAAAGCTTTGGAGAGATAGAGAAGGGGAAAATGAAGGGTGCACGCTTCAAAGTGCTGTGATAAACATCCCAGGATTAAAACAAAGCCAAACTTTGTGTCCCGTTTCTGAGCAGAAACAGCTGTCATTCAACAAAAGCATTTGCTTAATGATGAGGGAGCAAAAAAAACCCCACCAAAACACCCCAGTCCTTTAAAGAAAAGGAGTGTATCTGTTTCGTAATGCTCATCTTGCCCTGCCCTAAGTTAAAAATCAGGAGGAATCAGTGCAACGTGCCAGGTAGGAGTCAGAGATGGAAATCTAGCAGGGTAAATGTGAGCCACGCAGCCATAAATTGCTTGCCTTAACTGTTTGTGACAATTGGTAGCAGACAAAAGTTGTATTTCTCCAGCAAACATTTCTGCAGGACACAGCTTTCCATCCTGCTCCGGTTACCGTGGCCTTTCTCAGCACCTCCTTGCAGAGCTGTTCCTTGTGCTTGAAGGAAATGCTGGAGCCTGGGAGGAGAGGGGAGCAGCCAGAGCCGGGCCAGGCCACTGAAAGCCTCTGACATGGACTATAACAAACGAAGGCAAAACATAAGGAGCCTCAGGGGACTCCGAGCTCCACGAGGCAGAGATTTTGTGCATTGATACCTGCAGACAAAATCCTGATTGTAGACACCAGTTCAGTGCCAGAACACTTTTCCGCTAGGAGACTTCAAATTTATGCTTCTTAGAAGGGTTGAGAAGTTCACAGAAAGGTCATATTCATCTGTTTCTTTGCACTGTAATGCAATACCTCTCCCAGTGATTTTAATTAGGACCCTCACAATTAATTTGTTTCCCCATCACATGTGTATTTCACTGCTTGTCACAAGTAGAAGAAAGGCTGCTGCAGTTGCTGCCTTCCCTGCTAAAGGTAAAATGAAAACTCATTACTTTTGCCCACAATAAGGGGTAATTCACTCTACTTTTTCTACACCCTGGGCTTTTTCAGGCAGGTTGCAGATAACTGCTCATTTCAGATGGCTGCACAATGCCCTAGAATCTTTCATTTTGGAGGTTTTTCATTGTTGCCCCACTGACTCCTATTGGAGTTCAAACCAGCTGGCTAAGTGTGTGCAGAGCAAACTTTGCACATGCCAAGGGGGTGGGTGGATGGAGGAGAGCAGGAGGGAGAGGAGAGAGCAATTTTGCAATATTTATATCATTTGAGTGGTGTCACAGCCGAAAGGGATGAGCAGGGATGTTCACATTTCGCACTAAAGAGGCTGCACAGCTCAGTTTTGCTCAAAGCTTTTGAGTAAAGCCTGGAGTATTTACAATTTGGAAGATAAAGTTACTGTGATTGGGAAAATCTCTCTTAATGATGAAACACATAGCGGTAATGTATTTCCTGCCTATTTGTTGGATGCATGATAAGAACATTCAGCTCCTAAAATGCATTCAGGTTTCTCTCTGCTACTATGCAAACTCTGTGTCTTCTACCTCATTCACTTTTCTCGGTGCATGGGTTTGTACAATGCAAAGTGCTGAGGATATTGCAGAATTTGGCTTTAAAACAGCAGAAAAGATTCAAAACAATTTTTTGATCCAATCACAAACTTCATTTTTTACTATGGCCCTGATGCAAAGGCCATTTGCCAATGGATTTCAAGGAGGTTTTCTTTAGATAAACTCCATGCAAAGGACAAATACAGGAGATTTCTGCCCTTGCCACTTTGAATGGGCAGGTCACCCCCTCGGGATTCAGAGCCATGCCCATAAATTTATCTAGCGACATCCAGAGGCCCCCAGGTGATATTTAGGGGCTGCCATGTAGTGGTGGTGGTCTGCCCAAGCCCTCTGTGAGTTCCCCAGGAGAGAAGGAACTCTGAATCATTTCAAATTGAGCTGATACAACACTGTCACATTACAGTTTTTCATCACTCTGTCCTGGGCTGTAAAAGCCTTGCTCAGGTTTCTTTCCTTCTCCCAGATGAGCAATGTTGAGCTACACAGAATGCTTGGATAGCGGCTTGGGATGGGGAACGAGAAATCATCAAAATTATGTGAAGCATGATGCAAACCTCTGAAACATGGGGGTAAAACAAATAATCCCTTGTCATGCATAAGCACCAGGTTCACTCATCTGCTGAGGACTCATAAAAGGCATGAGCTGGATGGATTTAAGGCATCTATGACAGGGATAAGCCTGTGTGAAATCATACAGGAACTCCTCAGAGTTTTCCACGAGGTCACTTTAGAGCTGTCCTCACTGGCTCAGGAGTATGTGTGAATTTTAACACTGCCAGGGTGTACCTAATCATGCTAAAATGGAACATCCTTAACCCTTTCTGTAAAGAGATGTTCCTACACTGGGCAGTGAAGCAAGGAATGACCACGTTTGAGTGCTGTCATCATAAAAGGCCAGGCAGTTTTGTGTGGGACAATCCCTAAGGTCGTGATGGGGAGAACAGACCACCTAAGAAAACTAAGTCATGGTGAATGAGGTTTTTAACACCATGTATTTCCATATTTCAAGGATTTGAGGAAGGGAAAGGGTTTGAACCTTAAGCAACTTCCTAATCAACCTACAAAGCTTGTTGACTGTAAAGAGCAATACCTGCTATCACATCAAAATTCAGAACTACAGGATCATTTAGGCTGGGAAAAGCTCTGAGATCACCAAGTCCAATGACAGTTTGACTACAGTTTTAAGTTGGGTGGTGAAAGGGAGCAGACTGCAGTCACTGCCCAGCACAGCTCCTGCAGGACAACTGACCCCAGTCTGAAACGGGAATCCCTCAGCAGCAGAGGCAGTGAGTGCAGACGTATTGTTGGCCTTCAGGAGGAAAGCTGACTCTTATTCCTTCAGACCAGCTCTTGCCCATGGCTGCACCTGTGTGCTCAGCTGAGCGTGTCTTCCCAGACTTTCTCCAGCTTTCGCTCTTTTCCTGTGTCCTGCTCCAGAGGCTCTTGAAAAGCATTGGCCCAGAGAGTTACCCAGTGCCAGAAATAGAACAAATTAACAGACAAAAATCCAGGTGTCAAAGCAGAGAAGAAAAGAAAGAATCAAGGGAAACAAAAGAGAGCATTGTGACCAAAGCCAAGGCAGCCCTGCTCAAAGCAGTGGACACAGAAAGAGAGCACGTGTGGTGATGTTGTTAGTCCTACTGATAAACAGCAAAGCCCAAATAGCAGCACCAACTGTTGCAGCCTGGTTTGCAGCACAGTCCTCCATGCACTTTCAGGATACATTCAGCCTTCCTCTATCTGAGGCAGCAAGGATTCAGGATTATCCAAATGAATTAAAACCATAAATGATACCTGCTCATTGTGGACCATCCCACTGGCATCCCCCAGAGGCAGTCACCTCTCTGCAGCTCACAGTGCTGGTGGTGTCAGGAAGGTTTATTACCTTTGGCAGAAGATTGTGAACCTCACAGACTCGGAGGTGCTCCTGGGTTCTCCTGGACACAGCTGCTCTGGAAGCAGTGGAGTTGCAGGTGGGCAGTGCTGCTCCTGGGCTGGTAAGTTCTATAGAAATAAGATCACTGTTTCAGGAAGACCTATTTTTTGTCTGTAGATAAATATATTTTCAAACCATTCTCTCGGTAAGTATTCTTTAGGGAGGGCTGTGTTCAGTGCCTGCCTGTTGTGGCAATAAATGTAATTCCTGTGGATGTATTTGCTCAGGTTTGGCATCTCCTAATGCGGTGCCCATGATGGTTGTGCCATCTTCATGACAAAAGGCCTGGACTGAGGACCAGGCGGGTGTGAGGGGCTGGTTTGACCTACAGCAGGAGCCTCAAGGGGTAAATGACCACCACAGACGCAAATCAAGGTGCTCTGGCACAGAATGAAAACAAGGAGGTGAAAAGAATGTGATCATGTAAAGAAAGAGTTATTGGAGACCAACATTCCCAAAGGTTTGGAGGACCCAATGTTAACCATCAATCAAGACCATTTTCTTGTCCAGGGAAAACTCTGAACTTGTAACCTCCAGGCTCAGCTCATAAGCAAATGTTTGTACAAAAAGCACAATAACAATTGTTTAAAGAAAAGATGGAGCAATCTACATGGAGCTTAGAGCAGCAGATAAAATTTGCTCCTAACTGTTTGTGGTTCACAACACTTCAGATCTATTGTAACCACTTTATGACCATGATAAATGTCGTGTTGTCACTGCACTGAGCCCTGCAGTCAGATCCTAAAAGCAGGATCCATCACTTGTTGTTGAAGAAAAATATCTTGTAAGGTTTGGCACTACAAGATTCATGTCACATCCTGTCTTGGAGAAGATGGTGACACACACACTCACCAGCCAGTCCACTACAATCTACCAAACAGGCTGACAATGAAAGTATTTTAAGTCTTGCTCTTTTTCAAGCATCCAAGCCCTGAAAGAGCCTCAGTTGAATGGTTCTTCTAAACTGTTTCCTCCCAAAGTAGTATTCAAGCAACAACAGCAATGTGGCACTCTGACAAATTATATCCTGGCTTTATTATTTACAACTGAATCTCTCTGTGTGGCTGAAAGGTGACACTGGACAACAAACAGGGCACTTCGCTGTGTGTGGGGAAGTGTCCAGGCAGGGTTTTACTGCTGCAGCGGGAATTAACTGGTCTGTTTTAGTGCCTTCACAAGAGCACAATTTGAGTACAGGAAAAACACGTGAAATTGGAAGGCAAATTAGTCTCAATCCAAATCTAAAATTTTTGGTGTTGGCCAAACTCTCTCTCGAGCTCATTACTGCTGATGGTGCACATTTCTTTTCTCGCAGTGTTCCAAATCATTTAGCATGGTTTCAGGAGACAGCTTTACAATTTCATAATATCACTGCTTATCTTGCATTGCCAAACTTCTCTCCTCCCTCAATCTCCAATAAAAGAACTTCCAAAGACTCTTTTCTTTGAGCTCTCTTAACAGCTCTTTCCAACCACTATGAAAATGCCAGGTTCGGGGCTGTTTTAAAGGCCTTCAGGTTGGGAGGAGGTTTGAGGTTCAGCATTTGACTGAAGCAAGCACAGCAGCACCTCAGGTATTTATTGCTTGGATGGAGAGTTGTTCCTTAACAAACTCTCAACTGAACTTATGCTGCTGAGCAGAAACTTTGGATATATGCCTGAAAAGATAGTGCTTTCTGTCCTGGAGGGATTACCAGCACCAAAGGTCATCCAGTGAACTGTAAAATCTGCAAGTCCTTCAAAGACAGCATAAAGGGGAGAAAAAATTCTCATTTTGCCTTAAAACAGACCAAATCAAGTAGTAGCAACCTTACTGGAAGGGCAACAAAGAGCCAGCCATGCACATCCCCCTCATGGCCCAGCAGTACCTGTACCCAGCACAGCCTTTTTGGAAGAGGTGTGAGTAGATTTCTGGATTTGGCACCACAGGAGAGATGACCTTGTGCAGATCTGCAGTGGCCTCTGGCAGGTCACGTCATCTTTCCTGGAATACGCCGTGTTGGAGGCGGGCACCAGCTGGAGCAAGGATGCTCCCATTCCTCATGGACTCACCATGGAATGGCCAAGCTTCTTAGGCAGCAGCTGAAAAATAATAACAAGTACAAAGATATTGTTCACAAATGTCTGCTCCAGCCTGTGTCCTGCATTCAACTAAAGAAAGGCAATGATTAGCAGTAAAACAAGGACCAAACAATGTCAAAGCTCTCTAGTGAAATGCTTTTCTTTAAGTTGCATTACATGCATGAAAAACTAAATCAGCTCTGAATTCCTGCTCCAACTGGATACAAGGCAGGGGAGTAATTAAAACAGCATAGAACAGTAGACCATGTCAAGAGTGATCAAAATTTACAAGCTCAGTAGATAAAGATTGTTTGTTTTTTTCCTAGAAGCCGAGAGCAAAACTATCAGAGCATTAGAGGATACCAACCAAAATCTCAGCATTGTCAGTTCTTTTACAGAAGACAGCAGCAGAATTATTCAGAACTACCAAACGCACAGAGCTCTGCCCGACCTTCTTGGCAGATGGCCCATTCACCCTGGAAAAAAATCACACAAAGATCTCAGTGTCCAGAGCCCAGACTGCGATGGTGCGAAGCGGGGAAGCACCAGGGCAGGAACCCGTGAGACCTGTGGGTCCTTGGGCCGTGTTGCAGCAAGAAAACTGCTCAGGGGGACAAACCAGAGCCCGTGAGAATGAGAAGCCTCTGTCTCCACTTAATATATTTGTTCTAAGGCTGAGCTGTACAAACTGTCCCTCTGCTGCCTCCTCGGAGGTGCTGAAGTCAGCCCAGATGAATCAAAGTTAGCAGCAGGGCAAAGGGAACATTTGCTGCCTTTATTGCTGGTTTCTATTACACAAATTAAGTCTTATGAAAGACAGCATCATGCTGAGGATAGAAGATATCAAATGAAGCCAGCCTAAGGAACACAGTTTTCCTAAAACCAGATTTTTCACTCTTGAATTTTAAAAGACCAAGTTTTGTTTTGTTGCTTTAATTACATATTCCATTTTGTTAAGGTTTTCTTTTCTTCCAGGGGAAAAAAAAGCAGCCCAAAATACAAACCAGAAAGAAACTGCAGTGGAAGAATACAGAGCAGATCTCTCACATATATTTTTATTCCCAGATCTATCACATACATTTTTGTTCCCTATTTGATTCTTGGTTGTACATATTTGAGGGGAACCTCCTCCATACTCCAAGGTGAGTTCAAACAAGTGGGAAGGCATAAACAGGGTTAGACATGGAGCATAAATAACCATGGGAAATAGGTGGTGTCCTCTCCTGGTGTCTTAAGGTTGAGAAGAAGCTTTTTTGGATGTGATCCTTTTGCCAACACACCATCAGCTGGTCTCCAGGTTCACCACTGAAATCTGATATCTTCTACACTGAGGATGTCACCCTGGAAGGTCCAAGCTTTCAGTTTAGTCCTAAACTCCATGATTCACATCTATGAATGAACCATTTGAGAGGAGTGAGCTGTGAACTCACTGTTCCAGTGCCTCACCAGAGAAGCTGTGGATGCCCTATCCCTGGAAATGTTCCAGGCTGGACAGGGCTTGGAGCAACCGGGTCTAGTGGAAGGTGTTCCTGCCCATGGAAGGGGGTGGAATGAGATGATCTTTGATGTCCCTTTCAATCAAACCATTCAATGAAGCAATACTTCAAAACTTAAATTTACTTTTAGGTCTTCCACCGACAGTTAGTGGCCAAAAGCATCATTCCCCTGTGCAGTCAGTGCTCTCCCATATTTCATCCTGAGCTGCAGGAAGTGGAGTCCCTCCTCCCAACCCTTTTCTCTGGGGTTCAGTTCCTGGGAGAGGTGGTTTGAGCCTCACTGCAGCACCCAACACTCCTCTACCATCCCCAAGGCTCACCAGGCCATCCCCTCAGCAGCTCGGAATGGGCATCACCGGTGGTACAGAAACATCCTGAGCCCCATGCTGAGCTCCCCGGGCCACGGTTTTGGCCGGCTCCATTTAACCATCACTGCATCTGTGTTGCAGTAGCACCTAGTGGCCAGGGCTATGAAAACACACAGAAAAAGGAAGCATTCCTGCCAAAAACCCCTAAATACTGCTGAGCTCAACCAAGAAACAACAGGTGGTCATGTGTGACTGCTGCAGCCAGCACAAGGTAACTCAAGTTGACTCTAAAGGCCTAATTCTCATGTGAAAGTGAGAGTAAAAATAATTTACATCCTGTACTTGTTGGCTCAAGAGACCTCAGTTTAAATGAGAATCCAGTCCTAAATCCTCAATGGGATGCAGGCTTCGAGAAGGATTTCAGCTCAAGAAGGGGTCTGGGTTCTACTTTGCAGCGTGTGAACAGCTGAATGGGCAATTCATATTATTTTAAGAAATGTCCTGATGGGTTTGGTATGGTTTTGTTTTTTCCTTTAATAATTACACCCCACTTATTAGGCTGTAACCAGGGGACCCGTAAAGCCTGTTGAGCTAAGATCAGCACAAATCATCCCACCAGGAACACACAGTGGAAAACTGAGAATGCAGGAGGAAGAGGTGTTGCTGAAGCGTATGAATCATGCAAGGAGAGCTACTTCTGGGAATCACACCTGTTGTATCCTTCCTAAAAAAAAAAAAGGAGAAGGTGGTTCTTTCTTAACTGGCGGTACCGCTGTCTAATTCAGGAGTGCAGAGTCTAAAAGCAAACTGAGCTGAAAGAGCAACACAACAGGCAAATCTCTGATGCCTAAATTTCCCTTTGCCTTTTCACTCCTTAGTCAGAACTTAGAGAAATAAATTCCACGAAATTCGTGGAAGCAGGTCCTGAAGTTTCTTCTCTGAAATCCAAGTATGTCCTGCTGAACAGGACTGGATTGAAATATCAGGAAGTTTTCCAAGACAGTGCATGGTTCACTTGGCACCAGGAGCTCAGTCTGTGCTCTTGGGTCAGCTCAGGGCTGGAAACCAACACAGCCCAGTTGCCCACACTGCCACATTTTGCCTTCCTGTCTGGATTAACCAGCTGGCTTTTGGCTGGAGAATCCGTGTCACTTCCTCTGTCCCCATGGAAGAAAGGAACAGGAGCCACTGGCAAACTCAAGCTCAGAAACTGCTACCACAAGGAGAGAGCTGCAGCCAGGGATGAGAAAAGCCATCCCTCCATGTCCTGCCTACAGCCTATAGCAGGAGGAGCTAAAGGAGTTATGTAAAATGGGCATCACTGAGATATCTGGAAAATATACTCCAGAAATGATTACAGAAATTTATTCTCTTTTTCCCTGGTTACCTACTTTTTATAGAAAAAAAAAATACAGAGTGGGAGAAAACTCCGTATTTCAAGTAGGAGCTCTTTGTTCTAAGATTTTAATTTTTTTTTTTATTAAGGATGAAAGAAATGATCAGAGGAAAAATGAGCTTGTTTCTGTCATCTGCTGCCACCATCTGCAAACCCAGCAGCAACATCTTTGAAACAGCAGATTAAATCCACCCACTTCTCTTGTTTCTGCCTTGCCTCCCAGTGTGGTGGGTGGTAGGAGCGAGTAAGGGGGAAGCTGGCCTGGAAATAAGGACCCAAAAAGGGCCAGTACAGACCCAAGCTCCCCTCCCATTGCTGTCATCAGGCTGCCCCACCAAATAAATCCATTTCTCCTCCCTTTCTCCTTCCATAGTTTGGCTGAATTAACTTTCTCTGTGCAAGGGCATTGTGGTACTTTAGAGTGCTTGGTGTCCCAGGGACTCTGGGGGAACAGAGCACAGGAGCAGAGCAGGAGCAGATCCCATTTTTCCCTTATGATCAGTGTATTCTGACACTTGAGCTGCTCTGCCTCTGGGTGCAGAGCTTGAGAAGGACAAGAGAGATCACACAGCACTGGGAATATCCAGCCTAGGTTGAATCCTCCACTAAAGGTTTCAAAACAAATAATAGTAATGCAGCACGATTTTTTTGTGCCCCAATGGTTCCAACTAGGACTGGGACCAGATGTGCCAGCTTTCAACAAGAAAGGCTACTCATGCTATTCTTGGCACAGCTTGAAGCAGAAAGTACCACAAATCCTGTTTAATATAGTGCCTAAATGCCAGAGACCGATTTGTTCTCTCGGTTTTTCAAGCTCAGCTGGTTCCGATAACCATCTGACCTCCAGGGCCCAACTCAGTCACAACCCCGACTCCCACCCCTCACAACTTGCACCCATCACTAATGTTTTCCTTCTGGAAATGGGTTTCTTCCTATGACTGAAGATTGCCTTGCAAATAAAGTTTATGGAACAAAGCGAGGCACGTCACAATTTAAATTGAATTATGCTTTAGTAGTGAGATACACATTCGGTAGGGTTGGCACTCTAAATTAGCAAGATGGGCACGGGTGCTACTGACAGACGTTTAAAAACTGTTCACATCACTGGAGATAAGGGGCTTACTGCCCAAAATATCCATGAAAATAAGAACAGATACAAGCATATCGAAGTTGCACAGAGAATTCATCCTCCCTTGGGTTCTCACTATATGAGACTGATCTGCCGCAACTCAGATACTGAGCAAAGCAAATCCCTGTCTCGTACTGAGCTCTGGGTGATTACAACATCTTACCCTGCAGTCGCATTAACCAGTTCAAATGGAAACTTTGTCATTTGTGTGGCAGACAGCCTCCTGACAGCAACCACTTTCTGTCTGAAAATGTCCAAAGTACTAAATATCCTTTTTTTTTTTCCTCTGTCTTCACCAGAAAATCCTCCTTTTAGACCTCTGCACAAACCAGAATTGCTTGGGAAAGAAAGGGATGGCCAACAGTGAAAGAGCAACAAGTTAGAGACAACACAGGATTTAAATCCAGGGAGATGGATGGGTTTCAGCTCTAAGTGCTGAAGGAGCTGGATGATGTGATTGTCAGGCCAGCGTTTAATATGTGAAAAAGGTCACAGTGATCAGGACAAGACCTTAATGACCAGGAAAAGGCTGACCCACCTATCAGAAAGGTGAGAAAAGGATCTCAGGCAGCTGGGTTCCCTCCACGGAACACATGTTGGAGTTCATTTCCACACAGGGGAAGTTCTAGAAGGTACACAGGGAATAGCCAACACAGATCTACCTGGAGCAGATCAATTTGATTGCCTTGCGTGATGAAATGACTGGCTGTGGAGACAAGGTGAGAGCAGGGCTGTGCTGCACTTCGCTTTTGGGAAGGCTTTGACCCTGTTCCTTATGGTTGTGGGTTTGTAATCTCAGCAAGTGTGGACTGGACAAGTGGATCTTTGTACGGGTGAAAAAGGGCTGGACAGCTGGACCCAGAGCGTGGCAATCGATGATGCAGCCATTCATTGCCAGCTGGGGGAAAAACCAGGGTACAGGAGAAGGGCTTGTACAGCCTGCTGGAGAGGAGGCAAAGGGGAGCCTACGTGTCCAACAACCACCTACAGCTGTGTGAAGGGCGGTTATGGGGTCATGGAGAAAACCACTTTAGGGAGGGAGAGAAAGTTAAAAAAAGGTGCAACACAAATTGCAATATGAGAAGTTGAGTGTGTATGTTAAAAATCTTTTTATGTAACTGGGTAATTCAGCTCTGGAAAGGGTTATCTAAAGATGATCTTACATCTGCTTCCGTTGTTGTTTCCAAGCCATGGCCCATCTGATCTAGTTCTGATGATAGTCCTGATCCAGCTGAGAGATCTCCTACAAACCAATTTTTTTATAACTGCGTGATTCAGACAAGTACCTCCTCTGAGAAGGGAAGTGAGATAGGAAGCAAGAAAGAAAAACCTTGTCAGGACAGATCCTGGCTCTAATTGCCAGGATCTATTGCTCAGTCCCCCATGCAGAAACAGGACAGGCCACAGCCACTCCCAGCACCAGGGAAGGACGGGACATTATCCAGGGGGGAGATGGTCACCTGGCTGGTTAATGCTAATGAAGACACTGAGCTATTAGGTCCATTCTGCCTCACTACTCCTCCCCTCGACTTCCTCCTCCTCCCAGACCTGGACTCGATCATTTGCTGTAAAGAACCATTCGAGAGGAGCTCCACTGCTACTGATGTGAGATGTATAATTTACAGAATGGAGAGCCAAGGCCAGACCAGCTTTCATAGTAAATAAAAACAGCTCTTTTGTTGTCAAAAGGGGAGCTGGATCCTTGGCAGGATCTGGTGACAAAGCAAAGCTCTATGTGTGGGGAGACAGCCCTGAGAGGCCGACAGGATCTGCTCAGATATGCCTGAGAAAGAACCCAGGGCTCTCCTGGAGGGACCACTCAGGACAGGGCACCCCAAAGGGCACCTTGGTTTGTGCAGGGTGGAGGGGCCCCTGAGACGCAGAGCTTTGTACCCATGTGATTTCAATCCCACTTCTGGCTCTCATATTTTGTCCTCTGCCGACAGAGCAGTCGCTCGGGGAGCCTGGCTCTGGTTAAGGCCTCCCTTCCCACTCCCCCACCCCACGTTGTTACTAAGCAGGGCTTTTCTGTTTCGTCTCACTTCGCTTTTATTATGGCAAAGCCCTATAAAACTATCAAGCAGAACTGGCCGAAAAGCGGTGTTTCCAGTGCCTTGAAAATGTACGGATTTAAATATACATATATAAAATTTGGGTTTTATCCAAATCGAACAGAAACTTTGCTCAGGATTTTTTTTTTGTCTTTGAAAGGAGAGCAATTTCCAGGAAGCCAGAAGCTCCCCAGACCCTGCTGCAGCCTCCCAGTGAAACGCATGTCAGAGCTCGTCAGCCTCAGCGGGCAGCTGTGGAGCTCCCAGCATCCCTGGCCTTGGGGCAAATCCACCAGGTGCATCCGCTTGGGAGCCAGGGACTTGTGCACGCTGTGTTTCCCCTGTCCTGGAGGAGATCTGCCAGGAGTACAGGTGGGTTTCCTTAAGCTCTCTTCCTCAGGCACGGGGGAAAGGCAACTGTGCTCAGCGCAGTTCCAGCAAAATAAGCCGAGCTTAAGGAATGATGTTTCATGGGAACGTTTCTGACCAGCTCAATTCTCTGGGATAAACCATCAAAGAAGAAACTTGTTGGCTGAAGGAGCATTTGCTTTGCGGGGATATCTGATCCATCTGCAACCTGACTTCCCTCTCAGGAGCATCCAGTCCCAGCGATCCTTCCTTGCTGGAGCTGGCTGCCAACAAACACAACTCCACATGGAAATGACAAGGCCACAGCCACCCCACCAGCGCTAAGGGTTGCTGGGGTGATGTCAGAGGAAGACAATCCCAAACTTCCAAACTGCTGCTTTTAAAAGCAGAAGATGCTGGTGCCACGTTATGACCTCGCTGGGTGTATCTTCCCTTCACGCACTCAGGCCCGGTGCTGAGAACGTCCATAAATTAATAGTTTGGATTACTTTAAAACAGATTCCTCTGAGTCAGCCCATATGGATGTGACGAGCTGGTGAAGCATACAGCATGCTACAGCTTGGCACCGTGCCTGCAGCTCCTTCCCATAAAATGGGCAGCTTTTAGACCCATTTAATCACACTTAAACAAGCTTTTTATCTCATTTGTTCTGCGTCATAACTCTCCCTCCAAACACTATAAACCGCTGTGGCAACACCACGAAGTACAGGCCAGCCACACATTTTAGAGTCATCTGCCTGGCTCTCACAGTTTGTTTAAATCAGTGTTTCATGACAAATATCTGTTTGCTGCAGATTTTTTATTTTAATGCGGCTCTTTTTCCACACACAGCCCTAAGTTCATTTTCTCATGGTGAAGTCATCACCCTTTCCAGCCACCACATCCTCAGGCTGCAGGTGCAATTCCAATGCCTCCAGCTGTCTGGAAATGGTACCTACAGGAATGTGTCAGGATTCTCACAGCCCAAGAGACCCCCAAACCTGGCACAGATGGCTTTGTGTCACCTGGTGCTCTGCAGAGAGGGTATGGGTAAGATCTAGATTGGTCTTTTTCTGTCTTTCTTTCCATGTTCAGCCTCCTTGTGCAGCCTAAGTGTCTCAGCCCCCACATGGAGAGGTTCCTGCTATTTATTTAGATGCCATGGGTGATATACAAAAGCCCCACAGAGATGGGTGCAGAGTGGGAAATACACTTCACATTGGTAAGCAAACCAAGCAATGTCTGCATGGGGGCTTCAGAAAGGGACAATGACCCAGCCACACAGGTATTTACAGGCCACCTTTTCCCCTTTATTTACATTAAAAAACCCCAACAGTGGCAAAACTTCCTTCCACATTTGCCATATTCTGTTTCACCCTATGGCAAATCCCAAGAACAAACCAGGATTAACTGGATGCCCCACCTTGCACCAGAAAGTGCCAGCTCCCCCTGTCCAACAGAAGCTGCCTGCCACAGGACCTCAAGAGTTAAAATACCCTGATAAGCTTTAACCTCCTGAGTGAGAAGGGGAAAGACATCTGCTTTTTATTTTCACAGCCCGGCATCTCCGTGCTCCAGTTCTGAAAAATCTGCATTCCATATCAACAGAGAGAAGTCCCCATAATTTATGCAATGGTACACCAGCATATTTAAAGGGTTATATTTTACTCTAATGAGAGAAAGAAGATATCATTTCCTTCACACAAGGAAGGAAGAGTTGTTGTAATAAACACCAAACGGGCACCCCTGAATTTCTTTAAGGGCAAGGATATTATGACAGCAAAGACTTCCAGCTTTAGCTACCTACCAAACAAATCTTTCCCAAAACAGAGGTGGACACTGTAAAAACATCCTGGTAACTAAAGGATGCAAATCGATTTCAATAAGGCTAACCAGGAGAAAAGCAAGGCTCAGAATTTGTTGTGTATCTCCCTGCATCTCTGGGTAAGTGAGGTTATGCCCAGTGAGGCTGAATTAACCTTGTTTGCTTGTGCTGTCTTTTCTGTAGTCATCATCCTTCCCACACTCTCAAAATAAAAGTTTTTCTTGGCAGAAGAAAGACCAAAATCTCCAAGAAGAAAGGTAGAAAGGGTTTCTATCTATAGAAAAGATTCAAAATTTAAAAAGATCTGCATAAATACAAACAGTAGAAAAGCCCACAGGTGAAGGAGAGAGATCAAACAGCAGCAGAGATGTAGGAGAGGAGGTTTTGTTCTTTGGGTGATTTCCCACTGGGAGAATATAACTTTTAGACAGCAAAAATAAATGGAGATCTTAATTTCTGCTGCAGTGCTAAAAGGCTAATTTTAGCAGCAGATGGGACATGCAGGGAACCAAAAGAAAAAGGCGTGTTTGGGGAAAGGGAACAAAACAAATGAAGTGGAAATCACCCCAAAAGTACCCTGATCATGCTGTAGATCCTGTCCAGCTGTAAATGACATAACAGCCTTTCTGTGTAAGGCAGCATTTGTTCATATACTTGAGTATTTAAATAATTTATCTAAAGGATACTAATTTATTCATTTCAGATTTATACTGACCCACAAAAGCAAACAAGTTAAACCACGAAACATCAGCATACTAAAGAGAAAAATCATTTTAGAAATTGTTAAAAATACCAGAATAAGGCAATAAAGGCAAGATGAAATTCCAGTTCCACTCAGTGCCATTGTCTTAGAGATCATTACAAAGGTCCATTCAACCAAAGATCACACTTGCATGGGAGGAAGTCCTCGTTATGCACTGTTAATTGCTTCAACAATCTATAAAATTAATGGCTAAATGAACTGCATTTATAGTGATTGTATTCCAGATATTCTTTGCATTTAACAGAACATCCTTTGTTGGTAATTCCTAGGCTTATGAACTGTTTGGGACAAAGTGGGACATGCACCAGGGAATGTGCCTCGATCCCACAAGTGCACCACAGACAGGGACACACATCCTTCATTCAGAGGCTGCTCGGGAGCAGAGGCCTCTCACCACCCTCTGCAGTGTTCCCAAGTCCTGCATTTTGTGCTCCTGAGAAGGAGGAAAGGGAGGGCACGGCAGCCAAGCTCCCTCCCCAGGGCCGGGAGGCCGGAGCTGCTCAGAGCACTCCCTGCCCCTGGCTGTGATGCACCCTCAGCTCTCCCAGCCTGTTCCTACTCACTATTCCCACTCACTATTCCCACTCACTGTTCCCACTCCCTATTCCTACCACTATTCCTGCTCACTATTCCCACTCACTACTCCCACTCACTATTCCCACTCACTATTCCTACTCACTGTTCCTACTACTATTCCCACTCACTATTCCCACTCCCTATTCCTACCACTATTCCCACTCACTATTCCCACTCACTACTCCTACTCACTGTTCCTACCACTATTCCTATTGGTTTCCCAGCCACTCACTGTTCTTGCGTGGAATGCCAGGCACGCTGGAAACAAAGGCAGGGACAATCAGATGTGCTGACAAACACCTCTCTGCCAGACCCCAGAGGCCAAGCCAAGCCACATCTCCAGATTCGCCCTAGAAATTCACCACCCATTTCAGTTCAAGTTATTAGGGGGAAAGAAAAAAGTGTCCTCTTTTTGACTGGAAATTTCCAAGGTATTAAGAACTTATTTTGCTATCTCTTCCACCATCTGTGATATAGAAGTAAATCTTCCTTAAATCTCTCTCTCTCCCTTGACTCGTTTCATACATTCCTTCACTTGAAAATCCAGATTCTCATCCGTTCCAGGCCTCTTTCCATGCCAGACTCTTTGGGAAGAATTTTCTTTTCTTAGTAAAGAGCTGAATTTCTCTCTTCTTTTCTCCTTGCTTACTTTCCCAGGTCAAATCCACCTCTTCCTGTTGGATGTACTAATTACCATTCTGTTGCCACTCTCCATGCACGTTCCCATTCCCCTTCTGTTGCATTCAGGTTTCCACCTACCAGTTTCTCATTTCTGCTGAGTTTATTTAGGCTCTTCTTATTCTTTAGCCATATTACCCCTCCCCCTCTTTTTTGGCTGGTATTTTTCAGATTGGACAAAGTATCCATTTCTTTTATTTCAAGGACAGGCAGGCGTTTTGGATGTTTTAGATAAAGCTGTGTGCATGTGCCTGAGTTTGACTGAATAGAGACGTAGGTACAAGCCAAAACTTGTGTTTCCAAGCAGGAGCAAAAGCATGACAACAAATTTCTCCTTTGCAGAAGAAACTTTATTTAAAGAACAATAATTCAGGGAGCCAACTCCCTAAATGCATATGCCAATACATAAATCAACTCCAATTTCTTCTCATGAAGAGCAAGCGGGGAAGGGGACAAATAAAATCTGGGCAGAAAATGCCATGGAGAAACGTGAGCCACACACCACCATTTGTCTGAGAAGCACTGAGGAGAATGACAGCTTTTCTAGTGCCTTCTGTGGCCCAAAATCCCACTTGGAATGCTGGGACCTGATCCTTAAATGTCCAGGTGCCTTTGGAACCCTGCAGGTTCTCCTCACCATGGGCAGGAGTCACTGAGCAGGTTGGTCACGTGCTCTCCAAAGGCTTGCAAGCCCCATTCAAGAAAAGCTTCAGCTGCATCGTGGACACCAAGATTCCCTTTTGGTCAAAGATTATAAATAGCAGCAGGCAAATCAATTGCCATTAATCATTTCTAATAGCACACAAGGCTCTAAAACAGCAGTCAAAGAAAGAGTAATTAAAGACATAAGTATATATGGGAACTGGGATGGAGTACAACTTTGGGATTTGCCAGACAGATACTCATTTCCTCTGGCTTCTTTGCTAGAGATTTCCTAGAGGACATCCAGTGAATCCAATTGATCTGGACTTCAGTAAAGTATGTCCTACAGGGCCACTTGGAAAATGGCTCTTTACAGGAAAAAATAGGAATTTGTACAAGTTCTCAAAAAGTACATGAAGTGTTGATTTGTATGAAAGGAAACACATTATGTGAAAAGGAAATTCTTTGGCTAAAGGGAATTACTTGTGGAGCTCTTCAGTGCTGGGTATTGGGAATACTGCTGGGAATTCTCATTAAAGACCGTGACACGTAATGTAAGAAATGTGCTAATGAAGCTTGCTGATGACCCCAGGTTCAGAAAAGCTCCACAGAAGAGAACAAGATTAACAATGACTGGATGATCATGAGGCAAGAAGTCACAGAAAATGCACAGAAATTTGTGGTGAAGGTGTGAGGCATCATATCACTGCAATCTCCCTGAGGTGGAAAGACTGAGAGCAATGGAGAACAACACATGAAAGGGAGGACTCTGGGATTAGCAGAAGAGGAAACCATTTTTAGGAGCAGAAACCAGAAGAGGGTGGGCTAATTTGTACCCCAAATCAAATCTGGTTTAAATGAAACAAGGGGCTCAAAGCACATAGGCCAGGAAACCTTGAAGAGCCTCATGCCAATCCTGGGAATAACAAGGCAAAAGTTCCAATGGGCTGCTGAACCTGAAGATTCCAGTTTTGATCATCAGCCAGCAGAGAAGGACCAGAATCTCCTCCCCCTGACATTAGCTTTCACTGATGGCATTTTCATGGCCACCTGGCCCCAGGTATTCTCTGCCCATGCCCCGTCTGCCAGAAATGCCCCAGGCTTCAAAGGGGAGAGGCAGCGCTGGAGTGGGACTTGCAGCACGTGGAGAGGAGGCACAGCCTGGGAAGTGTTGCAGACCTGGACTTTAGAAGGCCTTGCAGGTGGTTTGTGAGATGTGACACCAAAAGGGAACACACAGGCTGTGTGTGGTGAAGCACCCAAACACCCAGGTGAACATCAGCAAGGGAGGCAACAGCGAGCATAAGGTGTCCCCAAAAGCCATGGAGTACTTCAGCACCAGCAGAATGTTAAAATCAAGTCAGCAGTGTCATAAAAGAGGTGTTAAGAAGCCAAAATTGGGTGAGGTTTCTACAAAACCCCTATCTTTCTGTGATTTGACATCTTTGAGAGAAACAGACACTTTTTTTCCGCTTTTAAAGTAAAAACATGCCCTGCAGTGAACACAGCCTAAATATTCCAGCATCCTGTTGTTGTATCCAGTCCAGGAAGTGAAACCAAGGCCCTGGGTCTGTAATTGGGGCCACATGGATGTCCCTGTGCTCGCGCTGGAATGTTCTGACTGCACCAGCCCAGCCATGTGGCTCCAGGTGACAGCTGAGCCAAGGTACCCGAGCTGTGTCACCGTGACCCTGGGCAACGCACGATGAGTCTTCAGCTCAGTTCCCCATCTGCCAGCCTGAGGGGATCAGCCAACTCCCAGCCCATCAGGGCAGGGAATGCGTGTTCTAGAGGAATGTACAAGAGGACCCTGATTTTGGCTAAGGCAACCAAGTGCTACAGCAATTATAGATATCACAGAAATAGAGCCATATTATATAAATTATTGTAATGAAGAATCAGTGGCTATTCTCCTGAAAAGTCCCAGCACTTAGGGTTTTCATGTTTTTCTGGTTTTGGAACAGACTGATCACTTTCACATCATAAACAAATAATGGTTTTAATAGATTCCATACTTGTGGAACTTTTACAACTAACATGCAGCAAAGCTCTTGCCCTTCACAGGCTTGCTTTTTTTTTCTTTTTTTCTGAAATAGCAAAGTATATTCTGCAGCAAATTAAGTGTGATTCACGTGGCATTTTGTACGAGCGCGCTGTGGATGTGGCCTATGAAACAAGCTTTGTTAGAATTCTGTAGCCCTTATGTTCCCATTTTCTGTGCTTATAATTCTAGATATGTTTTTGCTGCAGTTTCCTCGAGGGAACAACAGGGGAGCCTTTCTCTGTCCAGTACAACACCTGTGAATTCCCATCAGTGCAATGACAGATGGGAGGAGTCGGATGTGGCCCTGTCACCCTCGCAGGTTCTGTGCTTCCATCCTGCCCCAGAGCAGAGGAAGTGAGAGCAGAACCAAGCCTCAGAAAGGCACATGTGAGTTTCCCAGGCAAGTTCAACTCCTGATGAACCTCTAGGACTCACAAATTAATGTCTGCTTCCCCAGACTACCCTGAATTTCCTTGTTGTGTTCATACCCATTCTGTTTTCAGGCAGCAGCTGAAGCAGCAATAATCCTATGGGATGAAGCTTGGGGAGTTCCCATGGCTGAGGTGGCATCACCACCACAGAGATCCCTCATTACTTTTTTGCTGTATTCAGTATCTCTGCACCTATTTGAAAAACCCAATTGTGTGGAGACAGGCCCAGCCTAGAGTGACCCACGCCAAAGGGAGCCTCTGCTGGGTGATCTTGCGTATCAAACCCAGAAATTCCAGCTACAGAACTTCTGCTGGCATGAAAAAAAAACAAACCCAGCACTTATGTGCCTAACATAAAACATGCTGGACTGAGAGGCCCAGAGAAAGGTGGTGGAGACAAGATTAATGGTTTTAACTGGGAGTGAAATCCAGTAATTAAGTAGTGACCCATGACACTTGAGAAGCAGTAACAGTTTGTTGACCACAAGAATGATTGCTCAGAGCACCTTCTTAATGTTGTAAATGTGAAAATGATTTACAGCATGACCAACAGGGAAAAAAAAGCAAGTTAGCAGGCAGACAGGATTGACATTGGTAATTGTTCCTGACTGCATACATATGTGGAGGTAGGAAAGTAGAAAAACTTTTGCTGTGTAGCATGGTAGCTATATATCAAAATTACCAACAGCAAAGGACTCAAACTCCTTGACCTGAAGTGATTGAAAAGTGTGCAAACACCACTCACAACACCACAACGAAAAAGAAGCCTGAAAGGGGTGAAGGCTTCACTCTCGATTTCAGTAGGGTTGGTTTGCCTTGGATCTGGAGTTGTGACAGTATCAGAGCCTTGGGGACAGAGCAAAAAACAAATTATTAATATCCAAAATGAGCTTCAGCACACAAATATCTCTGCTTCTGAAGACGAAGAAGTAGGAAGACTCCCAGGGGATTTCAGCAGCATCTGAAAGCACAAATTGTTTCAGATTTAGCAACAGTGAGGTTTAACTGGAAGTCAACAGAGAACAAAGGAAGTGTTTGGGAAGGACACAACACTTGTCTTGCAGTGAACTTTGCTCACTGGCACACTGAGGGTGGGGATGTCCAACCTTGCAGTGGCACCTTTTGTGGTCCTGAGAGAAAATATGGATATTAGAATATCCCTGCTTCCTCTTTGCTGCAAAATAGGAAGGCAATTGAGTCTTTTTCCCACCACTGGCCATTCACTGGGGGAGGGACGGTCTCCTACAGCACAGCCTAAGGTCTGATTGTCTCATAAAGCAGGATGAAGGCTTTCTGTTACTATCAGAATAAAGAAAGATTTGTGCTGCCCAAGTTTGGAAATGTTCCCTTTTTTAATGCCAGAGAAATGGCTCCGCAGCTTCCAAGAGAATTTAGTAAAATGGTCATGGAAACAGCTGGAGAGATGGAGAATAGTCTTCTTTACAGACATTTTTTTTACCTGAACTTCAGCTTTGTTTTCTTTTAGTTAATGATCACAACTTTCTGGGTCAAGACAAAGAGGTTTTCCTAGCAGGGCTATTCAGTGCACCCCAGGGAGACACCAAACCTCCTATCCATGCTGGGCACCTTTACCACCAGCTCCTGCATGACCTGGATTGCCACTCAGCAGCCCCAGCAGAAAGCTGCTCTCCAAAATGAAAGGCAGTACAGGAAATGTAGAAGTGACAGGAGCATGGGTCATCATGAGGCTGAGCAGAAGAAAGAGCAGGCCCTTGTTTCAAATGTAATTATTTTCATGCTTGGCTTTTTCAGCATCTCCCAAGGCCTCTGTTCCACCGTCCCCTGTTAAAAGCTGCTCGGTTTTGTTGTGTTTTTTAATATGGCCATAACCCCATTTTATGTAGCAGGGGAAATGCTGGCTCCCCGTGGCTTTCATGGATTTTCATATTGGTATAATTCAAACAATATGATGGCTCAACTTGACGTCGTTTCCTGGCTGCACTGGGGCTCGTGGTAAGCCAGGGTTTAAACTTTATTGGGGCGCATGATGGAGCAGCAGCCAGCGCCACAGAGAGCCCTGGTGAAGGCAAACAGTGGCCAGGCTGGTCAGCTCAGGCCAGCAAGGACACTTCTTACCCCAGGTAGGTGCCCTCTGGCCAGGTAAGCCACCCAAAAATCGGCCATCTCCACCCAATGAGATGCAAACATGCAAAGGGCCACAAGAACGTGCACAAAGACCCAAAACACCAACTCCATGCCCACTGTAATGGGCAAAAAGAAAGCCCAGGTACAAAATGTCTGTGCTACATGCCCAGTACCTGCAAGTTGGCTCTTTGTGACCTCAAAGCCAGTCCGAATTCTCCTCTCAGAGTCCTCAGAGTATCAGGAGAATCAATGTTTTGTTCCAGTGTGGACAAGAAGCATTTGCACTCTGGTTTTAATTATAATCGGAGGTGGAAAGACAACCAAAAACTTGAAGAAGTAAGGTTGAGAAGAAAGAGGTGAACAAAAAGTGGTGTCGTGGCATTTGTGCCTGTCTCCAGTTGCAAGCATCTCTAACAAAGGCCTGTCTTTGTGTCGGGTGTTTGCACATCCCTGAACATGAACACATCTAAGAGGCAGGGCTGGTAGCACAACCTCTTACTCAGCTTGCCAAACATTTCCAATTATAAAGCCCTGTTTTCAATTGCTAATAACTTTGTTAAACTTAAACCACTTGGGCTTCGATTTTCCATGCCAAGTGTCTGCCTTGGGCTGAATTTTTTGTTATCCTTTCTTTTTTTTTTTTTTTTTTTAGCTGTCAGCCAATAAAAAGGTTCAGCTGTTTCAGAGAAGATGGCTAGGGAAATCCAGGGGCTTGCAACACAAAAAAATCCTAGGAAATTTGTCTTGCAAAATTCTGGAGTCTTTCTGTTGTAGAGAAAGGACTGGAAATCTGAAGGACTGAAAAACCTTATCAAATCTGAAACAGCAAAATTGCTCTGAAAGCCCTTTTAATACCCAAGCAATGCTCTTACATCACTGGAGCTCCATCTTTCCTGGACACGTTTTAGCCTTTCACCCTGCTGGCCATGGCAGGACAGACTGACCACTCCATCACAGTCCAGCTGCACTCGGATTAGGGACAGAGAACCTAGTTTTATTTCATCCCATTATTCTCCTATTATTCATCCTTCCCAAAGGCAGCCATCCTTGCTCTAACCTGCCACCTCTCTGTGTATCCCTGCATTTTCCAGTTCCAGCAGGGAATGCAAAGCAAGGTACAGTGTAAAAACATAGCCCCTCCTTATCAAACCCACGTCATAGCAAAAATGTGCCATTTCCCCCTCTCCCTTGTGCAGCAGCACCTTCAGGATCCCTGGAGTTTGCCCACTTATGGATATCCCCAGCACCCACATCTGTTTCCGATCGGTTTGTGTGGATGGGATTTAATAACAAATATGTTCCCCATTACTCCTGGCCCTTGCCGTGCCTACAGTCCCTAACAGGCTTACGTATTTGCTGATCAGATCAGATGTTCTCTGTGGTTTGTTTGTCAGATTTGCTATTTGGTGACTTTCTTCTGGCAAATCGCATCTGAAATGTGAAACGTGTCGGGAAGTAGTGTGGAGGCACCAGCACTGCTGGGTTCAGGGCACACACAGTGAGACAGGCATCCTGCAGCCCCACATCTCCTGGATTTACATTCCTGGCCTGATGCACAGATATTCCAAAGGGGAGGTTCACATTCCTCCCTGTATCGCACTCCTGGGAGATGTTGGACACGTGGCAAATGATACTTGTGAACCTCTGGGACCCAGAGGTGCCTCCCACGGCATCGAAATGCAGCTGAAAAAATCATTCACACAGGCAGGTGTGGGAGGATTCCAGCCTGACAGGACTATAAACACAGGGTGCAGAGTTCTCAGCAGTCATGTTGCTTAAAAGGTGGAGGAACCACTGAAATAATCCAGGTCTAACTCCCTTAATATCCACTTGAAAGGTCTAGGAGAAATGCTACAGTTCAGAGGATTGTAAAACTGGAGATGCTGTGAGAAGCACTGAAAAGGAGGAAAAGAAAAGAGTTTAATATGGCTTTTCAGGTGGTCCTTCCCATGCATGGGTCTGGAAATAGAGCTGGGCTGGAATGTCGGTGTGGTGGTTGCTGACATCAGGTGGGGGTTGGGAGCCTCAATACAGCTCAGGAATATTCAAGAGATGAAAGAAGCCAGAGATGGGAAGATCAGGAGCCCTGCAGTGGGGCTGGACGCTGGGAGAGAGGAAGTGGGAATGCAAACACATTGTGGCTTCCAGCAGGGCTGGCATGCTCTTAGCAGTGAAGAGCAGCACATCAGTGGGCCAAAAGAAAGGTACAGAAATGCAGGTGCTACCACACTACAACAAGGATTAAATGCCAAAGTTTATTCTGCTTTCTGGGGAAAATGCATCACTTTGTGATGTTCTAAAATTGCAAGTCCTCCTGTAAAGACTATTTGAAGAGAGACCACCACATAGCCCAACTGTCCCTTTGCTACAGACAATTTAATTGTTGAGAAGATAAATTTTCTATTAGGGACAAAACGCCCAAACCCATGTTTTTGGGAAAAAAAACCCTAAATTTTGGAGGAAAAGTGGCTGCCCGAAGTCGATCATCCCAGCAAGGGACACACAGCCCCAGCACAGTAGCAGCAGAATTCAGACTGAGGCATAGCCATCAGCTCCCACGTCATACATTCAAGAGGCCCAGAGAGAAACCCAGAGCAGTTTAAGACATTGAAATATTGTCTGAAAAAGATGGGGGTTTTCTTTTCTTCATGTGAAAGCTGCTCTGCCCCCAGACAAGGTGTGCTCAGAGTCAGCCAGCAGGATTCATGAAACATAAGAGCGCCACTGACCCTGCAGAACACAGCCTGTGAACATTTCTTTTTCTGTTTTATTTTCAAACAGCTCTTGCAGCACTGAGCAGGCTCAGAGACAGAAATTACACCCTGGTTGGAGCTGCTCAGCTTGAAGGCAACCCAAGAGAAGGAGTTGGAGTATCTTGGAGAAGGTCCTTGCTTCGTCTGCACAGGCTACAGCAAATTGTGCCCTCTCACCTTTTGACTTGACCAAACACAAACTGAATAATCCAAAGCTCTAACAGCCACCATGCCTTGGACACTGGCCCAGCTGACCATCTCTGGCCAGACTGGCTATGGACAGGTGCACATTTCCTGGCCAAAGCTGTGCTGGTCCCCAGTTTCAGAGTCCCAATGTGTGTACCTGGAAATCTGGGAGAGCTGCTGTCCCCCTGCAGGTTCAGCTGGAGAGCTGGCAGGGTGCAAGGTGGAGCCCAGCAGTGGCTGAAACAATTACCCAGAGCAGGTTATGGTCTCTGAAGGAGGAGCCAGCACCGTGCTGGCAGTGGGGTGTGCACAGATACTCCCACCAAATCCATGGGCTCTGCAGCTCGGCCCCAGGGGCAGCACGGCCCGCAGAGTCACGGAGACAGGAGAATGTGCATCGCCACGAGGGAGGATTTAACCCCATCTCATCCTTCAAGTGCCAGGTGGGAGGTTTGACCTTGGGCAGCAGACCCAGGGCCTGTCCCAGGGCACAGACCCACAAGTGCACACAGCAGAGAAGATGAAGTGCTTTCGCAGGTGACCCCAAGCAGAGCATCAATCCCCAGTCAGCCAGGGTATCCCAATACCCACTCTGGGTCTGTGAGCTGTCCCCTGGGTAGGATTTCCAGGCACACGGGGTCGTATCTTTCACACTTTTTGAGCAGGGCCATAAATTACGGCAGAGTAACTTTAGTCTGCTCCCTCCGTACTCCTGGCGCCTGCTGGGGGGTTGCTGTTGTTACAGCTCCAAATGGGGAGCGTGTGATGTATGGCTGGGAAGGGACTTTCCAAACTACTCGGTGAAGTGGTCACAAATAGGAAGAAACTGCAGTTTCCTACAGTATTTAGCATTATATAGGCCCTCAGCAGTGCCACACTTTACTTCTTCATTTCTAGCATCCCCCTTTGAGAGTTCTACCCCACTTCATCATCATAAACATGTCAACAATCAGTCCCCGTGGAGGGCTCTGCTGTTTGTTCTTTGGCTCACATGGAGAAAGCATGTCCCCGCTCCAGCCCCCAGCACACATTTCTGTATCCTCAAAGGGGCTGGAGTTGGAACGGGGCCATCTTGTGGCTCCCGGACCTTGATCCTTTCTTAAGAAAAAAAAAAATTAAAAAAAAATAAAAAGCAAGGAACATGAACTTGATAAATACGATCAGCTGCCGGGAACGTGCCTGAAGCCTCCTGCTGCTGTTGTTGACATCAGAAAGCTGCGGAGCCTGGGAGACGGGAGGAAGTTTTATTGTCTCGCTCCTACCAGGAGCACGCGATGCTGCTCCAGCTGCCTGGTGCTACCCCAGCCACCCGCCTGTCACCGAGGAAACAGGACATCACTTCTCGCCTCCCGCACCCAGCAGCTTCCCCTGCCTCTCCCAGAACCTTTCCGTGGAAAGCAGCGCTGGCACGGCGTTTCCCCACAGTAATTTTTTATTACACCTGAAGTTTCCTGTCAGCCCCCTGACAGCTCCCCAGCCTCCAGGGCTGCTAATTGGGCTAAATTTTGTGGCCAGACAGGGAGCACCTGAGCCCAGGGAGAGGTGCCCCTCCAGGATACAGCTGTGTGTTGGTGCTTTTTCTAGAGCTGGGCAGCCCTGGCTGAAAGTGGTTTCATGTTTTAGGAAGAAAGAGGATCCAAAACTCAGCTTGCTGCTTTGGGTCCCTGTTCCCCATCAGAGATTAGCAAGGAAGTTCAGGTTTCCTTAACCTTCACTAACCCAGCAAGTTGGTCTATCAAAGGATCAGCAGTGAATTTCATTAATATTGAAGAAGAAGAAAGCAAGCTCATTCTAGTTAATACATTTATTATCTGAATATTAATTCAAGCAACTGAGCTGAAAAGAGACAAAAACTCTTTGTGGAACAGGGAATCAAACAGTGTTTTAGCAGGGGCACAGTGAATAATTCTGCAGTGACAAGTTATGAATATGTGTGATGAAGACAGAAATACCTGAGAAGATCCTATACAAATGCACTTTAAGAGTTTTTTCACCCTTTTATTTCCTTCCAGGGCGCACGGCTCCCTCGCTCTTTCAGGTCCATAGCATTTGGTATAGGACAGGAGGGAATTATTTTCTTTCATATACAGAGTTTAGGTCCCCTGAAAGGGGCTGGCTGGACAGTTATGAAGATGTAAACACTCTGTATAGACCCAGAACAAACTTTCCCAGTGCTTTGCTAAAAAATATGGTGCAGTGCTTGGCTGGATGAAGCACAGTGAGAGCTCAGTTTCCATGGCTCATTTAGTCAGGGACTTTTCTTCAGGGACAGCCAGCAAGAGCACTGAGTTTGATCACTTTCTTCTGATGCAGGCAAAATTATCCTGAGTTTTGGGCTGAAATTGGCTTAATTTACATGACTTTTAAGATCCTTCAAAGTGGTCACCTGGAGAAGTTTCCAAATCCACCCCACTCCAAGACAGCCAAATGCTTTCTCACATGAACTTACAGCACTAAAGTCTTTGAAAAAGAAAACTTCTGTCCAGAAATGCACTTTTAAAAAATGGCTTGTCATTCAGTTATGGCTGTGTGGGAGTGTCTCCTGGCCTCAGGTTTCTAACCCTTTTGTAGAAAATGTTCAGATCTCCTTTCAAAGTAAAAGAAAATAGCTTTTTTCTTAAAAAAAAAAAAAATTAAATTTGGCAGAAACAGAGAGTTCCTCATGAACACTCTGGGTTTTTAATGGCCAAAGGCCTCTGGCAGCAGTGTCCAAGCAGCCCTGGTGTAGGATTGTCAGGGGCACTCAGGTGTGAAGGTGCTGAGAGACCTGTAAGTATCTGGATCGAGAGATGGAAAGAAAATGCAAAATGAAACTTTCCTGAGTAGCTCAAGGGTTCCTCTTCCAAAATCACCAGAAAACCTTGAGTGCAAACTCCTTCTCCTCCCTCCTGATTAACCCAGAGACAGATTTAAGTAGCACTGTGCTTTTCTAGGGAGCTTTGCTAGCTCTCCTAGTTCCCAAAACAACCTTTCCTATCATTATGCAGCTGAAAGAAAATAAACTTTCATGACCATTTTTATGATTCCATTTAAAACTTGTTTGCCACCTGTTTTGTTTCTGTGTTAAAATGTGACATTAATTTGGGCCCAGGCTAACCCCTCCCTTGTCATCAAACCATTGTACTTAGATTAACCAAGACAAAGGTTTTTTTCTTTCGTATGTAAATCTACTTTCTTCTCCATACTAGACATGATTCTTGGCAAAGATGTTGAAGAGAGGAGCTTGGAGGAAATGAATAATATTTTTGATTCTGGAGAAAAAAATGTCAAAAGTCAATCCTGAAAAGATAATACAGCTTCAGTTGACTCATATGTTTGTCAAGATGCTGTGACTGCGCAGAGCCCCAGCGAAAGGAAGAAGCTGTGATTTTAAGCTGCACAAACTGTTGATCTTTTGCATTGTTTGGACTTTTGCAATCAGATCTGTATTTCAGTTAATACAAATAAGGCAGTTACTCAACATTTTTTGTATTCAGGGCAGCGAGCAGACCAGCTTTCAGAGACACCAGCCAAGTGCCTCCAGTTAAGTGCAATCACAGTCAGCTGCTCTCCTCCCTCTGACAGGGCAGCGTTCCTGCAAAAGGGGTTCTCCCTCACTAATCCTGTCATCAAACCTGAAAACCAGATCCTGTTATTTTAATATCATTTTAATTCATCTGGCAGTAACACGCCCCACTTCCATGGCACACCCAGACAAGAGGAACCCAAACTGCACCTCGGAGCTGTCACCAGAAACTCCCACCAGACACACCCCGAGCAAGAGCTCCACAGCCCTGTGACATGTTCTGTCTTACACCTGGGGCTCCAGGCCTTCCCTGAGCATGCCTGCAGGATGCCAGAAGGGTTTAAGGTCTCCCTGGTAGAAGCTCTATTTTCCCCATGGGAAGTCCCACACAGGGTATTATTTTAGTGGTCTGTCAACACAAAGCTTCAGCCTGACTGTGGTTGTGCCATCCCAGGCATAATATTAATGAATCACTCTGGCAGAAGCATCTTAATGCAACCATCCTTTTAAAAAAATCAATCAGAATTAAATGTAAACCGCAAAACCAGTGAGTGGATGTATTGTTAAGAGGTTTTGATTAAAGCTTTTGAAATTAAAAGGATCAGACCGAGGATCACAGAAACATACCGCAAAATCATCAAAAGAAGATGAGGAGCAGATTTTGTAGCCCTTGCTCTTGAGGGAGATAAATCAGTTCTTTATATTTCATGTAAGAAAAGGGTTGCAAAACTTGGCCTTTGATACACGGAAAATCTTCTTAACTAATGCTGAGTCCTTGAAGCCTGTTCCTTCTTTGGTGTCTCCCCCATGAGGGGTCTCTGGTGGCAGGACAGCTGCCCCAGACAGAGGTTTCTCTCCTGTCACTTGGCTGGATGTGCCAGGGTGAATTTTGGGACACCACCAGCACAGTGACAAGCAGCAGATGCTGCAGCTCAACCACCACTAATTGCTGGAAGCAGAGAAAGCTTTTACAAAGCAGTGATATCACCCAGTGAGAGATCTGCTTGTGTTGCCTGACGGGTACAATTTAATGCTTGTATGTCATAATGCTCCTTGCATTGAACTGCTTATGGAATAAGCACTGTGCCACATCCTGTTTTTTGCAGGAAACCTGAAACATTGACATGAATTTTTGCTTCCAATCACACTAAAAATGAGTGAAGACCATTAGGCCTGTAAGCACTTTAACATGGTCAAACCTTCATCCACCCAAAATCCCTGCTGAAACTCCATTCTTCTATTTATCCACCAAGCCTTTCCTATCTTAATTTCATCTGAAATTCACCCCCTGCTTGGATGTGCAGGTATAAAAACCAAGTGTTGGATGCAGCTGCTGAATGTGAGTTTGAACGTGCACTGTCTGAGTGAAGGCAGAGAGATGAAACTGCCCTCCTGCAGTTACAAAGAGTCAGCAATTCCAGCACAGCTTGTGCACTGAATAGAGCCCTAAACCCAGATGCCAGCTCACAGATAGGCTTTCTGTTCAATTACACCCAACTTCTCATTTTTAGGTTACCCAAAAGCCACAGAAATTATTCCCCTCTGCAATATGTCTCTGCCAAACTAAAACCTGGTTAAGCACATGCTCGAAGAAGCCACCTGAATTTTTCTATATTTACCACACGTTTAAAAATCATATTTATAAGCGACAGAGCAAAACAAAACCAAAACAAAAACAAAAATAGGTTCTCTGCTGAGAATTTATGTGGCAAGCTTCGCCCCAGAGTGTTTTTTTATGGGCTGGTTGTAAACCTTCTGGAAACAGAAGGGTACATAATGAAAACATTGACAGATCCTTACCTAGGATATTGCAAATGAGCACACCATAAAAATGACTAATTACAGTTATTGTAAAACTCAGCTCAGCGCTCAGGCCCAGCTGCTGAGCTGGACAGGGAGATGCAGACAGTGATAACAGAGGGTTTGGCCTCTGCTCCTGCTGGATTTGCCTACAGACAGACAGTGAGCTTCTTGTTTTGACCCTAATGAAGGGTCAAATAAATGGCCATGACCACAACAGGAAATACATTTAATAATGTTGTGAGCTGAATGGCAAGAAGAGTGTTTGCAAGTTGCCTGGCCTGCAGATAAACCTGCCCTTGTTCACTGCCTGCAGCAAGTCCACCCACAGTCCCAAGCACATTCCAGCTTAGCAGACCTCACCTGGCTACTTCAGGTGGGGGTTGAGGATGTTTTAGACCCTATACCAAACCTCCAGACTCCTCTAAGTGGTTTTGTCTGGTTTGTGAGAGTGGAAGGGAATCCCTCAGAGGCTCTGAAGGGTAGCAGAGGGCTGAGGTGAGGAGCTGGGAGCTGTCTGGATGGAGTCTGTCCTCAGGAGGACACACAGGAATTAGTTATTGCACTGGGCCTGGCTTCACTGAAAAAAATAGTCAAAAATAAATGGAGACTTGATGACAGGAGTACCCATGCATCAGAAGGAGTAGTTAATTAGGTTTAGACATTTGGAGAAGTGTAGTTACTGCAAACAAGAGCTTCTGCATGATTGCAGGGATGGTGCACACACTCTGTGTGTCCTGGAAGGAATCTGCTGGACTGGGAAACTGCTCAGGCCAGGCTCCACCATTCCAGCATGGACGTGTTGAAGAAAAGCTTTGCATCCTTTCCATCCATGCTGGAAAAGCTAAAGTCAGCTGGCAACAGTAGCAGGGAGATGGCTCTGGGCTTGGGGGAGGTTTCAGAGAAAGACAACTTCCAGAATTCCAATTTTTCCCTGTCCTTCTTCATCTCCCTCTGAGCCTGGGTACGTCACCTTCATTTCTGGGTTGGGCTGGACACAGACCCCCCCAGTTCTTTCAGAAACCCCGTCCCCAAGGTCACAGCAAGCAGCTCTGCCTGAGGAAATGGCACTGGATCCATTAGGAAACAGCAGTGGAGCCGGTCAGCTTTACAAGGGATGGTGGAATACTCCTTACTGTTGCAATAAAGGCCTCAGCAACAACCAGGGGACAGAGCCTGGCCAGGGACACCCCGAAGGCCTAAAGATAAAGGGTTGGATTACACAAAGCAGCCTCTCATTATCCACTCCTTGATACTGGTTGGTAACAGTGTTTTTTAAGGAATCCCTTAATTAGGTTTTACAGTGCATAGGTTAGGCATTTTCCAGCAAGGGCTTTATTGTAATGGGTTGCACATGTTCTCATACTGTACACCAAAATGAAACGTAGCTACGGGGCATTTCCTTCCGCTGCTCTTGCTGGGGAGCAGCTTTAACCTCGCTGCAGACACAAAGCCGTATTTCACTCCTGAGAGGCCGCAGCCGCTCCCACTCCCATCACTTGGGTCAGCTCAGCCCTTAACTGCGCAGGGAACTCGCCAAGGTGCCGCAGGGAGGTGGGGGAGAGGTAAGGCAGAGATGGAAGAGCCCCAGGAGGGTAAAACCCAGCAGTGGCTGACTGCCAGGAAAGACCAGGAGTCTCCAAGGAGGAGCCAGGAGCCGGCAGCCACGGCACCGACCAGTGCCAGACCGCCACGGGAATGACCTGGGAGCCTCCTGCAGCCCCAGCAGTGCTGTGTCTGTGTCACACCTCACTGCACCACAGTCAGGACTGCTGGAAAAAAGGGAGAAAAGGAAAAAAACGAACCGTTTCAAGGGAATGAAAATTGGTTTAATTAATTGGTAAAAGAGAAACCCCAGATATTTGGATAGAATTTGTCCACAGTCATCAGCTGTGGTAAGATGTTCTCCTGGGTTCTGAGTATGTTTTACACAGAGCAACCAGAGCTGCTTTCTGGCCTGTAGGGTTTTTTTCCAGCTGGAGATTGCTGTGAGACTAAAGAAATGAAAACTGTACTGGGAGATGAACACTGCTGGGTCACAGGAGGAACCCGTGGATTCCTCTACTCTTCCCTCATGATGCAGCATGACCATCAGAAAAAAATCTCAAGCTGTGACTTAAATGTGCAGAATTGACTCCAGATTTTGTCAGCTAGCCCAAAACTTGGAATCTTCTGACCATCTTCCAGTTTGAAAACAGGGATATTAAAAGGGGCATCCATGTGGCAGATTCAGATCAGGCAAAAAAAGACACATTTGCACACAACATACAGGGAAGCAGTGGGACTCCTTGCCATCGGATGTAATAGAAAAAATATGTTTACATGGGTTCAAAGGGCAAGTGGACAAATTCTTGGAAGAAAAAATCCTTCAAAACATTTTAAACAAGTAACCACGCTGTGACTGGTGCTCCTGCAAGCCCATGGCATCATTTAGACACCAGGGCTGCAGAAATCGTTTCTGTGGAAGGTCCTGTGGGAAGAGGCTGCCAACCTGCACAGCTCAGTGCCCCTCAGCCCTGCCTGACACGTGTGGGCCCTGTCCTGCTGGTCTCCAAAAGCTCAACCTGCAGCAGGAACCTGCTGATCCACCCAGCAGCCAAAATTCCCATTCCCCTTAGTGTTTCTTGGAGGGATTAAACCTCAGTGCCACAGACAGACAGGGATGTGACAGCTCTGTGCACACCAGGAGCCTGGCTGGAATGACATCCAGTGAGTGTTTCTGGGAATTGGGATTTGCAGCTGGGCTTTCTGTGGCAACCACTCCTGTTTGCATTCGGACCTTTGAAAATCAGCCTATTAGTGTGCTCACATTGAAGAAAGGAATTTATGTTGTCTTTATGCTTTAAGTCTGAATTTGTCCTAAGGGAACGGTAGCAGAAAAAACAGCCATTTATTTTTAATAGACACCAGCATCGTTACTTAGGTCTGGTGAGCTTAAAGGATTGAGAGGTGAATGATATCATCAAGGAAACAATTTCTTCCTTCGCTTTTTTTCACTCATCTAGGAAAGGAAAATCCCGCACAGGAATAGAGGGGCCAGGCTGCAGCGTGCAAACGCTGCTTTCAGCACTGCAGACCTCGTTTATCTCGTCTGCTGCCCCTTCCCCAAGGCACAAACTTCCCTTCTTGTGCTGTCCCTTCATCACACTCACCAAGAGATGAACCAGGTGACAGCAGAGGCGCCTGCAAACACCCCTGTTCCTCCCTCCCCAAAGGAGGGAGAGGCCCCTCTCAGTGAAGGAGAGGTTGGGATTTATCTGTAGTGACAGCCCCCCACCCTTGGACACCTTGGGGTCACCACAGGTCAACCAGAGCACCTCGAATTGGCTGCGACCTTGCAGGAGCCCTGGAAAAATCACATCTGGAATGTGTTTCAGCTTCCAGAGCAATAAATGAAAACACTGAACACAACAGGGTCGGAGCAATGTTGTTTGAAAGAAGAGGTAATGCTTTGACCCTTATTTGGCCCATGACATGTCTGGTTATTCCACCACAAGTTGTGGAAGTGTGGCTTGGGATGGGGAAAGGATAATAAGGTATTTTATCATCAAATAACACAATTCATTTCGAGCTTCAGTGGCACCCAAGAATGGGAAATGTAACTTCCTCACACTCCAAGCCACTCCTTTTCTTTTGTCTCCAGACACTCAACAAGCAAACAAGCAGTAGATTCACACAGAAACGATCAAGATCAGAAAAGTTCATGCCATTTTTCGAGCAGTTTGGCAAATCCTGAATTTTGAAAAATTAGAAAATGACAAGTTTTTTTGTAAACCATCAACAAATGGAAATCCAACTTATAGGCACAGTGTCAATATTAAAATGACACATGGCCTCTCTTCATTTTTCCTTTACTTTTCACTGCAGAAGTGTGATTCCAGAACCCTGCTCCCTAAAATAAGACAAATCCTTTTGGAGGATGAGGCAGGGCTGGCTGCAGAGACCCCCATACCTCTCTCTCAAGTAGTGCTTGCTCCTCTCTCTCAGCATTCCTGGTCCTGTGGCCACCTCCAAGGGCTGTTATCAGGGCCACAAGGAAAAGCACAAG
Organism: Pomatostomus ruficeps; assembly: GCA_013400735.1. NCBI lineage: Eukaryota > Metazoa > Chordata > Aves > Passeriformes > Timaliidae > Pomatostomus > Pomatostomus ruficeps. The sequence continues at coordinate 123,688 of VYZT01060703.1, read as the reverse complement.
TGCTCACATCATTTCTATGAAAAAATCCATAATTGGAGGGTATTTTCCATTTCCTGTTGTGGCAAAATCCAATTTTTCCTTTCCACGTGAAGTGAAGAGCACCCTTCTAGATGAGGAAATGTTTGTTTATTTTCCAAATACAACTGGAGTAAAGACTTTTTCTTGAACCTAAGAAGTTCTGAGGCTGCAGGTCTAGATTTGGAAGTTGGCCCTTTCCCTGTTGATGCCACTTATGTTTCCATTTATACTTCACTGTCAGCACTGATAGACAATCTCTTTTATCAGGCCCATTAATTTATTGCTTGAATTAATTGTTTTCCCTTTGGGAAGGCAATAGCTCCAAGCTGTGGGTTCCCTGGCAGCAGGGCTCATTTGAGAGCTCTCTGCCCTCTCATGCCCTCCTTGGGCCCATCCTGGGGTTTCTGACATTTCTCTTTGGGCTCTTTTAGAGGCCTCACCCACCTCACATCAGTGAGATTTGGGGGATTTGAGCCAGGAAGTTCCCCCAGAAGGATTGGGGGTTAACTCAGAATATATCACTGCTGTGGCTGAGCGCTCTCTCCCAAAGAGCTGGTGGGAGCAGAGGACAGGGATGGGCACAACCGGTGCTGGAGCCACCACACCATGGCACCACCTGGCTGCAGGGGACAGTCCCTGTCACTCCTGTTCACAGGCTGCAATTGCTGCCAAGAAAGAAATTCCCCATAATTTAAGTTTTTGGATCCACATGCTGTGGTCCCTGGGTAGCCAGAGATTTCCATGGTACCATTCCCACCCTGTGGCCAGGTAGGTTCATAGCCATGTAGCCTTCCTCACTCCAAGTCTGCTGGAATTTCAGCATATCCATGCTGCAGTGCTGTGTCTGGTTATTATTTTATAGAATGATTTGCTCTTTCAGCCTGTAGGGATGGGAGGGAGAAGACAAATGACTTGACAAATGTCTTCACAGAGGCTGCAGAGAGAGAACACAGCACACCACAGAAACCAGCTCCTCATCTTCATTGCAGCAGTTTCAGGCAGTACCTCACTGGCTTTTTCTGCCTGATTTTTAAATTAAAAAAGCCAGAGAAAGAAAAAAAATGCCTGACCACCCTCTTGCTGAATAACTGACTCACAGAAAGCTGTCGCTTTTTCTCTGAAAGCATTGAGAAACAGGGGCCTTCAATAGCTTCTTTGTGCAGTTTTATTTTGCAGCTCCCAGCCCAAGACAGCATTTCCTGACCTGTGAGGATTTGCTGCCCTCTTCCCGTCCGGGATGCTGCAGCTCAGCAGTGCCATGGAGACACAGCTCCATGGATCTGCGGGATCAACCCAGAGAATCAGCAATCCTCCACCTCCACAGGGACAGCTTCTCTGAGCACTTAGGTAAAGGCTGAGGCAGAATTTATTAGTGTGAGGGACTAGGGTGGTGTTCAAGCAGGCTCGTCCTGACCTCACGTTCCCGTCTGTCCTCCCTCCTGCCCAGGTGGCAATGCCAAACCCTGTCACCACCACTCACTATTCCCTGACATCTCTTCTTACCTCACCCATCATCCAGGAAGGAGATCTCCTTACACACCTAAAAAAACCCATAAAAACCAAGAAAAGTTCAACTATCTTTAACTAAAATGCCAACATCTGGGAGCCTCTGCCAGGAATTTGAATGTTTTGAGGTGGACAGTGTTGATGAGTGAGCAGGAGAAAGCCCCAAGGGCCTGCTCACTGCGAGCCTTCACCTTCCCTTTGTGCAAGGGGGACGGATGAGGACTTTGTGACTCCGGGTTGTCACACCTGCTGCTCCCACAGGTGCCTGTGTGACTGGAAACCCCCTGCAGCAATTCCCTTGTGACTGCTCTTATCAGCTGCTGAAGATTAGAGGTACCTCGGAATAGAAACTTCAAGGAAAAAGGGAACGGGGTAATTGCATTTCAAAGAAAGTGTTTGAAAGGAACCTTTGAAGGACCCTATTCAAAGGTTCATGACTTGATAGAACCGTTTTAAAAGGACATAAATTCCTGTTTTGGTTTGGGGTTGGCTCCCACCCCAGCAGGACAGAAATGCTGCCTTCTTTGTAGGAGCCCAGTCCCAGCACAACACAGGAGATGAAATCCATGTGATAACATCTGAAACGGCTTTCAACTGAAAAATCCAAAGGTAATATATTGAGGTAAGACCTGCTCTGAGATATGCATGAATAACTTCCGTGAGAAGACCTGAGCTTGTTCCTATGAGCTTTTAGGTAGTAAAAAGGGAGTTAAATGTTTGTTGTGCTGGCTGTGTATCAGATATCCCAGTGTAAATCCACAGGCAGCATTTATATCCCTCACTGCTACAATATTTTCACCTGATTAAAACATGGCAGCCACTTCCCAGCCAGCACAGCAGCTGAATTCCATGGCCTTGCTGAACTGCAGCCCAAACAGGGGCAAACCTTGGGCACAGCTTAACTTTGTGCTGCTCCCTGAGGATACCCAGTCCTCCCCTCTTGTCCCAAATATCCACCTTCCTGGCATCACCACACCGGGGTCACCAGGCCTGACAGCACCAAGATACATTCAGGCTGGCAAAAGGCTATTAATGGCTCAAATCAGCTCTCACAAGCACAAAAATATTCCGTCTGTCCAGTTTCCTGGTACACTGTTTCCTGCTGGACTTTTCCCTTATGTTTGGAATATAATTGCTCTTGGAAAAAAAATATTTTATTTCTAGATGTACTGAGGAAATAGCTGATTTTATCTCCTCTGTTATTGGTGACTTCAAAAATAAGACTTCTAATGATGCATAACCCTCCATTTACACCAGCCTGGGCTCAGCTGAGCCTTTAGTCCATGAGTGGCATGAGGGGTGTGTTTAACAGGGTTCAGCAGGATGTGTTTTTAAGGACATTCTCAACCAATTTGCTGACACGGGGTCGGAGCTCTTAGCAGCTCGACTCTCAGCCTTGTTTTTGTATTTTGCATCACAACCCCAGTTTGGCCATATCTGAACCTGCATGGGGAGACCTTCCTTGACCCTTCCACTTTCCCCAGCAGCAGCCCCTCATCCTGGCTGTGAGCTGTGCCTGTTCAGCTTCTGCAGGGAAACACAGGAGTGCTCCAAGGATGCTGGGCAGTGATCCCACAGGGCGGAGAAAGTCTGAATATAATGCCCAGCAGAAAGAGCCTGAGGTCCCTGCTCCAGCCTTCAGAGCCAGGACAGCAAAAGCACTCCCAGAGCCCAAATGCTGATGGAGAATTCCTGATCAGGTGCTGGGATGCAGTGACAGCTCCAAGGAAGGGGTGCAGGCTGCCTCAGCAGGAGCCTGGCAGCAGCTGCAGTGACAAGGAGCAGACAGAGAGTTCTCCAGCCTCTCCCCTGCAGCATCAGCATCTCACAGGGCTGCACAAGTAGAGAACCAGGCAGAAAGCCAGGAAAGCTTGAGTTATATTCCTGATGCTGCCATTAATTTCTTATATGGCCTTGGGCAACTTGTATCACCTGCCAGTTTGGGTTTTTCCTTAGATAAAGCAGGGAGAACAGTTAACATCGTGGATTTATGGGGCTTAAAGCTCTACAAAGAAGAGTCTGGTCTGGCTTCTCTATATCAAAAAAACCTTTAATTTCTCTCAGTTGTGCCTGAATCAAGGCCAATTGCCTATGTTTGACCAATATATATCTCTCCATCTCTTACAGAAGAACAACTTATCTTCATCTGAGACATCAAGAGATGGAGAAAAGCCAGCACTTCCCTTGGTATTTTTCCCCCTGTGATTAATTCCCATCCCTACTGAGCATTCAAGTTTCATTTCCCATTCGAATTTTTTGGGATTCTTCTTTCAGCCGCTACTTCTAACAATGCTTTTTTCTGCTAAATGAAAGTGTTTGCCTGATTCGGTATTTCTCCCCATGGCTTACCCACACTCGTTGGTGGGCTGAGGGCAATAATGGCAAAGATAATTAAAATCTGCCCTGTGCTTTGAAATATTAAGCCCATCTCTAAGTCCCATTATCCTGTTCAGTGTCAGAGGTACCACTGACAAGTACTTGACTTCAGCCTTTCAGGCGGCGCGCGGCTGCCAGAGAAAACCAAGAGTGGAAAACTACTGTCCCTTCGGAAAAACAGATGTTGCAGCTCCAATTTGTCTTCTGCCAAGACAAAGGAGATGCACTAAATTGATCTTTTGTCAAGGATTTTGCTTTGCTTCCAAGATGAATATCACAACAAACTGGGAGGCACCGTTCCTCAGGGTGCAATGCTGTGTTGCAGAACTGAGCTAAATACCCACGCTGAGCATAATTTAGTGAGTCTGAAACTCTGCCCACAAAGGGGGAGATAAACTTCTTCATCCAGTAGCACATTATCTAAATAACCCCTCTGTCTCAGCAGACAGAGGCTGACCACTCAACTTCAAAGCCAGGCAGTATCTTTTAGGATTGGTGCTGCTCACCATGGAGTGAGTGCCTGTGGTGCTCCTCAGAGCCCTGCCTGGTAGCCTTCATGGGGTTGCTTGGTCACACAAAAGGAAAGAAGGAATAAAGGGATGGGAAGGACAACCTGGGACATCCTGCGAGGTGGTTGGAGGGCTCTGACTGGAAACAAACATTTTTCCCAGCCAGAAAAACCCCTCTCAAGTCATGCAGCTGGATAAGGGACACCCAGCAGAAGATGTCCATGAAGTGCAGAAGGTTCCAGATTACAGGAAAAATGACTTCTTGACATCTTTCACAGAAAGGACGCTCTCTTTATCCACAGACCAGAACACGGCAGCTTACAAGCTGTCTCGTCCCCAAATATCATGCCTGCTTGCCTTCATTAATGGCATTCTCCTGTGGTACTTTCTGCTCCTTACAGGAAGTGACAACCCCATTTCCCAAACAAACCCCACCCAGACATGGCTATTCCTCCCTGACCAAAATGAAACGTTACACATCTTCACCAGCCACTGCTGTGTTTTCAGCAAAAGGACTAAAAATCCCTACTGGTACAACCTCCTCAGGATGAAGGGCAGCATGGAATTTAAATACATTGATTCAACGCTCTGTGGAACAACAAGTTGCTCCAGATTTTTTTACGTGGCATATCCAATTAAGAGATTGACACAAGCACAATCACCAGATCGTGGTGTTCTTTCCACACTTCCTCATCCACCTGAATAACTGTGATTAAATTTCACAAATGCCCAAATCTCTGTGCTATGGCAATTTGTGAGCAAATTCTACACACTCAAGGTATAATGGATCAACAAAAGTAACTGGATAAACCAGAGCTTTCAGGCTTGCTTTTTTCTCTGCGCTGCGGGAAGTCTTTTACAATGGTGGAAAACACACCAAATGCACTACCTCAAGACAACAGCAATTCTCACTGGTGCATAGAAGTGCTCCTGAAGTAAGCTGCCCCTTTTCTGCTAGGGCTAGTCTGCACAAGGAAGTTTTGTAAGTTTAATTATGCCAGCCAGCAGTGTGAAAAAACAAATACATCATCCCTACAAGAGAGATACCTGCGCCAACAAAAAGCCCCCAGTGCGGATGCAGCACTACAAGAGGAGGGTTTTTTTTTTCTTTCTCGTATAGTTAATTTTGTTTGGGTAGCTCTGATAAACTACACCAGCAAAAGAAACTTCTTGGCTTGAACAATTGTGTTTCCAGAGCAGGTTGCCAGTCAGCGATATCTGTGTGTCAGCACATTCCTCCTGCTGGAGAGGAGAGACCTCACACTGAATTCCCTGCGGTCTTCACCTGGGATAGAGGAAAGCTACAAGAAGGATCAGGCTATTCAATATTTTAAAAGGAGGCCAGGACACCGTGTGGTGAGGGGAAAGCTCTGGCTGCTCTGAGCCCATCCAACAGCACATTCCTGCCTGGCACACGTCCTCTCGGCTGCAAAGTGAATTTATTGTCAGAGATGATCCCCAGCCAGACGTGCAGCCGTTCCTGGGATTCTGGCATGACCTGCTGCCCATATCCATGGCAGGCTCCTGCTTCATGTGGGGGTTTATAACTGAATCTCAGGTCCTGCCTGTTGTGGGCCCAGCAGGCTGTAGGATGGGTACCCAAGGTCGTAGCTACAGCAGGCTCTGGGGATGTGATGTGATGTGATGGCAGAAAGTGTCCCTTTTCACCTAGGAAACAGAATCTCCCTGGCTTTACCTGGAGGCTGCAAGCAAGGGATATTTAGGCAGTTCACCTTTCCCTTCCAATGCTACTGAGCCTGATGTTTGCCTCATGTGAGCCTGAAGTGTTGTCACAGACTGGCTGAGCTGCTATCATCGTGGGGCTGACTGCAACAAAGAGCAGAGCCAGAGCAGAGCCAGAGCTACCTCACAGGGAAGGGTTACCTGAACAACCCCATGCCAGGTATGTGCCACCCCTCACTGAAAATGGGCACTTGTTGGGGGGGGTCACATTGCCCTACCCTGCCCTTCTCCGCAGATTTGTGTCAGTAACCTGTAGGTAAACTCAGGCAGGATGGTCTGAGAACCTCTCCATCCTCCCTGCTCTGACTCTCCATGGATCTCCTCTCCAGCACACGGGCAAATTCAGAGCTCTCTGACAGGGCTCCCAGCCCGTGGCCAGGGCCCCTTCCTTCGCATCCTCTGAAGCAGCAAGTCCCACCTTTTCCTTCTCGCAGAGCTGCGTTGGCTCGTTGCCCTCACTAATCTGGAGGGAGGTTGTTTGTTGCGCTTTTCTTCCTCAATCAATCCACAGAAACGGGATTGCAGGAGGCTTTGTGTTTCTGCAGAGCGAATTCCACAGGCAAGGTGTAAAAGCAATTAAAGGCACCAGGCCCCAGCGCTCTGCCACTGCCACCAGCGAGCCGTCCCCCAGCAGCCACCTGCACAACGAAGGCACAGCGAGGGGGGAATCTAAAATCCACAGCTTTTAGAAAGCCATACCATTTCTCAGCCCAGCCCTCCGGGGACCAACAGATAAACAGCACTGCCCCGAGGAATTTCCTTCCTCCAAAGGTGGGAACTGCCCGAGAGGAGCCATGGCCTCCCATCCTCCAATGACATCAGCTTCCTCAGGCCTGGGGTGAGGGGACTTCAAAGGAGGAGTTCGGGGGAAAAGGGAAAAAGCCCTCCTGGGAGAATGGAGGAGGTTTGATTCCTGGCCTGAAGGCCACGAGGCAGAGCCTGGTTGCCAGTGGTTCACCCAGCACTCCCAGAGAGACCATAAAAAGGGCAGGAAAGCTTTAGCACGGCAGAGGAAACCATGCAACCACAACCAGCGAGAAGCTGCTGCTCTAGAAAAATGGTCCCAGCACAGCCCCATCTCCACCAACATCTCAGCTGCTCCATGGACCTGCCTTGCCGAAAGGCCACCAGTTTCCTGGGACTCCCTGTGGATTTTTGCATGTTAAACCCAGGTTTATTCAAAGCAGTCTCTGTCCAATGATGCTACACTGCATTTCCTTCCCACTACAGCTTCCTCTACCCTTAAACCTTGAAGAACTCTATTATAATACCTTTTAGTCCCAAGTCCTGTGTTAAGTTTTGTTGAAATTTGGCCAAGAACTTCCTGGGGGAAGAGGAAAAAAAAAGAAGGGACTGGCAGGCAGACTCAGTGACACTATGTTCACATAAGCTTCATTTCCTTAGGAAACCAGGCAAAAAATAATAGTCAAAAATCTTGGGCAATTGCCTTCAGCTCAACATCTCTCTAGACAGGAAGAAAGGAAGGAATTAGCAGGCTGTAGGTTATATTTCAAGGTTTGTCTACATGATTTGAAGCATAGAAATTAGAAATGAAATTAAGAAGATATATTAGGTCGTCTTGCCCCTCCCTGGGGGAACAAACCTACAGCTGTTTCCCTTAACATATATTTTAGTGAAGTGTGCAGCCCAGTTTCAAATGATCCAAATGATGGACCTTCCATCAGTTTTCAACAGGGACCTATTCCTTTCCTTACGTATCTCTCCTTTTTTTTTTTCTGTTTTTTTCTTTTAAACTATTTCCACTTTTTCATCTATTGCCCATGTTTCATCTCATGACTTCCAGCACACCTCTTAATTGTTTTATAAACTCACTGGAGTAGAAAGGTAAATAGTTCTATGCATGCCACTGACATACTTCAAATAGCATCACAGGGTTCATTTCATGCTTTTGGCTGACGGAGACATTCTTATTCACTACAGCTTCATGTTTTTAACGGTGTTTTTCCTGGGGAAAAAAAAAAAAAAGGGCTTTGATTAATAAATTCCAAGGGGTTTTTTTTCAAATCTGAGTTTTTTGGACTCCCCGCTCTGGCCACGTTTCAGTTTGAATTTGAAGGCCCAACCCACTCAAAATATCCTCAAGAGGTTTTTCTCATTCCCCTTGACTTTTCTACTTTAGTTTTCTGTTATGTAATTAAAAATTATCAAAAAGGAAGGGTTACTTTAATATGGCATTATTCCCAAAAAATAAGCCTCCTTTCTTGGCCACACAGCTGCTTCTGTCATATAGGAGACTGTTGCTTTTTGGCTGAGTGGGCCCTGTAGATTTGGTGACATTTATCTCAAACTGTCAAGGGGACAGGGTTGAATCTGTGCTGACTATCAGAGTTTTCTGGAAACTTTAGGGCAAACCACATCTCCCAGTTAAATTAACTTTTTCTCCCCAAGCTATGTCCTTTGAGCAGGTCTGAATTTGAGAGCAAAAATCCAGCCACTGACCCAGTACAAAGTTGAGGAGACACCCAAGGAGGAATTAGCACTGTCATTTATGCATGGCAGAGAAATGCATTTCCTTTTGCTACTTTGCAGCTATATAACTGCAAAAATATTGTGAGGTGTCAACAACTTCCGTTTCTCCACCCTAAGTGCAAACACACAGAGGTTTTGACCGTAACCCCCATTTTTAATTTGCCTATTCCACAGTCAGAAGTAGGAGATGTGAAGATGTGTCAGTAGACATAATTTTCCTGGCCAAACTGCACTTGTCAAGAGCCACTTTAAGAGAATTTTATGAAAACAAGATTCCCCATCTCAGAATTGCCTGACTCAGAAGAGGAGCTGGTTTCTGGTATTCTCACACCTCGCTGATGGAGAGCAGCACCTCCACAGCTGCCAGCAAACACAGTGAGGGAATGTGCACATATTTGGGATTCATCCCTCAGCAACTCCAGGCATCCTCATGCACCCCACAACCCCCAAGAAACAGCAGAGCACCAGTATTTCTGTGCCTGATCACCTACTTACAAATTCCCCTTGTAACTGGGAACTGCTAGGAGGACAGAAAGCCTGGCTCTCTAGATGGGATGGAGAATACTGGGAATATTTAATATTTTATGGGTCTTGCGACCTTCACAGCCCTGCAGAGCATAAGTCCCACATCCCACCTCCATTCACACATCTGACCTAAGACTGACTCTACTGGTGTCCTGAGCCTCACAGAGCTCACATTTCCCATAAGACCAAGAAATAGATTCGAGGCCATATTAGGCATACTTGGAGATACTAAAAGAAGGTTCCAAGAAGTCTGAGCCCTTTCCTGAGTGCTGACAGATGTGTCTGAATCACCTTGTTCTCTGCCATTCTCTGCTGAGTCACTTTATCCCAAAGCTTCGGCAGCAAGCGGAGGGCGAGGAGAAAGAGGGAGCACAGCCAGCAGAGGGTAAGCGACAGGAACAGAGGGCACCAGGCTGGACCTCATCCCAGCTCCTCTGACGTCTGTTCCTGGTGGGAAAAGTACTCTGGGAACACAGCTTCCATGAGTGACAGGAGAGAGAAGGACGTTGGTACCCAAACCCAAGCAGGAAGCAACAGCGTTGTACCAAACTGAGATTGTATTTCAGAGTGGCCTCGTGCCAGAATTTGTGTGGGTGGGTGTGAGCGCGTGTGCACGTGTGTACCATCACTGGGTGCACACGCACACACTCCACGTGGTTTTGTTTGGACAAGACATGTTTTGGCAAAGTCAGCAACAACTAATTGCAAACAAACTGCACTTATATTCAGCCCCCAAACCAGCTGCTTTCAAAGCTGTACCAGTGGGAAATAAAAGCATCACTGGCTGTTGCTACATGACCCAGTAACTTCAGATGCTGTACCTTCTGTTCCATCACAGTGCTTTCCATTTGCTGGCCAAAAGGAACACTGAGGTGCTGAGAGCCCATTCATCTGCTTGTTCAGGGCTCAGCACCACTTTTCAGGAGCACTGTGTAAATTCAGAAGTTGCCTGAAATAATAAATAGCTGTGACAGGTACAGAAACAAAGCCTGTAGCTCTTAGGTTAGTGTTTCCCTCTCCAGAGAGGTTTTTGTTCCCCCGTGCCTGCAGGACAGAACATTCCAGCGATGTTTCAGTACTGATGGGCCCTGGAGCCTCGGCCAGGAGAAAAGTCAGCTTTCTGGCAGAGAACCCTGCATAGCTCCTGGAACTGAGTGAAGAAAAGGAGAAAAGATGAAATATTTTGTTTACCATATCATGACATCACCATCATCACTGGAGAAAAATGCAAGTTCATCTTTCTTCCCGGGGCTGGTCTGTATGACCCGAGCGATTATCGCTGCTGGACAGCACGGCGCTGTCCTTCCCCTCCACACCAGCACACGCGGACGTGTTTGACCTCACGGCCACCAGCTTCAGCAGGGTGCAGATGCAGCCTAGAAAGCTCCCAGTGCTGAATTCCCTGTGCAAGATGTGATGTTTTTCATCTCGGTTGAGCCTGAATGTGCACCCGGAGCTGCTGACTGTGCCAAGCTGTGCCACCCCCTGGGACAGCCTGTGGGCTCCCTGGAGTCAGGGAAGGATTTCTGCCCAGAAAGTCTTTGTGGTGCCCACTGCTTTAATCATCAGCATGTGCTGGCACCCAGAGCAGGGGAGAACATGCCCAGGCCTTCACTGAAAGCAAACCATTTCCTCCAGAGGGAACAGTCACTTCAGCTGGCATCTGTCACTCAGGTGCACAGAGGAGCTGTGGTTCTCTGGAAAAAGCCTGGCTCCAAGGAAAAGTTTGGCTTAATTCAAACATGTCTAGGTTAGCAAAGTCTTGTTCATACAGGGTTTCTTCTCCCTCCTCCTTTTATTTCCCTTCTAACCCTGTCCCTCCAAACTCCAGTTATGTGTAAGGGCTCTCCTATTTTCTATATGTCTGTTTCTGTCCTCTGGTAACTAAGCAGAGTTTGAAGATCTCGCAGGACAGATAAAGCCAGGTATCCCAGTACATCACATTTTACCTTTTTTATTTCTTTCTGGTTTTGCTTCTGTGGCCTCCCAACACATTTGGCCCATCAAAACCAGTTTTAGGCTTCGTGACAAAGTGGTTAAAGGGAAAAGGGTGAGTTTTCTACTGGAAAGAGGAGCCACTGCTCCATCCTGCGAACAAGGAGTGTCTGAAATTGTGCAGAACTGTGTGACTGTTTTGACAACCAGAAATGCACTAAAAACACAGTGGTAAATGGCACTGTAGTCAGCTGAGATGTCCCTGCAGTGAGGTTTTCTTCCACCTAGCTGGAACTCAGATTGAGTTGTCAGAAAGCTGCAGTAAATCTTCCTACACAAGACCAGGGCCAGGGGAGTGTTTTACTGCCCTGAGATGGAATGGAAAACCAGAGCTACAAAATCCTTGCAAAGGGATCATCTCAGGAGGGGAAATGGTGTGGATCAGCTGAAATGTTCATTCTGTTTTTAATGCTACAGGCAACAGCAAAGCAAGATAAAACTGTAAAAAAAAAAAAAAAATCCAGATCTCATGCTTTCCATATTTGAAACCACTTGGAAATGTTTTCAGGACTGGGAGATTTACTGAACTGGCCCTTGTACATACAAACACAGGCAGGTTATCTTAGATTAACATTTTCTGATTACAGAAACCTAGTCCGAAAATTCCTTACCAAACATTTTACGTAATTACCACTGCAAGAAAATGCCAAAAAGAAAGCATAAATAAAAAAATCCTGACAGATTCCCACCTGAGTAAAAAATAATATTTTGAAACAGTAGTTCGTTAACTGTGGAAGTCAGAGATCACTCATTTCATGGCAGTAGTAGAAGCTCAGGAAAAAGCGTGTACGGGGGTAACAGCCCCCAGTGCAGGGTTACTGCATCCCTAAGCTGCCTGTGCCAGATGGATTAAAGATCATTTGGTCTCACCAACCTCTTTTTTCATTATTATCTGGAGGAGAAAAATCTCTGCTGTGTGGAACTTTGTCCTGGAATTGAGCAGAGCACCCAAATCTGGAGGGGCTCAGGGGATCTCATCAGGCGCTGCTGCACACCCTCCCTGGACACAGCCTTGCACCAGCCCCAAAGAGCCCAAAATAACCTGAGTCTGTGCATGCAGACAGGCAGGATAATTCAGAAACACCAGCTGAAAAGGCCATTCCTTTGTGTGAATTCAAGGGGGTTCGAGGGACAGTAATTCATTCAAAAGTTGACTCGTTATTGGGCTGTCCTTCACAATTGCTTCAAGAGTCATTTTGGCCTCAACAGTTTCTTTAATTGAATCCGATTTAGATGAGAGTCCACCAGCACTTCATTTTTATTTGAATTTTATGATTCAGTTCAGCATTTAGTTTCAGTTGCAATCTGATTTTATTACACTCGTTCCTGGTGGAAAACGTATCCACCTATTACCAACAGCACATAAATTCAGCTGCTGTCTCAGGGAACATTCTCACACGTACAGGAGCCTACATTTCATGGATAATGTGCCTACTTGTTGATAAGGCTTCTTGCACGACTCAGTGCCGTGACCTTTGCAGAGGAAGTCCTGTTTCAGTGCATGACATGTCACAAAGTAAAGGACTGTGACTTTTCCTGCTGCTGTAACTCGGGGTGTCTTTGGGGTTCATCCTCAGTGAGGTGGAGATGATTCAGCCACACTCTGGGCACTCGCTTCAGCACAGGTGTTGATTTGAGGATATGTTCCTTCTCCAAAGAACTGATATTCACATGTCTCCAGGGCTTCTTTTTGCATGAACAAAGGGCTTTGTTGCACAGATCTCTTTTCCCTTCCCGTGTGGATTGTAGATGCTGAAACAGCCTGCCAGTGGTTGCACTGCAGTGTTTGCTACCTGAAGGCACTCAGCAGAGGTGCAGTATTTCCAGAAGGACTGGAAGTATTTCCTGTTTCAAAAAATTCCTGCTGCAGTGGCACCACATCCACGGCAGTCTCAGGAAGTAAACTGAGGCCAGAAAGGCTGTGCTTGTGCCATGGATCTCCATCACTAGCTGCTTTTGCTCCACAGCTGAGAGAACAAGGGGTGGAGGTGACCTTTTAGAAGGGCTTTTCTAGCCCTGTGATTTTACACTCACACTCAGGATGTGTTTGGGATCTGCCTGCAGACAGGGTGAGTTATCAGACACATCTACACTGCTCTGCACCAACAAGCAGCAACCACTGCCTGAGCTGCCTTACCCGATGGTTCCCTGTGCCACAGTGAGCTCCACACTCCTGCTATCAGACAGAGCTGCCTGGCTTCAAGTCAGGTTCACTGCAACACAAAACGGAGAGCAGTCCAGATTCCAAGGCCTGCAGGCCAGATCACTTTTGAACACTAACAAATTGAGAAGAAATTCAGATTTAATTAATTCTCTTTTCCCCCCCAATACAATCCAAGAGCTTTTGTAACATCTGAAACTTTTATCAGAATTGACAATGGTATAAATACCTCCCTGCCAGCTCCTAGAGTGCTAGCAAACAATCTTTCATCAGGCAAATGAACTCTTACAGACGGAGCAAGATATAAACACCCATATGTAAAGCACATTCTCTGGACTGGGTCCACCATGAGCAAAACCCTCCTGCTTCCCTGGAACCAGCAACACAAATTCCCTTTATACATCTTAAGTGTCCACAGTCCAAACAATAACACATTAGCATGCTCTTGACACCGCTGTCAAAATAAACAGCTATTTATTAACATTATACGAGGCATTATTTTTTAAAGAAATCAATCAAGAAATAATGTCACAAAATAATAGATACCCCTCTGTTCCAGAAAACAGCATCTCCCTTTCACTTAAGACAACATCTGGTCCAGATAACAGCTGCCAAGGGTAGAGCTACGAGTCACTGTGATTGCTGTTGCTTGGTGGTTGCTCGAGCATTTTTGAGAACAACATTTTTTCACTCTGTGGTATCACTGCCAACTATTCCCTGGGATCCCAGGAGGACAATGCATTCCCTTTCTGCTCTCCCTGGGTAAATAAAGGCTGAACGTGGTGCTCACTCTCACCCATTAAACCTGTACTAACTATAAAAAGATATTAAAAGCTGCCTCCCCCTCTCTCCTCCTGAGGTGAAAACCTCCCCATCTTCACACAGGGAGACTTTTGCTGCCTTTTGTTCCTGTTGGTCAAGCAAATGTAAAGATATCAAGGAACCTCTTGAGAAAACCAAGAGAGGAAGCGTGAATGCAAAGTGAACTTACAAACAAAAAGCTATTTTTAGTGTTGGGGGGAAGCTCTTAGCATTGGACAAACAATACAAGGAAGTTTCAGACACTAAGGAGGGCTGATATCCCCTTGTCGCTGCCCCACCTAGTCTGGACACAGGAATGCCGCTGTATTCTCAGGCTTCCCACCACCCCCAAATTATCCCCCTTCCCCTGCGCATGGTGCAAAAGTTCAGGGCTTGGGCTGAGAGCACCTGGTTGGCTCACACACACACAGAGCCTCACCCTCCTGCTGGCACAGGGGATCCAAGGTCACAGCGTGGCCCCAGCGTGGGCTCTGGCACTGTGGGGGTGGCTGGTGGGACTTCCCTTTCCGGTGCCACCAGATGTGGTAGCAGAGCACAGCTGGAAGCACACATAAGGCCGAGGCCAAAGGGCAAAGGAAGCCTTGTGTACCCCAGGCATGGGATTAGGACAGAGCAGCTGAGCAGAAACAGGAGGAATGACATGGATGGCCTTGGGACAACCCAAAAGGGGCCTTCCTAAACATGGAGTGAAATGTGTATCAGTGGAGTCTCACTACTGCTCAACAGCTGGGGATCTGGCTGTAGATTCAGGGCATAAAAATATCACTTTGGAAGCCCCCACAGATTCCGCTCTTCCTCCTGGAATTCCAGCTCTCCGCCCCCTCAGGCAACACATTATATTTGTCAATCAGTTATCAATATGCAGGTTCTTTGGAGTGGAGCAGGAGCTTGTCCAGTCTGTTCAGTGCTTGCTCCAGCTGCATTCCTGTTTATTTATTCATTTGCAACCTGAGTGAGTAGTAAGTGGACAAGAACAGCCCAAGATCAGTGAAATAAGGCTACACATGAAGGATGCTGTTTCCCCTGAGACCTCTCCCAGATCTTTGCATTTCCGAGAGACCCGAACCAGTGTTCAGGAAACAAAAGATGCCGGGACAGAAATTTCAAGGAGCAGACAAGTTTTTGCTTTTGCTGCTGGTTTTGCTGTGAGCTTACAAGCACTTAAAGCCAGGCTTTGATGACAGGGTCAATCAGAGGCTGGATGCAACATGGAACTGCACAAAAAAATAGAAGCTGTATAGGATTGCTCAAGCCCTTATGTGGCCCTGGTTTTTATATAGACTCACAGGAGGTCAGTCAGGGACATTTTGCAGATTTGCCTGCCAGAGGGAGAGGGATATTTATTACACTGCAACTGAGCCTCACTCAACATGCCCTTCCAGGGACAAAATTCAGCTTTATACTGGGCCACAACAGAGCGAGTGCGACCAGGTTGAAGGAAGTGGTTCCTCCCCTCTAATCTGCACTGCTGAGCCCAAGTCTGGGTACTGCATCCAGCTCTGGGCTTCCCAGGACACGACCCTGGGGAGGGAGAGGGAGCCAGTGAGGCCAAAGCCCATGGCATGAGAGCGATGGGGAATCGCAGCTTCCATGGGTTAACAGAGAAGACCAAACCTGCTCTCTCAAAGATGCCCAGCTAAAGTAGCAGCATGGGAGAGTCAGACCAGCTACAAGGAAAAGACAATTTTACCCTGAGAATAGTACAACACCAGGACAAGAACCCAGAAATCTTATATGCATGAATTCTTTCAGTGAATCTTTATCAGTAACACAGGGAAGGGTCTCTACATCCATCAAGCACTCAACTCCCTTTGACCTGCCTAGGTGTGTCTAGCCTGTTCCAGGAAGTCTGCTTGTTTTTTCAAATGACACTTCTGTCACGGAATTAATCTCTTGGTGAGTTTTCAGAAAAAGTCATCTCTAATTTTGGATTCTGACCCTCTCCTAGAGGATTCTTCAAATCACTTTGTTCCACAGATACATTGTGCTTCTATATCACCTGTGTGAGAGGAGAGGGTTGTTGGTTGCAGCTTCTTTCTAAATCATTTTCACGTGTTTTTTAGTGGTGTGGGGAGACAGTGATTGTAAAAATCCTCCAAAGAAACAATATGAAGAATTTATTTCTGATCCGGCTCTTGGTTCCAATGCAGGGTTGGTCTGTATCTGCAAAGGGTTAAGGATTAGCTAATGGAAAACATTTGAGCAGCTCTGATAATAGAGTATAATCAAGATAACAGAGTGGGATGGAGCTCACAGCACTGCTGGTCACACATTGCAAATCACAGGCAGTACCAGCCTCATAGCCAGCATGTTTGGGCTTCTGGGCTGCACTGACTCCGGCAGTAATAACTCACCTGCCACTCCTGAGCATGCTTTGGGATCCCCCTTCCACCCAGCAGCTGACAGACCTGCAGTGTCCCCCCAAACCTCTGCCCACTGATACCACACCAAAAGGGGAAGCTGCTGTTTCAGAGCAGGCGCTCCAAACTGCAGCACAGTCAGCAGGTTTAGTGGGAACTGTGCACTGACTCTGAAACACTTTGGCTGCAGATTTGTTCAGCTTTCTGAGATGAGAGATTCCTTGGTAGGGCAGCATGAATGAGCTCTCTAACTACACTAGGGAGTGGTGCACGAGCACAAAGGTGCTGGAGCCTGAAAACTGAAATACACTGTGAAAGACAAGACACTCAATCACAGAATTCTAGAATATCATCCATCTTTTATCCTCGCTGTTTTCTGCCCAGTTCCATGGGTCTGTAATGCAGCACTGGCTTGAGGCACAGAGCTGTTCCCCACACACCCCGGGA
Source organism: Pomatostomus ruficeps (assembly GCA_013400735.1). Lineage (NCBI taxonomy): Eukaryota > Metazoa > Chordata > Aves > Passeriformes > Timaliidae > Pomatostomus > Pomatostomus ruficeps. The sequence goes on along the minus strand of VYZT01060703.1, from coordinate 106,736 downwards.
CTGCTCCCTGCACAAGCATCTTTGCACAGCCACGACCAGCCTTGCACCCAGGGGAGCCCAGATGTTGGGCACAGCTGGCACCCACATTAGGAGAGGCTCTCAAAGTTTCTGGGTAATTTGACCAATGTCGAAGCCAAGAGTGGAGTGGAAAAATGCCTTCTGCTCTGTCTTATGTGTAAGTTCCGAAGCTGTACCTCACTCCTCTCTGTTTCAGAAAGAAACAGTGGTGCCACAGCCATAATTCAGTGCAGCTGCTGTCAAACAGTGCTGGGGAGATGTAAAAACTGGTGTTACTGTGAACACACCTTCACCTCTGGGGTTAAGCTGCCTGGTTTCCTTCCACTAACATGCAAAACTCATTCTTTCCCATTTTCCTCCAAAGACGAGCACAGTGATGGTTCAGGGACAAAGGAACCAAATAGCACTGATGCCAATGGGAAAACTACGACCCTCACAGCACTTTGCTCATTCTCAGGGGCTCTCTGAGTTCTGCATCACACCCAAGAACACACAGAGCCCCTCTGGCAGCAATGTGACACCTGATCTCCCATGACAATATTTGCTTCTTATCCCCAAAGGTACCTCCAGATCCGTGGCTACAGAGAGTGATGAGGCAGCAGCTGCCACAGTCTCTCAGGGTAAGGAAGCCGGAATTGTTGGTGTGGATCAGGCCCACAGCCCCGTCTCCAGCACCGGCTGGGTCAGGGGAAGGTGTGAGGCACCCACATGAGGCAGCTGCCATGCCATGCTGCAGCCTGCCCGACTGAGGAAAAGATGAAAACAAATGAGTTTATAACATCTTGTCAGCCTGTCCCAAGGATGTCACTTCACAAATATTTAGGTCAAACGGGGCACACCCTGTGCTGCACAGAAAGTGGAGGGAAGAAAACCCAGGGCTTTGGCTCTCGAATGCCACACTCTGTGTGTCAGATAAGATAAACTGGTGACAGTCACTTGTTATTGCTGTGGCCGCTGCCCTGCTGGCTCAGCCTGGGAGCTGAAGGTGGCTTAGGACAAAAGTGAGGTGAATACGTGCCAGTACATCATTTTCAACATGACAGTCACCAAAAAACCCTGTAGTTAGTCAAAGGAAAACAAGGATGTACGTAAGGTAAACAAGGCTTCTCTCTGCTGATGTTTTTAAACTCAATACAGTTTATACGAGGGATTCACCAGAGGGAAAATCTTGCCTGGGTTCCTGGGAGTGCACCCACTGCAGCCATCAGTGCCCGAAAGGTCACAACAATGTCCCCATGAGCATGTTGCGAATGTGCAAACTGGCTGTAGAGGCATGTGGTTCCTGTCTTATCCCGGGTTCCTTTCTTATCCCAGTCTGCTCCTCACTGGGACAGGAGTTGGTGAGTCCTGCCAGGTCCTCAGCCAGAGCCAAGAACAACTGACAGCCACAGGCTGCTTCTCACCAGGTCATGACAGGTTTCTCAGGTGTCACAGGAAGTATCGCTAAGGTTCCTAATTAGCCTGGAACGCTGTTTCCTCATGGCAAAGCCTGTTTGGGATCAATCTCCTTTCTGTCTCAGCAGTGCCTGGGGCTCTCATCCTGCTCGTGGAGATGGGTGTCCCCTGCCCATTCCAATGCATGATGGAGAGAGAATATAACCTGGCACAGGGATTTGTCCAGAACTGTCCTGAGGGAATCAGGCTGGCTGCAGCTTCCCCACTGCCGGTCCCTGCACTGCAAATCCTGATCTGAGCACTGGGCAGGGCAGGAACCTGCCCTCACTCCAAGGCCACGGGTCCTGTTAGCAAGGTGGCACAGAGGCAAAAGCAGATGAAAGCTTCTGCTCTGCTCCACTCTGAGCAAGCGGACAGGGAAATCTCTTCTGTGGTTTGGCACAGAAGGGTGTCCCATGACCTTGGCATCTCCAGGGTGGCATCACTGCTGGCACATGAGCACAGCAGAGACATCCCACAGCAGCGTGAAGGGGACAAAGGCCAGCTTAGAGGCTGAGAGCTGGCAGCCTGGCCCACGGCTCTTTTCCTCCATCAGCTGTTCATCATTTGCCTCGACTGTGTTAATTCACACATTTCTTTCTCCCAGCTCCCATTGTTTCCGAGCAGGGCATTGTCATGAGGCCAGTTCTATATTTATGACAGGATGTCAGCCTACGCTCGCAGTTGCCTTCTTTGAACTGGATACTTTTACCTTCTATGTTGGCAAGGATGCAATTCAACAGAAAGGTAGAAAAATAAACATATGTTTATTTAAGACACACTTGGTTGTATTGAAACACACAAGTGGCACTTCTTCCTATTGGCTCTTCCACCCTCCCAGCCAGGAGAGCACAGGTTTTTTCATGACATAAACAAAAGATTATTTCCTAAGAAGATTGAGAGTTTCCCTTAAAGGAAAACAAAAAAAAGAAAGGAGGAAGGAATCTGCAGAATAACCCTTAGGAAGTTGCAGCTCTAGAGGCCCTTTAGTCCCTCACCAGCAAAATGTATTTAAATATAGCATGGTTTGCCCAGAGCACAGCCTGAGAAATGCCATGGACCCAGCAAAGAACCACTCTGCAGCCAAGGCCAGAGGGTGCCAGGCTTCAGGTTTGTGCCCCTCATCCTGATAAGGGCCCAGGATCTGCAACCAGGCCTAAGAGATGCATCTTTGAGTTGGCTGCTTTAAAAGGTTTGAGTCTGATTTATTACATTTTAATTTCCACACACAGCCTTGGGTTTTTGTGCATCAAAGCAGTCATGTTTGTGCAACACAGCAGGCATGCAAAAGCCTTTATCCGCTGAAAGGTGCTGCCAGCCAGCTTCAAACCAGACTCGGGACATGAAGCATCCACCTCCTCTGCCCCTCACCCGAGGACCACCAGGCTCCCTCTGTGCTCTTCAGGAAGGGAGATGATCCCAGGAGATCTGAAAACCTCCAGCCTTTTTCCCTTTGCAATGCTTTTTCAAGACTGCTCTCAGCTATGAATAATTTCTGTCTATCTGCTATTTCTTGGACAACCAGAGCTCTGTGAAGTTATGGTTGTGTGAACCCCCCCACCTTGCTGAGATCATGAACCTTCATGTCCAAATGCAGCAGGTTAGAAGTGGGTCAGAAACTTTTTCTTCTCAAAACAGCAATTTTTTGAGGCAAAACTAAAATGTTTCAAAGCCCAGGTGCCATTCATGCCTCAGGGGAGATGCTGCTCTGCATCACATCCCTGTTTTAGCAATGGGTGAGGAGTGAACAACATTTCCTCTGACACGTTGTGGGCTCCCCAAGCAGTGAAAAGGGTGATGCAGCAGTGACAGGAATGGCTGGGAATCCACCCAAGGAGCCTGGCCTTCCACTGATGGGAACAGGGACATGTGCAGTCAGGATGGGAAGACACATGAATGGGAATTTCAGGACACAAATATTTCATTCCAGTCAGGATTACTGTCATAGTTTCCATTGGGATCATCCCACTTCCTGGATAGGATTTACCTCTTTCCCTTTAATCTCCCTTGGTGCTCACTTGGTGCTGGTGGAATTAGGCAAAACTGAGCCTTGCAGGCAGAATGTGGGGAGGAGTGTTTTGTCCAAGGTTGGTTTGGAGCTGTCTGTCCCCTGTCGCCGCAGTCTCCATTCGATGCTGTACCTGCCGTGGAGCCACACAATGACTTTGTGCTCCAGGACACTCTGACCTGGCTCCCACACACTTTCCAGAGCACACACGAGGATTAACTGCATTCAGCTGGGATGAGAAGCTCTGAAACAGCTCAGGCTCTCTGGCAAGAGAATTCTGTTGTAACAACAAGCTTTTGCTGTGGATTTATCTGCCATGGATCCTGCTTCCCATGCAGCACACAGCAACTGCAGCAGGATGAACCCCAGAATGCCATAATATAAGCAGGAAGGGCTGTAATTTGAAGACCTTCCCACAACAAGTAAGTGAAACAATCTCCTCTTTCAGAAGGTAACATAATTCTTGCATAAGGGTCCTTTAAAACAATATACAGTGCTGCTGAACAGGAGCCACGGGAGCAGCCTCTCTGATCCTCAGTTCATTCTCAGATTTAGCTGATAGTTTCTCTCTGACTGCTCTGATTCATACGAGCTCCAGGTTTTACTTGCAAATGCAGAAAAGGTTGCACATCCCACTGGCTGTTTCCTGAGCCTTTTGCAAGAATAAAGATACTGACATAGAACACGTGAGTCCACTCCTTGCTTCCAAATAATCCGTGTCCTGGTACCTCAGTGTCCCCTCTCCAGATGGAAGCTGGTTCTACTCACGCTGCATTTCTCATCCAGAAGGACTGTTTGGGGAATTCTCTTCAGATATCAAAGATCAACGTTAGATCAAGTTGTAGCTGTATCAGATGAGCTTTGATAAATGGCAGAAAACACCAGGACAGACATGGCAATTGTCTTTTCCCTGTCCAGGCTTCATATCTGGGATCCAAAGTTAACTTTGGAAAAGGCAGAAAGCCAGTTTATATTATTGTTATGTCAGACTAGCTGTTATCCCTGGATTCAGGGCAAGTAGACATACTTCATGGAAGGAGACACTGTTCTCAGCCCTCTGCTGTTTGCTCCCTATTTCCTGCTGTCTTCAGACCTGGCCATTTTTTAGACATCCCAAAAAATCTGGGAGGTAATAAGAGACTAGGAGACCATGAAAAAAAAGGTGAATAGTGACATAACCTAGATATAAAGACACATCAGTGAATGGCTACTAATGTATTTTGCAATTACTTTGCTAAAGCAATATCTAATAGTGAAGCCCTGCTTTCACAGTGCAAGAAGCCTTTGTTAACCTCTCACCCTGAGGAAATCACTACTGCTCTTCAGGGAGATGCACTCCACAGAAAACCCTCTGGATTACATGTCACAAGAGCTTTGGAAATCTCTGTTACAACCACGGGGGGTTCTAGCACAGGGGCAGTGACAAAAACCTGCTTTTGTTTGCTGCCAAAGCCCTAAATATTGTCAGTCTGCTGCAATAGCCAGAGATGCTGCAGATCATGATGGAACCAGGAAGACCCAGAGCTTTCTGGATGGGATCACAGTGTCCAAGGAAAACCACCCAGCCCCATCCAGATGGAGCCTTGCAGTGTTAACCCTGTGCAGTGTGGCCCAGGAAAAGGATCTTTCCCAAGGGGAAAAGGGATCTTTTAGCAGTGGGTTAAAGATGGTTTGGCTGTCCAAAGGTGAGCCAGATAAGAAGATTGCAGAAATGCATTTCTCAGTCACTTATGGGATGGTTTGGGTTGGGAGGGACCTGCCATAGTCAGGGATACCTTCCACTAGACCAGGTGCCTTCAAACCCTGGCCAATCTGGCCTTGAACACTTACCTTTAATAGGGACTAAAAAATCATAACTCTTGGCAGAGTGCAAGCAGCAGAAACAGAGTAGGAAATAAAAAGGCCCAGCACCTCTACAGGGCTGTATTTCATTGCTGCACACCGAGCTTGGAGCAGGGGAAACAACACAAGCTGTGCGGCAGCAATCGGTCACCATGGGCGCTCCTATTTCAGCGACTGCTTCAGAGAAATTTATGGCTAATCAGGAACATGATATTATTGTGCCCAGCCAAGTGCAGATGTGGGCTTGCATAAACCTTTCCTTATCATTCCTGAAGGGGATGTGCTGCAGTCTGTCGCTGTTCAATAAACAATTCCACGGCCAAGATCTCGAGCGCTGCCGCATCGCGTCCCGATGAGCTGCACTTTCCTGACAGAGCGTCAGAGAAAGATGCAACAACAAACACAAAACAAACACATGGCCACGGCCCTTTGGGGCTGATGGGTTTCCAGGAGGGGGCAAATGTTGATTACTCGTGAGTGTTATTTTGCCTACAGGGTTAGGAGTCATCCAAAGTCTAAAGCAGCCAGTGGAGAACCTCCCACTGGATTCACTGGTTTTGCATCTGCATTACGTAAATTAGAAAAATTTAAACTACCACTCGAGCATAGGCTGGGTTTTGGGGAAAGACGGGCAGCTAGAAAACATTCTAATTCACCAGTCTTGGGATTTTGCTTTATATCTTTTTAAACAAATTTTCTCAATTATTAAAAAAAAAAATAAAAATTGATCAACTGGTCCACTGAAGTTTCCTCTTCCTTTTTTTAAAAAAATATTTGCTGGGGTACAGTGCATTTTGTGGCCTTTACAGCCATTTTTCCTGATGTATTTGCTTTGGGTTTGTTCACATTTCTTCAAGCCCTTGTTTTCCCTGTCCCCCACGTTTGGCTGGTCACCAGACTGGCTTTTCTGGGATGCCGCACTGAGCATTCCCCATTTAGACGCAGGGAGGGGCTGGAGAAGACATCTGGTGATTTTCTTCCTGCAGATCTAACATGAAAAGGGAATTGGGAAAAGAAAAGGTAGCCTTTCTCAGGCCATATCCTGCAGCAGCCAGGGACCCACCTGGTCCCTGGAGAGCACTAGAAAATCCTCAATGTTTTGCTAACTCGTGAGCTGCCTCACACGGCCCCTGAGCAGCAGGGAAGAGCCAGAGCACGGTTAACTTCAGTTAACTGCTCCCTAACTCTCACAGCTCCAGTGCTCTGCTGCAAGTGCCGGCAGAGCAGCTGCCCAGGGCATCCATCAGCCCTGGGGCAGGGAACGGAACCAGATCTCCCTTTTTTCCACTGCTGGAGCTTGGACTGACAGGAGGGGAGGCAGACGGAGCTGAATGCACCTCCGCTTCCTCTGTGTGTGCTCAGAGCTCGAGGAGGTGTGGGCAGGGGGAGCAGGACCAGGCCAGGAGCACAGCTTGGAGGGCAGAAGGGTTTCTGTGGTGCTGACCCTTTCTCACCAAACTCCATCCAACCCAAACAAAATAATTGGGATTTGCCATGGAGGAACAAACTCAACTGTTACGGAGTTTCAATCTCTTTCTGCCCTTTCCTTGTCAGACAAAGATCCTATGCCACATGCATGGACTGGAAACCTTTTGTGGAGGATTTCAGAGACTCAGTCTGGAGAAAGTTAGAGCTCTATTAGGAATATTTCTCTTCCCTGAAAGTTTATTCAGCTGTAACTCTGAAAGTTATGTAAGGGAACAAGACAAAATTAGAATATTGGATAAAAATAGCACCGAAAGAAATGTTCCTCTTCCTCCTGCGTTTTGAGGCCACTTTGGGGGCTTTTATGGTTCTTCATCTGAAGCAGCCCTTGCTCAAAGCTGGCACCTGGCTGAATGCCATGGCTGCCCAGACAAGAAGTCACCTAGGATGGTAACAGCCTGGTTCCACATCCATTTGTGGCAATGTCCGTGGCTGTGCTTCCCAGTGCTCACTACAGAGCTTAAACCCAGGTCCTGACAGTGAGTCAGCACCGAGCTGTCAAACCAGGCTGAACCCTCCAGGAAGCAGAATGTTCTCCCTGCATTCTTTTTGCACCACTCAGTGCATTACATAAACTCCCAACGGGGAGAGCCCTAGCAAGGGTTTGGAAGGATGTATGTATTCCAGCAGTAATTCTAGCATTTAAACTTTCTGACAGCTGCTGTGGACAAATATGCAATAAATTTCAAAGCCAATTCAAGGCTGATATTCTGAGGTAGGAGACTGAATAAGCATCTGGGTTCTGGGCCATGCTGTGCCTTGTTTAGCTTTCAGACAGTATAGAGGACCGCAGCATCCCTTTTCCACACTCCAGTCAAGCCCAAGTCACTTTGGCTTCATTTTCCAAGCTTGGCTGTGTAAAGCTAGAGCTCTGTCTCCCATTATCTGAGCATTTGGCTGCCATGGTCTAAAACATGACTGGCCATGACAAGCAGCTCTTAGGAACAAGCAATTTGAGCATCCTCAGCTGCTCCAGTTCACACCTTCCCCAGTGCTGCAAGCACCAGATCCTCTGTCGGAGACAGAGCTGAGGACAGCAAAAGCCAGGACCTGTCTGTCAGAGCCCTTGGGTAGCCACACAATGCTCCTATTCACATTCAGTAGAAATAAAAGTAGCCTGTGCTGCAGAGGTGCTGAGCTCGCTGCCATTCCTTCCCGGAATCACGGGAAAATGTAGGTCGGGAGAGACCCCTGGAGGTCAGCTAAGCCACTCTTCCACAAGGACAACCTGAAACTGTTTCAGAGGAGCTCATGGTGACACTCTATTCCTAACCCGACTCAGGCTACACGAGGCCAGGAGAGAGACCCTACCACTACTCCAGGGGTTCCTGTGGAGAAGCCACAGCCTCCCTTACAAATTCCCCAAAGCAGAGATGGCAGCAGAACAACTTCTGCTCACAGCCTTTGGGGGAGGTCAGGGACATTTGCCACAAGCCCCCTGCCCACAGTGTGAGGTGGTGAAAGAGACCCCACACCTCAAGGAGCCTTACTGACTTTAGAGAGCTACATGTGACTGGCTCCCTGCGAGGTTACATCGAGTCACTGCTGTTTACAGCACTCAGGAGGGAATTCCAACGATTCCTCCCTCAAAAGAGCTACAAGTGGGGTGTGTCCACAGCCAGCAAAGTGCTTCTTGAAGACATCACCTCTCCACGACTGTGCACTACACCCTTCAAGCACAAATGATTGTTGTTTCTACTCTCAGTAGGGTGCTCCTTGAAGGGTCTGTGTTATCTGCAGGGGTAAATAAGGGTTCATACACAGAAAGTCTGGATATTTTGTTAAGTAACAGGAGGTTTGTACCATACAGCCACCAAAATGGACAATCTGACCCCTTGCTTTTATTGAAGCCCTTCTTTCATTTACAGCAAGCATCGAGGTTATCATGCTGGTTATGCCAGTAGTCAAATTAACTGGTTTTCTGGAGAGATCTATAAAAATTGATTTCAGGACCTGCCAGGACACATGTGCTGCAGCTAGTCAGCTGTGGAAATACTTTACTACCTTTGACAGAAAATACAGTTTTTATCTGTAATCTTCTGTTACACTATGTCTCAACAACCCGTGAAGGAAGAAAGGATTTGTACAAGATCTCTTACTGTTCCAAGCTGCCTTGCCAGTTTTCAGTACTCTTGCTGAGCTGGTTGAAAGAAAAATATACACAGCAGAAAAGGATCCGTCAGTAGAACGGGAAGGAAATTGCCTCCTGGAGCAGAGAAGGCTTTGAGTGATGTTGTCTTCAGTCTCCTGTGAAGCTGGGAAATTCACAACCCTTTCCAAGCCCACGCTTTGCCCACCTAAGCTATCAGACCATGTTGTAGCTGCCATCAGTTTTGCTCACTTTTTCCCTTGATCTGGTTCTTCCCTTGCTGCTTGTCAGCTCTCCCTTGTCATCTTTGCCTCCTCTTGGATTCTCAGTATTTGAGCCTGGGCCTGTTTTATCTTTACAATACATATTAGCAGAATCAAATAACGATATCAAAAAACCTGGAAACCTCCAAAGGCAGCTGACTTATCTCCTGTGTCAGATTTCAAAATTCTTTGCAATTTAAAGAACAAAGGTTCTGGCTGAAATGTTCACAGGGGTGTGTCTTCTGGGACTGACATTGTTTCAGAAGCTTCTGGAGGAACAGGATTCATCTGTGGTTGAGGGCAAGAGAAGCACAGCAGGTGTATTCCCTGTCTCCAGCATCTTGGGTCCTCTCCAAGCTGATTTCCATCCTCCCCATTCCAAGAAAACAGTGATCACCAGGGTCACTGATGACATTTTCTTGGCCAATTCTCTATTCTCTTCCACTTCGGCCTCTGTGACACCCTGACATCTTGTCTCAGCTTTCATCATCCTGTTCTTCAACATTTCTTTCCTGGGAATGCTTTACATATTGAGCAAATTAAGGGACCTTCCCACTGGTAATTTGATTCAAATCAAAGAGGGATGAGGGGCTTTTAGTTTGTAATTTTCTACTTTGAACCAAACTGTCCTAGGAACTTCTAACAGTGTATTGTGGATGAGCAGACTGAGAACAGCAGAGTGATCCCAGACCCACTTTCTACACGTGCTCAAGCTGAGGGATAGAACACAGCAGCACTGGAAGTACAGTTCAGATCTCTGTGCTTGCTGTCCTTGCTCCAGGAAGCCACCAGGTTGAGCCAGACTATTGAACAGAGGGAAACTCCTTCCAAAGCTGAGCTTGCACAGTCCATTCTCAGTCAGGAATGAAGGTCTTCTGCTCATGCAGGTTCCAGAGCCACATCTCTGATGAAATAAGACAGCTCAGAGGAAATTCTAGCAGACAGCAGCCACAGAGGTAGTCCTAAGGGACTCCCAAAAACCCCTAAAACTGCAGTGTAAGATTTTAAGGAGAGCAGATAATAGAGGAATGATGTCCAAACAGCACAGATTCACTCAGCAGGAACGGAATGACACTGACACCCAGCCACCAACACGTTGATGATCACAGAATCACAGAACAGCCCAGGCTGGAAGAGACCTCAAAAGATTATCTGGCCCAAGCTTTGATGGGAAAGGGAGCCCAGACAAGACTGTGTAGCACCTCAAACACCTCCCTGGGGAGTTTTGACTGATTATCCTCAAGATTTTTTCTTCTTACTCTGTAATATTTCTTTCTTATATGAGGTTGAGGGGATCACCCTGCCAACAAGGAAGGCCTTTTCCACTCCCTAGGATTTATTACTGACAATCCAAACAATGTGAGGGATTGTCTCATTTTTCTGCTGCTTTTTCCTACCATCCATTTCAAGGTTGTGGAGCAAGATCCACCCAGGTGCAGATGTCAAAAGCAATATTGAGAAGGTCAGCTCTGGTCACAGGCAGCTCTAATTGCCAGCGGTAGCGGGATGCAGTCTTTTCCTTAGTCCCAAAGCACAGCACTTGAAGCATCCTGTAGGATGAAAACAATGCCCACTACAGCATTTCTCCCCGAATTTTTGGGAAGAGGGCCAGACGATCGCCACAATTAGTCATACATTCCAAATGCAGTCCCCATTCTGAGCTTCAGCCTCTTGCCTGTCCTTGTGTTAAGGATGAGGCTACAATCCCCACCCCAAAGAGGGTCTTTGCCTCAGTCACACCCTATCAATCAGTCTGGCTCTCGGTAATGAGGAAAGATGCTTTCCTTCCTTCCACCTTCTATTTGGACCTTCACCTTCCCAGTGGGATCGTTTTACCGGGCAAAGGAAGACAGAAATAGACAGAAAGAAACATGTCAATATGTGCATTGAAGAGGAATTAAAAACAAAACATAATGAAATACCTGAAAGCACAAGGGAATTTGCTGGAAACTAGAGGAGAGAGGAAAAGAAGCAGCTATCACGCCTTTTACTGCTGCACATGGAGCGAGTTTTGAAAAGTTCCTTCTTCCTCTCCTGCCTCCCTCCCCCTGCTGTCCCACTCCCCTGGAGAGGGGAAGGTAGAAAAGGTATCATTACAATATTAATCACCTTGAAAAGGGTAGAAACCCAAGATTTTAAAATCCCTGCAAGAGGGAGAAGCGTCTTTAGGGGAAAGTTCAAACAGCTTCTCTTGCTTGACGGCTGCTGGAAACAATATGGCAATCATTAGTTTCTCTCTCTCCAGTTCAGGGTCGTTCATTTAATTCACACATGATGAACAACAGACATGCACATAGGTCCAACAGCAATATTAAGGTTGTCTCTCTTGCCAAGAATCATGCCACTAAAAAGCACATTGTGTGAGCCCATATGGGTCTGGAAAGGGTTAATGGGCTGCTGGGAGCTCCCTTCTTGGAGAGAGGTAAAGGAGGGACAGCAGTTCAGGTGGAGACCAGGCTTCACTCTCACCATGGGACTGTCCACGGACATGGCCAGATGAATTGTCTGGGAGGGTGGACAACCCTCTCACCTTCAGCTGAGCCAACTGCACTTGCTGTGGCTTTGGCAAAAGCCTCCTGGAATGCATTTGAAAGGACAGCATCAGACCTGGGGTGGAGGTGCAAGAATCCACAAGTCCAGCCTGGTTTTTTGGGTAAACCCTGAAGCCTCACAAGAACATTTAGCTTAGGCTTCACTGCCCACTCTTGAATAAATCCTGAAAAACTGGGTCACTTTTTACCCTTGTGTGGGAGTATCTCTGGTGGCCACCAGCCTTTGCTCCCCTCAGACAGGGTAGATTTCCAAAATTACAGCTCCCTTTCTACACGGACCACCAAACACCTGGGGCAGTCTGCAGGGTTTTCAGGAGAGACTGACTGCCAGAAGCCGACTCTGCACTCTGCGTTAGAGTTAAAATGAAACATGTCATCCAGCCAGAGAGTCTCCTGTCCTCTGGCATCAGACAGATCACCACAAAAACAGAGGCTGCTGTCTGACCTCAATTCTTTTTTACATCTTCCCAGTGCCATGTGCTTGTTCTCCACACAAACACTGTGCCACTGAATTCTCCATGTCATGCTGACCTGGAGCAGTGAGTTCTGCAGCATAAAATTGATTTGATTTTAACCAGAAGCCACTGCGTAGTGGAGGAATATATTTCCCACTCTGGCTCTGGCACTGTCTGTTTGGTGACCTTGAGCAGGTAGTGTTATCTTTCTTCATCTCTTTGTTAAACAGAGACACTGGCACTGACGGCTCTTGTACAGCACTGGGATGTGCACCAGCGATAAAAAGCCAGGTGTTGACATTATTGTGCAGCGAACATTGACTCTCATCTGCTTTAAATCTCTGCTTCCTTCATTTTCACTGAATAACCCCTTTGTTCCTGTGTTATGAAACACTGTAAGTAGGCTCGCAAGTGCTCACAGAAGTGAAAAGTGGACACAGGCTGATGGTGAGCCCCTCCTGCAGAGCAGGACTTCCAGGGGCGAAACCCCGGCTCCATCAACCCCAGAGGGAGTGCTGCCAAGGGGGTGACTGCTTTATTGCTGATTCACAGCAAACGATAGCAAGAGAAGCATTTCAGAGCATTTTCTAATCTGCTTCTTGAGGGTTTAGTCATCCCAAAAGTCACTATGAATAAGGATTACTCTTCCCTTTCAACAAATTGATCTCTCATGTAAGACTCTGCCCAGTTAACGATTTCTTCACTGCATGGTGGGGGTTTTTGTTTTTCTGGTGAAGTTACCACCATCTGGGGCCAAACAACACACTCAAGCCCAGTAACCTTTCAGAAAGATGACAGATGATGTCTGCTGCTCATTTCGTGTGTTTTTTGCCCAAGACAGTCTCTGAGGAAAGGAAGAAGGTGCCAAAACTGAAATAAGAAAGATAACATTGGTAAATGTCAGAGCTCTCTGGTGAGTGCAGAGGTCTCAAAGATTTGGGAATGCTGAACAGATGACTCACTGGGAAGGGTTGCCACATGTCCTGTTTTTGACAGATGGGACACTGACTTATTGTGTTTAGGATCCTAATGGCATTATAGGAGCATCTAAGGGCCTTGATAGTGAAGGTGATGATTTTGGGGCTTTGTGGGGTAGAAATTATCATGCAGGATGAGGAAACTGGATTTAATGTAAAGCTTTGAGGCCAAATCCTTGCATGAATATTTTGGAGCCGCTTACATCCAGGGCCTGTTTTACAGGTGCTGAAGGGCACCTTCCTTACTGAAAAGGCAGATTTTATCATAATTATAAATACAAATATGCCAGTTCTCCATTGAAATTATATATATATACGCATCTTTTATATACATATATATTTTCTATATATATATTTCTATATATTTTATATATATTTTAATATATATGTATATGTGTGTATATAGATATACATCACATTTTTAATAGAGCCTGCTACATCTCCCAGTTATTTGGATCCACACTTCACACTTGTTCTGAGCTTAACTGGACAATGCAGAGATTTTTGCCTTAGTCCCACGGACAGATTGCAGAATTATTTCTGTTCAGGTCAGTCCAAGAGCAATTTTTTTTGCTTATTTCTGGCATTGAAAAATATGTCATCTTGAAAAATTAAATATTACTTCCAAGTGAATAGGCAATGTATCCTCTATGTGCAATGCTGAAATCACAGTCCAACTTTCCCATATTTCCCTCTGAATTTTCAGCCAAAGCCACTGGCTGAACACAAAAGTGCATGAACAGCCCTAAATCCCACCCTATTTCTAAATGAGTTTACTATTCAACAAATAAATAAAGCCATGCAGCTCTAATGTAATGATGCTTGTGATGACATTTTCCACATTCTGCTCCAGATCTCCACGTCATTTATCCCACCACAAGCCAGCGTCATTTACCCTACAACAGGATGAAGAGTTTGGAGTCTGCTACTGTCTGTGAACTAAAACAGACCTGGAGTGAAATCCTGGCCTCAGACAATAGCAGCTTTGCCACCAGCAGAAGTGGGACCAGTTTATTAGCCCCGGATTTCTAACTCGGGCATTAGAGGCTTGCAATTTTGACAGTTTTAATCCAGAAGGCCAGAGCTCACTACCATCATCCGTGGATGTGATTACATGGGCAGACAGGATAAAGCTGGAGTACACAGAGTATTTCTGACCCATTTCTGCTTCCAGATTTGAAGCTGTCACTCAGCTGGTCCTGTCCAGACAAATAATTGTTCTTCTGGGGACAAAGTCCCATGGCGATCATGCCCCAGTGGCCTCTCATTTAACATGGTGCTGAAGGAATACTAATTTGTCCACTTCCCCCTCCCCCTCTTATCCAGTTGAAATAATAAATATTTTACTCATGATTTATTGGATTTCAGTTTGTTGAAAAGATCCTCCAAACAAATGAAGTTTTAATGGCAACAAACACCAGCCGTAGCGCATTAGAAAATATAAACAACAGCGGAGACCATTAAACAAAAACCACTTTGGGTACAGCTGACACAGTGCTCAGCAATCTTCACCTCCCGAGGCCAGGGCCTGAGAGAGAGGGTCACAGCGAGTCCCTCACTGCAAAAGAAATCTGGAAGATCACAGATTTGAGTCCTTTGGATGCTGAGGGCTGCACGAGAGCCTTTGGAAATGTTCAGTCCAGACTTTGGGCTATTCAGGACCATGGGCAAGACCTCAAACATTGAATCCCAGAAAAGTTTGGGTTGGAAGGGACCTTAACACTTAGTTCCAACTCTCCCAGCCATGGGCAAGGAACTTTGCACCAAGATCAGGCTGCTCAGAGCCCCAACCAGCCCAGCCCTGATGAAAGATTCATTTTGGAGAGGAAGAGTCAAGGCAGCCCCACACTCTCTGCTCCCTTCCCACTGCTGTCCCCACTGTCCCCACTTTCTGCCAGTCCAATCCAGTCCTCCAGCATCCCTCCTCTGTCCTGTGCTCTCCTCCTAAACAGATGGACTCGGGCTGGAGCTCATCGCTGCACAGACACCTGCACAGCACCTGCGCTGGGGCCACCCAGCCCTGCCTCACAGACGAGCACGTTGCCCTGAGTGACTCTCCCTGCAAGAAGGGCTGACGTGCATCTCTCCAGGGGGAAGTAATTCAGGTGATTTTGCTCTGCTGTGGGAGATGGATGTGCCACCTGTGCACAGGTGAGAGGAGTCAGCACACGGCTGGGTACCACAGAGTAATTGTCACCCACTCCAGGGCACACCCAGCGTGTTCACAGCCTGTCCTGTCTCCTTCACACATCTGGCACATCTGTCTCTGCATGGGTAGAAGTGAGTTTTGTGTGCCTGGGTTTATTGTCAGTACTGCCCTGCCCTCCCATCACACCAGCCAGCACAACTGGTTCTGCAACCACGCTTAGAGCCAATGCTGCCAAAACAAACAGATCCCTCAACTACTTCGAGCAGGATAGGGTTTTTTTCTGGCTCATTTTGACAGTATCAGAGCGGAGAGTGAGCGCTGGCACAGCTACATCTGCGTGCTCGAGGCTGGAGCAGGGGGAGATCAGGTGGGGAGACAAAACACTCAATTCCTTCAGAGAAATCACATCAAAGTCTAAGTAGAAAGGGATTAAGAAGAGTTTTCCAACAACACAACATTTGTCACGCCAAGTCCAAGGATGTCTCTGCACAAATCCTAGGGTCTCATCTCTCCACAGCATTTTCTTAACTCAGAGATGCTATTTAAAACAGCCTTGATGAGTGCACAGCTGGGTTTGCCACCTTTTATCCAAACAGGGGAAGCATGGACCAGTAATGTGTTCCAGAGACTGGAAATCAGGATGTTTTGATTTGAGATAAAGTACGAAACATGTGTGAGTGACCAAAGACACCCTGCCTGAGCCTTTCAGGAAATAAGTGATTTAAGACATTTTACCATAAGAGCAAGAGTTTACTGTCAATAAACCATTGTTTACTGTCTACACAAGAGCTGTGGCTACTACTTTATTCAAACATTCATATTTTGTCTACTTAATCCATTCCAAGTCACTGCAAACAATTTCCCTTTCATCAGCTGGGGATGCCTGGGAAAGGATCCTGTCTCTCTGTATGGAATCTGAGCTGCACCTTGACATTCCCAGCATGGCCAGGGCTCCAACCTGCCCCTCCAGCCCTGCATGGGCACTGACCTGAGCAGTCACCTCTTTCCTGCTCCCTTCCCAGCTCCAAGGGCAATCAGCAGGATTCACTTTTTCAAGGCCACGAAATGAAGTTTGCCTTCCAGGAGTGCAGTCCCTGCCCATACAACTCATGCAAACTTCCCCCTTCAGCTCATCTCTGGAGCTCCCAGTCTAAACCCATGGAGTACCAGCATGGTTAAGGTACCAAGAAATGAAAAATAATGAGTTTCATTTAAATAAAAACAGTCATAAAGCCACAACAATCCACAGCAAAAATCTAGTTCTGCTCCAACCTGCGGGCTTGCCATAGAAAGGCTGACCCCACTGGGAGAAGTTGTAATCCAGCTGATTGTAAACCACATACCAAATACTCACAATCAGATTTATTTCATGGTTTAGAAAATCACTAAGTCATCACTATGAGCACCACACTGAGCTGTGTACTGAAACACATCATAATTAAACTGCAGCAGACCAGAATTGTTCCAGGAATGAACAATGTCAGGAGCACAAATTGGCCAATGTGGATTGCAAGAGATCATGGAACAGTGATTGCAGGGTAAAAAAACATTCATTTGTTTGAATTATGATCACATTAATTTCATTTTTAACTGAAGATCAGGACAGGATTCAGGTTAGGGAGAAGGCAGAAAGAAGGATGAGGTGGGTAAATGAAGTTATTAAAAATGATCACTTATTATAGCAAGGCAGAAAAATAGAGAAATCAAAATACATTCACTGAGGAGGATGTAGATATAACCAGAAACAGCTCAAGGTTCTGCAATGAACAATCCCACACGGGTAACGAGCCTAATCCAAAACCCATCGAAATCAAGGTCTTTCCACTGACTTTGCCTTTTGTGACTGCACGACAAGCAGAACTTTTCCCATTACAGACTGTCTGCTACAAAATCTTTTCTGTTTCTCTACACATTTTTCCACTGTTCTTAATAAAGTCATTTTCTTACATTATGTTAATATTTGGAAAAAAAAAAAAAAGAAAAGAGAAACCCTTCATAAATACACAATCAAGCCTGAGGTAATTTTCCTAAAATAATTTTTTAAATAAACTGCTCTGTACAAACTTCAGTCACTTCAAAATGTGCTTTGAAACTGAAGACTGTGGAAAAGTTAAAGAAGTGATTGCTGATAAATAGTTCCATATGATTTATCGAATATAATATCCTTCCCCCCACAACAGAGTGATTTTTCAGATCTTGGGGCACGGACTTCTTGCCCGCTAAGAGATGTGTGCTGAGGTTTAATAAGGTATTTATATGCTAAAGAGCTTCCTCCTGTTCCAGAACAACCTATACCAATCCAGCATCAGCAGTGTTCTCCTAAACAGAAATATCCCTTAGGATGGAACTGAGCTGAACTGGTGCAGTTGTATAGAAGTGACATCTAAAAAATACTTTAAATGTTCCTTCTTGCTGTTGGAGCAGGAAGAATGCCCCATTTTAGTCAGGTTGTGGCAACACCCAAAGGTTTATCCCATTAGATGTGATAAAATGTGATAACATCCCATTTAGATGTTCAGCTAAATGCCACAGAAATTTTCGTGGGGTCTGAGGGAGAATGGAAGTGGTCACTGCCTGATAATGTGGTAAAACAGCAGATGGAGAGCTTTTGATGGTGAGATTATAGGGTACCATCTCTCAATAGCAGCTCTGAGAAGCCAGAACCCTTTTCCCTCTTGCAGAACAGATCATCTCACTCTGTTGCACTGGGCCGTAGGAATATGTGATCTGGAAGGGCTCAGTGTTTAAAAGAAACCCAAAACCAGGCACCTTTTCAGCAGCTCTGTCCTGCACCCCAAGTCGCCTCACAAAGCTCTTGGAACACCTCCCTGGGTAAGCTGCTCAGTGCTGGTTTAATACATGCACAGATAGCTCACCCTGGTGTAAAAGATTAGCACTTTCTGCCAGGAATTACCCAGGTTTAACCAGACCCAGGCACATCCCTGTGCAAAACCCTCAGGTGTAACCATCCTCTGTCTCCTGCCAGAGCAGCACGAATTCGTGCGTGGGAAATGCACGGAAACAAACAGAGCAGGAACCCAAACTTTGTGCTTGGGTTGTTGCTAATCATGTGAGGAGCTGGAGAACAAGGACTCCAAACTGGCTTTTCTCAAAGCTTGTGTAAACCAACAGGGGCCTGATGTCTGTTCCACGGAGGGACAGCAGCTCCAGGCCAGAAGCCACATTCCTTGGGCGGGTGCAATCATGCGTGTGCTGACCCAGATTTCACAGCCCTGGAGCTGACCACGATCCCCGGCCCCACTCGGGCAGAATGCGGGCAGGAACAGGCAGATCCGCCCTCTCCCACTTGTCAGATGGGAACTCAGATTTCTTCAGGGCACTTGGAAGGACATAAAGAGTGTTCCTTTCCAAGACCCTTGGCAAGGAAATGGCTGGGCTGAGCTCTCTGAGCTCTAAACAGGAAACAGGTTCTTCACTCTCAAGTGGCTCAATGAAAAATGTCATCCACAAGTGACAGTAATGCCTCTGCTCGCATGCAGCCAGAGGATGCCAGAAGTTCAGGTGAGAACACACAAAAGCCCCAGAGGCAAAACACTGTCACTGAGCAGAGTGGGGCAACTGAGCTTCAGGTTCCCCTGGATCAGCAAAGCTGATATCCATCTGCCAGGACCTTCCAAAGGTACCAGATTCTGGGTGTTTAGGAGAGTCTAGGAGGAAAGATGAGAGGGCAGGGAAAAATACTGCAAGTGTTCACCCTAAAACTTTCAGAACTACCACCAGCATGAAAACCCTTTCCAGAAGAAGATTGAATAAAGGTGCATTTGGATGGGGAACGTTGTCTCATTGCGCCACACGTCTCTGCAAAGGCGATAAATGTCACCAGGTGTCCCAGTAGACCAGGACATGGCTACAAAATGCTCTTGCAGCTGAAATGGAGGGCTGGAACAAGATGATTTTTAAGGTCCCTCCAACCCAAAGCATTTTGTGATTCTATGGCCACTACTGACCACAGAGGTGAGGAAGAAGTCAGCTGAGTATGAACATGTGGAACTCACTCATATGTCTCGTGTTCTTGTGTTTGTTAAAGAAAAAAAAGGCTGAGTGTGGGTGGGCTGAGAGCCCCCCACTCACACAATGTGGAAACAATAAATCACAGGAAGCCCTGGAGAGCCACCTGTGATTTTTAAGTGTGAAAAACCCTCTTTCTCCTGACTCTGTGATTACACCTTCCATCTTAACCTCAACCCAGCACAGGTTTCTTGGGAAGGCTCTCACAGCCCATGGGGCAGGGAAGCCTCTGGGTCTGAGATAACTGCCTGAACCCTCAGGTCCTGTCTTGCTTGGATGATGAGGTTTTAGTCCTGACCCCACACAGACTTTGTCCCTTGACTATTACACCATCCTGCTTTGGCGATCCCAGATTCCCATGACACTCAGTCCATGCAAGGAATGTCACATCTTTCAGCACCCTGGTTCTGCTTCACTGACTACAACAGGCTTCCTTTGAGGCAGCTGTTGTCCCACCCTTCCTTGGCACTTTTTACCTTCACATTTCTCTTTCGTCCCGAGATTTCCTGGTGGGGACTTCTGGAAATCCTAAATGCCCAGCACAGAGCAGGGATGAGAGGAAGACAGGGGAGTTCATTGATGCCATCATGGCCAGACTTCAGACAGTGGTTCCTTTAACTCCTCAGCCTTTCCTCCATCCTCTGGAGAAGGGGCCACCATGTTGATTTATAAACTTAGGGACCAAATGCCTCTCTCGGGCCTGTGGGTAAACAGGCCCAGCCTCCCCAGCAGCCTTGCACAGCTACATATGGCAAGCAGAGCTCCACAAAGGCTTTTGTCCACATTTCCCATCAGTCAGACTCTAGGAAGACAAACTGTGGCCAGGGTTACCTTATCAGTGACCCCCAGCCCTGCTTCAGTAGGCCCCAGAGAGCTCAGTGTCCATTCCCAGCCACACACAGATGCTCTCCCCTGCCAGGCTTTCTGCCCTGGGAAACATTTCAGTCCTTTTCCCTGGGAAATGGGGGCTGGAATTAGCGGCATTGGCCTCAGGGGCATCCCCAGGGAGAGGATATTAACCTGAAATTAGACATTTTTCACCTTTTCTCTAGGCTGTAGTCTTTTCCAAGTCAGTTTGGTCTCAGTGCCCAAGGAGGAGAATGGCATCCCGCTGTCTCTCTCACCAAGACACGTAGGAAATGTCCTATGTGCACAGAGGTGCCAATCAGGGACAGGGGACATCACCCTGTACACTTCTACAGTGAAAAACAACCTTTCCTTGGCTCTCCTCTCTGCCTGCCCCAGTAGAAATCTGCTCTTGGTTACTGCTTCCAAAAGTCCCCTCTGCTATCCTTATAAATATGAAATATGTGCTGCTATGTTTGCAATTATGGATGTTTAAATGAAATCTTAATTGCAAGAAGAAAGTATTTTTAGGCATATTTACACTACCTAGAATGAACAATGACAATCCATATTATGTCAGATGTCAGAGCGTTTGTTATTGTTGCTGTTGTTGCTCCTTTGACCAGCTCTTAAGCCATAATTGAAGCCATTTATAGAAAAAAATTACACTGTAGTCTCTCTCCTCCTCATTTTTTGTAATACAAATCAACAAGCTAAACTCTGCCTTAGCTACAAAAGAGTTAATGTAAAGAATAACAGTGGGAACCATGCTCTTCTCAAAGGGATATTTATTTGGTTTTAAAGAACTCGTTCTTCATGCAAAGAAAATGAAGGTTGGAAAGAGAAGAGAAACATCTGCCTCCTCCAAAGTTATGAGAAACCTTGTTGCACATTCCTAACCTTTCTCCTGTCCTTTTGGCCAAAAATCAATTACTTTGCTTTTAAGGTAGCATATTCATGTTGGGCAAGTGGGCAACCAGCACACGAGAATCATTCTTCAGAGATAAACAGAAATGGATTCACTGAAAAGAAAGGGCAGAATATATTTTCACTTCTGGGAATAAATTTTCCAATTACCAGAGAGACATCTTTCTGGATGAAAGATCTGACCTTCTCAGGTCTTTGAGATCTGAGTAAGGCACAGGATGGTCACAGGAGACACTTAATTTCTTTGGGTTTTGGAGCAAAAGTCAAGAAAATGTCTTTGAAACTCTTTTGACCTAATTTGTCCATTCCTTTGCATGAAAATACTTAGCGAAATGTTGATTGCTTTGAGATGGATGTTTATCTTAGCAAAATATTTCAAATTTGTACCCATTTCTTTTAGGACTGGGAGTGGCCCCAGCAACACAGGTTTGAACCCTGCTCTGAGTCATTTGGGCTGCAGTGTCCACTCAGATATGACAAGAAATGTGGAGGAATCTGGACACCAGCTCTTGTTATTTACTAAATTCTATGGCCTTGGCCAGTTTGGCAGGGGAAGACTAGAATAAAAGACTGTTGAGAAATTCTAAGCATATCCAAAACGTATTACCAAAATTTTTTTATGCTTTCAACAAGTCAAACTGAATGGATATTTTCATGTAATCAAGCTGCTTTTCCATCTTTTCAGCTGACATTTCTATCTATTCAGAGGCATTTTTCTTGACTGGCTGAATACAACTGTAAAAACATCAGACTAAAGCACTTAAAGACACCAAATAATGCTTTTGAGAACAGGTAGCTTTACAGAGTCCAGAAGGAAATAGCTGAAAGCTAAAATGTTTGGTTTATTCTGCAGAAGTGGGGCATAATGAAAACAGCTGGAAACAATTTCGATGGCAAGCTTCTTTTATACATCTCAACATCTCCCTAACCTCAGCATTCACCTTGAGTACAAATTGCCCCAGCAACTTGCAGTCCAGGATTAAGAAACTATTGCTTATTTAAATACAGATTTGCTGGGGATATCCACAGGAAATTTGAGGAGCTACTTGCTGAATGCAGACCATTGTTTGCGCTGCAGCAGCACGGAGCAGACTCCAGCAAACCACGCACAGTGTGCAGGGCACGGCACACGTTTTGGAGGTGCCCTCCTGAGCTCAAATTGCCATAATTTTCCACGATTACTCCATCACCTAAGCGCTCAGATCTTCATGTTGAGTTGAAAAGCTCCTTTTTCCCCAAAATCTGTCCCAACCTCATGCAGCTAATACCCCCCAAAAAAAGGTCCACATCAGCTGCAGCTGGTGGGAGCTGTGGGCACAGAGCTGAATGTGACTGGTTCAAGGTTACACAGGCAAGCTCTGGCAGAGCCAAGAGTAAATCCACATCTCTGGCACCAAAGCCTGTGTCACAACCAAACCCAGCGATTCTCTCTGATCTGGCTTCTCTCTTGCTCAAATAAATATTTGCATGGCTAGGAAAAAACCACATAGCATTTTTGTCCCCTTAGGAAAAACAACAAGCACTTAAAATATTTCTGCAGTTTCCCCCCTCAACCTTTTTAAGGAGTTGGTGGGGAGAATGTATTTTTATTTTTCTTGGCAAAGAAGAAAAGAAGGAGCAGCCCAGGTGGAGTCAGACTCCCTGAAAGCCCTTCATTCTTCAGCTCTGCCTTGGCATCACTGCAGGACAGCACAAGCACAGCTTGTGACCCAGCTCAGGTGAGGGGAGGAGGTCAGCAGCAGCAGGAAGGGTTTTGTGGGTGAGTCTCTTGAACATTTTCATGGGAAAGTTGTGCAATCCATGCTGGATTACCCGTGCCAACTGCAGTTCACTTAAATTGACCCACATCTGATTGCAGTACAAGCATAGACTGAATGTCCTGAGCAGGATTGTCACGGAGGATGAACGTGATTAATCCATGCCTCTCTGTCCTTCCCAGAAGCAACGAGAACAACTCACTCCCTTGAAAAACCATCCGGAGTCATCTCTGGCTCTGCCAGAGGAATTTCACCTGCCTGTGCCAGCAGCGTGCTCAGCTCCAGTGCAAGTACCAGAACATGCTCACATCCACACGGACCAGCCCAAGGTGCAAAAACTCCACACTTTGCTCCAAGCCCACCTGACCCCTCTCCTGGGAGTTCAGCTGGTTGATTTGACAGGGAAACCAAGCCCCATCCCAGCAAGGAGAGACAGGAGAGGTGCTTCACTCCCGCTTCCCTGCGAGGGCAGAGGGGGAGAGGGAAGGCGTGGATGTCTTCAATATGTTTGCCCATTTCGGGCCTTTATTCCTAACACATGTTTCTTCTTTTATGCAAAACATGTCTCCTCTGTTTTCTGTCTCCTTGATTTCATTTTAAAATGCAATGTTTTTATGGCATGAAGAGATAAAGATATGAGGAGGGGAGGGAAAGTGGTGCAAAAAGCAATCAAGTGTGGTGGCTGGTTATTGTAATGCACTAAGGACAACCACAACCATTCCCCTTGGAAAGGGGGGCCATTTCTCCTGCTGATATGCACAGGATTTTCACAGCTCCCATTAACACAACTGGAAACTATCCAGGTAACACTCTTGTCTCGGTCAAAGATTAACTTATCATGTCTGAGATGAATGGAAACCTTTCAAAGGAAGAAGCAGCACCACTGCTGGATCACTGCAGCCTTGTCAGCCATTTATTTAATTTATATTTGTGCTCCAAAATTCCTGTATTAATACATGAAGGTTCATAACTGAAACAATAATCTGTGTTAAGGGGCTTTATTGAGTACATCTATGCTAAACAGCTGAGCAGAAAGAAGCACAGGGAGGCCCTAGAAGTTCTGCTCTGGAGTAAATGGGTCACATCATTTGGTTTTTATAAAATGTGCTTTGGAGATTTCTGAGATTTCAGGATATTCACATCTGTCCATTGACCCAACCCCCAGGGCAAATGCTATGGCACAACACTTCCAGGATGTTACTGTCCTCTGCTGTCCAACACATCTGGTTCTGCAGAAATCCCCACAATTTGAATTAAACCTCTTTTGCTGGAAATAGAAAAGTCCCAATCCACGAAATTTTTTTTTAACCATGGATTATGCGAAAGAACCCAATCTGAAAACTGAGACCTGGTTTTCTCACAGAAAGCACTGCAGGCTGGGAGGGTGTGATACCACCCTCCCTTCACAGGACAAATTCTTACCAAGCTTCAGGCGGATCCCATTGAGAATGTGCAACTGTATCCATGAGCATTTTTAACTCAGGTTCTGTCCAAGACCTCCTATACTGTCCCAGTCCTTGACACAACTCAAAAAGGTGCTGAGCCACCCCGATTCTCTCTGTGCAGGAGCTTCTCAGCTGCTCCTGCTCCCAAAAGCAGCTGCACCAAGAGCCTCCTCAGCGTTCAGAAACCACCCTGAGCCAGGAGGGTCTGCCAGACCTTCCCTGTGGCACCAGGGTCATCTCCAGGAACCTCGCTGAGCTCAGCACCAGGTCCTGTCCACGCCAGGAAGGATTTGGGAGGCACAGCTCCCTGCCTGCCGTGGGCCATGAGCACATTCCCAAGCACGGGCAGGCGCCTTGGCCCTGGTGACGGAAGTTAACACCAACTGCTACAAGCTGGGACTGCTTTCCATACTAATTTGGTCATAATGTTAAAACAAACTATTTCCGGACTGCAATTATTGCACCTCATAGAGAAATTGCACAACACTGGAATTAACAACTGCTCGAGTGCATTTAATTACTAACAGATACCTTTAAACTTGTGGTTAGGAAACTGTTAGCCATTCCCAGAGCATGTGCCCCACCATCCAGTCCCGCTCTGAAGCATTTTCAGAATCTGCTGATCCATAAAACGTACCATTGGAGAAGGTTTGTTTTGGCAGGGGGCTCGGTTTTGTCCAGCAAACTAATGGTGTCCGTTAACACACCATTACATACCTCGTTAACATACTTGGCAACTGGGATTTCCCCTCAAGAATAAAGAAATCGTGTGTAAATCATAATTATTGTCCGCCTGGCAGTATCAATCATTGCACACAAGGCACTTGTTCTAATTCTCCACCCGCAAAATTTTTCCTTGCAAATGCAACTGGGGTTGTCCTTGCCCAGGACACCTTACAGGGAAATCAGTGGCCAGGCCCATGTGCAGTGAGTTTGTAATGGGCAGTTCCTGTCAGGATGCAGAGCCATGGATCAGAATGGACTTTTTCTTTTTGCTTAGGCCTCAGGCTGGTTTGGGATGCCTTTGGGGAAATGTTGCAGAGAAGGTGCTTTTAGTAGAGGGGTTCAGCACCCAATTTTTGAATGAATTCAGCTCCACGCTGTGACACCCAAGTTGCAAGGCTGGGCTTTCAGCAGAACTCAAAGCTGCTCCTCTAAAGCTCTGCTGAGAGTTTGTCACTAAGAAAGGTGGCTGAGAGGTGACAGCACAAACCTGTCCTTCTTTGAGTGTG
Organism: Pomatostomus ruficeps; assembly: GCA_013400735.1. Classification (NCBI taxonomy): domain Eukaryota; kingdom Metazoa; phylum Chordata; class Aves; order Passeriformes; family Timaliidae; genus Pomatostomus; species Pomatostomus ruficeps. The sequence goes on along the minus strand of VYZT01060703.1, from coordinate 81,228 downwards.
TACACAGAACCACTCCTAGAACTGAGTCCCAAGACTGGTGGGTAAGATTTCATTCCTTGAGCTGATGTGTCTAATCAGGTAACAAAGGTTTTCTCACATCCAAAATCATTCCCAACCCTGTGGGCTGGACATTTAAACAACACAGCGGTGATAAAATAATAATGCCAACAATATCGCCAGCAGATGTGGCTGCCAAGGAACATTATCTACTTGGTGGTTTATGACATAAACCATGATAGAAAACACTTGCAGCAAGAGAGGTTGGCATTACAGCCAAGGAAAAAATTCCACTGTGCAGTTGGAACAAATAGAGGGTGGGAATCTCAGGCGCTGCAATTTGCTGGGAATGAGAAGGAGTAACAACTGTCACACACCTCTCAGCTGTGACATTGCTCTGGGACAGAGCCAGTGTGGACAATCCTGTGATCCTGCTTTCCAGGACTCTGTGATTTCCAGTCTCTAATACAAAATCTTGAAGTGTATGATTCACTGGACAGGAAGGGATGGATGAGCATTCCCATCAGCTTATGGAACTGCATTCCCAGCACATTCCTGACAGCCCCTGGCCTTCAGGGAGGAAAGTGAAGCAGCCTGGACTCACCATCTCCATTGCTTGTGCATTTCCCAAAGAAAGAGAATTCCAACAGAATTCATGCCTCCCCCACCACCTCTTGCCCTGCAATGTAATGGTGGTAATTTGGAGGTAGTATTTAGTTATAAAAACAACAACCAAAAAAAAGGATAGGGAATTTGCACTAGAAAGATAAAACTTCTTTGACAGTTGCAGCTTGGGAGTCTCATGACAGTGAAGAATATATTTATTTTCTGTGTTTGCATTTGCTCTTCATCTCTGATTCCTTCCCAAAACTCCCAGCCTGTATTGCTTGTAGAAAAAGAGATGTACTAGAGACTATGACAACAGACTGTAGTATTTTCAGGCCTTGATGGAAATCTGCAGTGTATTTTCCAGGCTCGTAAATCTCAGGAGAAGTGTTTCATTATTCTGTTCAGCCAGTGTGGAATAGCTGAGCTGCAGATCCTCTCGGATGTTTCCTTTCTAGGCCATTCCATAGACAGGCAACATCCATTTCAGAAGTGCCCTTAAATTCTTTCACCAGCCCATTCCTCTTCAAACAAGTTAGGACTGAAAATTTCTCTTTCAAGTCCCGTACAATAAATTGCAACCTCAACATTCCAGCCTGAAAGGAGCGTTTTTCCTCTTCAAGCACTTTGCCTTGTAGGTAGATGAGGACAAAAGCCATGACCTCCTTCCGCAAATCCAGGACACCAGAAGCCAAAGTAAACAGCTTTTAGAGTGTTTTTTGTGCTCAGGAGTAACAGACACAGTTTTCTTCGAGAAAAAGCAGGATAAATTCTATTACCTTCACTGTAAGTTAATGGATGTATTAATTAGCAACAAAGCTGTGAAGTTCATATATAGACCCAAATTAGCCTGTTATTTGGTAGTCCTCAGCTCAGGACCACCTCATCCAGGCACAAGAATCTGTGAGATCCTTTAATACTTTTATATAAGTGCAAAGGATATTAAATCAGTTTGTTATTAAGCCATCTGGAAAATGTAAGCTGCATTTTAGCAGTGACTGCATGAATTGTCCAAATGCAATGCATTTTTCCAAGCTATTCACACTGAGGAAACAAAGGAGACATAGAAATACCTTAGAGAGGAAAAAAAGCTCTTTTTTCTGACTTAAAAATGGCTTTGGTCAAAGAAGACCAAGAAGTTAGTGCAGAAACCAGACTCCTCACTCAGCGCAATCCATCCTCTCAGGAGCAGCTCTGCAAGAGCCCTTGTAGTTTGGAAAACCATCCTCTTTCTTTTATCAGCGGTACAGAAAGGCATTTCAGCTCTGGAGCAAAGTATTTCCACTCAGATCTCCTCTCACCTTCCAAAGCACTGAGAAGTGCCCAGAAAAGAGCCCAAAAGGTCAGCCTGAAGGAAGTAGACATACAGCAATTCTGCACAGTGGTCCAGTACAGGTTTGGACCTGCAAAGACACCAACTTCAACCATTCTTAGGGAACCTGGAGGCCAATGGGAAGCGGGAGCAGAGCCAGTCTGCTCACAAAGGAGACCAGAGCATCCTCTGTTACATGTTCGCTGTAAAGCTTCTGTCAGGAGAAGTAGGGGAAAGCAGAGTAAAACCAATTAGGACTAATCATCAAGCAATGAATGAGCATTTGCTACACCTTCTCCATCTGTCCTTTTAAAGAAGGGTAGGCCTATATTGAAAGATGAAATCTTTGACCTGAAGTGATGAATGAAAACATAACTGATAATTCAAACCTGCCATGGGGGAAGTTTAAAGAAGGGTTGCCCCAAATGGCTTCAGCATGTTGAACAGCTACTGCCAGGAACATGGATATTTTTTTTCCTGTGTTTGTTGGTTGCTCTGCATTAAAAACGTCTCTGTATGTTTGTTTTTCTTCCGGTCTTTTGTGGTTGCTTTGTAAACATCTGGGTTGGGTTTTTAGTCCTTTGTAGGAGAAGCGTGTGTGTGTTAGTTTTGCCAAAGGTTCTTATGTAACATTTGTGGCGATGAAGGAATTGGTTAAATCAGCTCCTTTGAAAAGCCATCCCAACACAAAACTATTCCAGGAGCGTCTCATGAAATGTCCTCTTCCCCCTTCCATAGTGTACCATCAATTTTCCCTGACTAGGTTAAAAACAGAGCCCTCACTTTCAGCAGTGATTACTCAATATGACATTTACTCCTTGCAGTCCCATGTTCCTGCTGAGTTTTGTGGTGGGTTTAAGTCACCAAAGGGCCCATATGCATTTTCAGTCCAAATGAACTGGCACAGGGGAGTGCATTTCCCAAAAATGTGGCCCTTGCATTTCTCCTCTAAGGTATGGAACACATTCATCCAGCATAAAAAATGTTAACCCCTCCCCGAAGTGTAAGAGGGAAATTTAGCAACAGAAAATAAATTGCTCCGTTGCATTTTCCTGCAATAGATACAAGGAGTTATTTGACAGCAAAGTTCCTAACTTTTAAGCTCCTCTGAAAGCCCCAGCAGTTAACATTTGTATATTACCTCACACTAATTCTCCCCAATAAATGAAGAGTTTTGTAGCTTTTAAGACCCAAGGAAACACTTTGTCTGTCAAACTCTACTTTCCTGTGCAATCCAGACCATAAATTTTTTACCTAGCATTTCCTGCAGTAAACTTTGGGATTTCGGTTGTTCTGTCACAAGTTTTCAACAAACATTTGGTGTGACTAAGACCTCTCTCGTTGGTTCAGAAGTCCGGCCCATCCTGCTCTGTACCCAGTTGTTGATCCCTTCCCACTACCTGAGGTGACAGCTGCCTCTTTTCCAGCCTGAGGTGAAGCCTACATCTGTTTTTTGGGAGGTTACAGGGAGGTGGATTTTAAAGGAGAACCCCTCTCTTAATTTCCCTTGTGCTCCAAACGGAGGAAAGGCAGAGGAGATGAGAGAGGTAAAAAGGGACGAGAATCCATGAAAGGAGAGCTATAAACACTGAAGGAAAACGCTCTGCAGGAGCTGAACAGGCTGAGAGCAGAGAGGTCAATATTATGGTGCTACGTGGCTTGTACATTAAAATCTCTTAATGGGCTCTTTTCCTTAGGAAAAAATAATACCTTTTCACAGGTTTTTGTGATTACAGGGTTCCCCCCTCCTCCATTCAAAAATGCCCCCACAAAGCTCCGTCTTGTTAATATGTTTGGTCACAAATGGGAACAAGCTGCACTTTCTAAATAAATATTTTATGGGGCTTTTTTCCTTCTCTTCAACAACAGAGTTCATGTAACAGATTATCTGAACCAAATGGGTTTACAGTTCCCTGCTTCCCCAGTTCCTCACCAGTAAAACTACCACAGCAGAGGCAGACCACACCTCAATACCAGCAGTGTCATTGAAAGAAAATGTGGGGTTTGCTCCTCTTTGAATTTGGGTCAGTTTACCCAGATTTTATTTACCACCAGGCCTCTAGCCAGGACCAGCTACAGCTCTCAGGAGCCATCCATGCTTTCATTTTGCACCCATGTCCCAGACATTAGCCAGGCAGGTACGGTTTTAGGGAAGGGGATGGATTGCTACATCCTGATCTTAGAGGACAAGTGTGGACCCAGGGTTCCGAGACAGATCTGGGGTTACCCAAGCCCAGCCACAATTCAAACCACTCAGTGTTTTCCATCTTTGCTGGCTCTCTGGGGCTGTGGTTGCAAGTTGTGTTTGTGCAGATACACGGGGGAACAAGAAAGTGAAAGCAAGCAAGGAGAAAAATTGTGCTGTCACCAAGAAAATGTTATTCTGTCTGTTACTGGAGTTAGAGGTAGCAGATAAATCTGCAGTGATGAGGAAGGACAATGAGGGAGAGCTGCAGCGCTGACCTGAAATTTCCTGAGTTCACACAGCATCTTAAGCTTTTTCCCAGGTCACCAGATGATGCAGGAGGTATCTACTCTCATTTCTTCCATTATTTTCCTTCCTATGCCCCAATAACTAACTAACTAACTAACTAACTAACTAACTAACTAACTAACTAACTAACTAAATAACTAAATAAATAAATAAATAAATAAATAAATAAATAAATAAATAAAGGGGTTTCCTTTGGACTGAATATTGATAATGGAGCTCATTTGGACCAGATGATCCACCGTGGCCCCTTCCAATCTTACCCATTCTGTGATAACAGGATTTTTAATTATTCCAGCCAACATCCAGGGGTTGCCCATAAAAGACTGCATGACTTAATATCACATCTATGCTTGCCATGTGTGCATGAGTCTAAGCCTCATGTCTTCTTTCTCACTATGCTAGAAGAATTCATTAAATAATTTCAGGATCACTGGAAGAAAGCAAAGGTAGCAGAGCCAAAAACTTCTGTTTCTGTCTCAAATTAACATTGTTTCTGTTCTTTGACTTCATGCAGGTGAAAAGGCACTTTTATTCTTTGACTTCATGAAGGTGAAAAGGCACTTTTAGACAGCCAGATATTTCCCTGAATGAAGAACAAAACCACCCTGGCTGTGAAGAGGGAAATAAACACCCATTGGCAAGGACCACACAAGACTAAGACAGCAAATATTGCACCAGAACAATCCCCCAGCCCCTCCATGATGCCCTGTCTTGTTCATACCGTGCATGCCAGCACACGGAGTGACAGACCCACTATTGTAACCCTCTGGTGATGGAGGTTCTCACCCTGTTTTGAAAATCCTTGGATGATAAACATCATGGGTGACAAGCACCCCACCAGTGACCCCTGCAGAACTCCATCCCCAAGGTTAAAAAAACATCCTTCCATAATTATGGGGTGAGACTGATCTGGTAAACAGCCGTCAATCCCTTCAGCATCTTGCTCAGCAGATCTTTGCCTTCCATAGTGAAGGTACCTCCTAAATCCAGAACCATGGGCTGGTTTGGTGATGGCTTGATCTGCTCATGTGCTGACCCCAAACTCATGTGACACTCACACGAGCAAAAAGGAAAAAAACTTTGAAGGGATTAAGCACAGGGCAACCAAGAAATACATTAAAATGAACATGGTAATAAACCACAGGAGATTTAAGGGCTGCTACCACCAAAGATCTGAAATTTGGAGAGTGCTGGTCACAAAAGCCAAGCAATGGTCTGGCAGGCCAGTCACGGGGGGTCATAACTCAATAGTGTGATGCAGAAGAATCATGAAGAGGAAGAGTTAAATGAAGCAATGATAGGAGCAGTGGCAAAATTCGTGAACTCTCTGAGCCAAAATAGGAATTTTACTCCCCTACATTCAAATTTCTAAGAAAATATATATATGTAAGTAACTAAGCCAGGCTCATACCTTGAAGAGTGAAGGCTTCCTAAGCAGGAAATGTGTTGGACTCCTCTCCAAGAGAGCAAGTGAACCTCTCTGCCTCAAACAAGGTCTTCAGGGGAGCCTAACCTGTAGAGTCTCTGTTTCTGCTTGCCTTGATATTAGATCCATTTCAAAAACATACACAGGTCAAATGCAGAGCAGTACCCACTCACAGGAGTAAAATTCCAGATCTTCTGTCTGTACATAAATCCAAACTTTGACAAAATCTGGAGGAGCCATATACTTAACTTTTGTCCATCCCTGAACAGACAAAATCTCCAGGATAGATAAAACCTTGCATGTTCAGGGTCTGGAGTGTGTCTACAGCTCCAGAAACGGGGAGAAAACATCTCTGTGTCCAGAGCTGAGGGAATGGGATCTGAATGTTTGTCAGTGGGAGAAAAAATATGAAATTTCAAAGTGTGATTTTTTAAACTTGCTTTTAGGCTGAAACATTAATGTCAATAATCTCCTGTAATAACCAGATGCAGGTTTGTTGTTTAAAAAAAAAAGCAAGAAAACTGTTTAATCAGAGATTTTGCACAGAAACTCTGTTCCCACAGAAGAGACCAGCTTGTTGAAAGCGAAGTGAGTACCAAACCAAAAGTCTGGATTATGACAAGAGGTCTCAATTAAATAACTTGCCAAAGCTGATCAGATTAGCACTGTTCTTTCACATAGACAGTGTAGACCCCAGATAAGGCCTGAAATATTCCCAAGAGGACCCAGCACCTGCAGATAACCAATACAGAGCCATTCAGAGGGACAACTTCTTTTCTCCTGGTGGGGACACCATGTCCCTGATAATCCTCCCACTTCCACTGTGGCTTTCTGAGTGGTTCCTGATGTACACGGGCGCATCTTTGGACAACTGCTACAAATAACGTGACTGTGCAAGGGTAACAGAACGAATCTGGCCAGAGGCAACTGAATAAAACATGACTTCAGACTGAGTCCCTCTTGGTTTTGCACTGTCAGGCAGCCAAGGCTACAGCTTGTAGCTGCATGAGGTGCATAGCTGAGATAAACAACCACTGGTGACATTTTAGGCCAGCTGAGGTAATAAATGAACATTGACCTCCATCACTATCTCAGATGAGTGGAAAATATTGGTCAATTGGCAACAAGTTTCCACAAGCTGACTTAGGATAACAGACCATGCCCTGCTTTTTCTGTGTTTTCGTTCCGAGTTTTGAATAGCTTTTTGTTGCAGCAAACCTTTAAACCAGAGAGCACAACAGAGCTCCAAGGCATCAGAGCCAGGACTTGGGTCAGGAATGCTCTGACCTTGATACAGGACAGGCATGGTGGCTGTAGATTACCATGATTTTTTTTCCATGTCAAAGTGAGTTCTCCATGCCGTGCTCGGAAGAGAGGAAGTCGTGATAAGCAATGTTTGTGTGTGGTGCAGATCTCTGTAACGTGAGGGCACGGCCAGGGACTGGCACCATGGTCTGACCCAGCACAGACCAGCTCCAGAGGCACTGGAGGGGCCATTCAAAGACACTTTTCCCTGAGGGATGTAATGCACTCTTTGATGGAATTTGCCTAAACCAACCTGCTAAAAGTCAGCGCATCCTCTTGCTCTGCAGAGCAGCGTTGACCAGAAGCAAATTCTGGTGATGTTCACCTACTGCAGGGCTGCACCACAGCTCTGACAGTGAAAGACAGAACCTAAGGCCATCCAGACGAAGACAGAGAGATAAAAATTCAGCATTTGTCAATAGGGCTGCAAACAGGTCAGACACGGGAGTAGGAATAGGAGTTGTCTGATACAAAGAGGCCCTTGAGGTAAAAGAACCAGGCTAAAGAAACCTGGTCCAAAGGATCTTTCAAATCCCCACGTGGCCCTGCAGATATCAAACAGTGATGGGGTTTATCTACAGCTTTATGGGTTAGACAAGAGTTTCACAACATGAATTCACTCATACCTAGTGTGCATGAAACATTCCTGCTACAATGGTAGGCCGAAGTGGATCCTGTGCCTGTCGCTCTAAACTCCTTCAAAGATGGGAATATTTCCTGCAGATCCAGGCTTTCTTTTCATTTTGAAGTCACAGAAATGTGAGTTTCTTTGGCAAAGTTTCCCAGTTTGCTTTGCTGGGGCTGGAGTAACCAAAGCAAATGAATCAGGAGCAAGATGAGTAAGTCCATATCTATCCTGTTGATAACCATCTTACAAAGCTGTTCAAGGACAGAAAAGTACATTCTCCTGTATTGAATCAGGACATCATAACTGTGAAGTGTTCCAAGTTAAACACATTCAAAAACTGTTTGACTCATGTTTCACATTTAATTCTAGATCTCTAAAAAAGTTTACAAAAGCAAAGCTTGCCTGGACTAAACAACAGAACTGCATGAGGCACGTGGCATTAGCTCAGGCTTCTCTGGCCAGCTTTCTAAATGAAGTGTTTGGAAATAAGAGAAACACACAGATTTGGAAGTGGAATGGATAAGAGATTTAGTTTCTCCTTTTACAACAGAGTCGCGGGCAAATCTGAAAGAGCCTGCAAAGCTTCAACAAGACATGCCTTAAAAGCAGCAGCAGCTCTGTCCACATAGACTGGAATTATTAAAAGCAAGGCAAAAAAGAAAGATTCAACACAGTGCTGGAGAGCTGCCGAAAAGCCCCCATTTGTGATGTAGTGTTTGGACTCAAATCATGTTAGCAGGGCAAAATAAATCTGCAGAAAGTAAGAAAGTCTGAACAGAGCGGACGTAGCCAAGGTCCAAAACTGGTCACAGATTCAAGTGCTGGGTAGTTCAAAAGGGAAGTGTTTGAAACTCTAATTCTATATAGCAAAAAACCTGGCTCTGCTGCCGCCGTGCTCAGGGTTTATTTTGAAGGTCACACATGCATTAGAGTACCAAGGGAGCAAAAGCTGAGTGATCAAGAGAATGGCAGAGCAAAGAGCACTATAAAGACTTCATTTCCCTCACAGGTTCTACAATGGGCAGCTCAGTTACTGGCAGTGAGGATGTTATTTCTAATGTAAATATTTCGCTTTCAGCACAGCTGAACTGGGAGGGATTATAACAAGTAATGAATGAACTTCCAAAAACCTCTGCAAGCCAAAAACCCCAGTGATGGCATGCAGAGCTGAATCCTTTCAATCATCCAGAAAGAGATGGAGAGGATTTTGCACGATTCTCAGTAATCACTACTTCCAAAACTGCCAGCGATGCCTTTTCCCACCCGTCTTGGTCAAGGCAATTACTCTTCCAGGTTCTCACTCTTGGCCCACACCTCCATTGTCAAGTCAATGGAAGAATGACAACATCCACCAGCTGCCTGGACAACATCCAGCCTGGATTATTACAATGAGCTTGCATGAGAAACAGGATTAGAAAAGCAGGGAAAGTCTACTGATAAAGCTGCCCCATTTGTTTTGATTCAAGATTTCAAAGTTGTTCAGTAAATATCTGCGGTACGTAGGAGACTTCCCTGTGCCCTGAACAGCTCTACGGGATTTGATCAGCCTCTGCTTTATTGCAAAATCAGAGAGCTGGGGGGTGATAGCTGGGTCAGGCTCAGGGAAGGTTTTCTGGGTTTAGCTTTTGTATCATTTTCTCCTTGAAACAGAAGAAACTACTCCTAGAAATGGCCTACAGCGTGAAGCTCTTTGTGCAGGACATTGCTGTTTCATTTACAGCACACCATAATGTTCCCATTCCTCGTAATAACACCAGCTACCATCCATACTCTCTTAAAATATGGTCCAACCAGATGGGGTTGCATATTTACAAGTCCAGCAGTGAAATATCCAACGCAGCAATTGCTTGTATCACATCCACTTTGCTCAAAGACTCTCTGGAGTATTATTCTGAAAACTAGAAGGACTACCCTGTGCTGAAATTGCACTGTAACACTGGACTGTGCAAACAGACTTGGGCTTGAAGAATTTATGAATGAAACTGCAGAGCATGGCTGTCCATCCTGCAGCGTGCAGGGAAGGGACCCAACAACCAGGGAGGTCCCTCCCTGCGAGTGCTGCACGTCCACCTGCCCCGGAGTTCATGCAGAATCACATCCAAGGGCTCAGCCAGTGCTGCTGTGTCTGTGGAAATCTCACACCAGGAGGTCTGAGATGGACAGGCTGTTCAGGCCTCCCTGGAAGGTGACAAATGACATAGCAGCAGACAACCTACCCCGTTTTTATATCGCTGTCTTAATACGACCACCGAGAGGCCTCGTGGCCTTGTGACCATCTTTTTGGTCTGCTTTTAAACCTGTGTGGCATTGTATCACTGATATCACACCCAGGCAAAACCTGAACTCGGGAATTCCTCTTTTCTATTCTGTTCTGCTTCTCTCTCCTATTTGCTTACAGGCCCTTAGCAAAACAAATTCTGGGGAGCATATTTTGTATGGTCAGATGTGAAGAAAAGACACAACATAAGAGAAGTTAATTTCAAAGAAAACCGCAGTGCTTGGCTGGCCAAGAACCCTCCCTCAGCCCACAATACTCTGTGAGAGAACAGAGATATTTTCTACTGTCTTCCAAACCCAGGTGTTTTCTTATCTCCAGGATCCTGTGACTGATGTGGCTTTTATTCCCATGCAGATAAAGCATTTAATCCTCACTTTAGCCTTGGTTTTGGACATGAGGCAGGTGAAAAACCAAAGCAGTGATTACAAGCTGTTCCCTGTTCTGGGCACAATAATGACCACAGAAAACACAACCCAAGTGCCAAGTAAAATGGCTAAGGTTAGTATTATTTGTCACTACAAGTGCAGAAAGAATACTAACTGCCAGAAGCTCTGTGCAGGGATGTGAAATCCATATTTCTTGCACTTTTTTTCTGTTTTGACAACTAGAAATAATATTTTTCAATTGCTAGATCAACCCTAAAGCTATGGCAATGTAGTCTTTAAAGGATTCAGAGTCTGCAAGAGCAGCAGAGAGGCAGGGATTTGTGAGCAGCTCCACACACCAACTTTGACCATTCCTGTGGATCCTGGGCCAGGCCCTGACCTCATCCAGATCCAGATAAATCCGTGACCATTTCAGTGGGGCTGTGGGGCTGTGAGATCAGCGCTTGGCTGGTTGTGCTGGCTGAGCTGTGGCAGGTGGGCACTTGCCAAAGGACTCTGTAATGGATGGTGTAAACACCAGGATTGCTCACAACCATTATGTAACTCTCTGCTGCTTCACAGAGGGCTTTACAAAAGGCACTGGTCTCCACTGCTCCACCCCTGTGCCATCACAGGGATCCATCTCAGGTCCACCCTATTTGAGCACAGGTGGTGTTGTTTCTGGAATTGCACATGGACACTGTCTCCCTGCAGAAAGGGCAGTGCAGTGTTTACATAACCAACAAGCCCAGAGTGAAGCAGCCCTGGGCTCAGTTTTACCCTTTCCAGCTCCTCTCCTCAAGTCTGCTCATCCCTCCTGGCCAGCATGGAGCTGCATGGATTGGGAAGAGCAATCAGCTCTGGATTCTCCAGAGTCAGCTCAGCTCAGCCTGAGACAGCAAGAGAGAAAATTCCTCATGGAAAAAAGAGACAAAATAATTCCTTAGGGCACACAGGGCAGCAGGAAGTGAAAGCAATGAGACTGGGGAGGGTAATTCTTGAGTATGGCCTCAACAGCCCCCCTTGTTCATCCCCAAATTCCTGGATATCTAACCAGCATCTACATCAGCAAATTCCTGGATATCTAATCCTTGCATACCTGCTCTCCCTTGCATCCATACACATCCTTACCACCACACCAGAACCTACTCCAGTCTTCCTCCCTCCCAGTTTATGTCCCATGGCTGGTGACAATAACTCCAAGAAAAACCCAAATTAAGAAAAACAATATTCTAGTCTGAAAGAAAACTGTCCACAATCCTCAGTTTAGTCTGGTTCCTCAATCTTTTATATACTTTAAGAAACACGACCATGTTGTAACATACTAAAAGATTTATTTCTAATATGAAACCCGTATTTAGTATTGGTTTGGCAGTGGTAGGAAGGAAACCGCAGGCAGCTGGCATGGATTAAGTGTTACTTGCTTGATAAACCTGGAGTTGTCAGAACTTCCAACTTCCCTACTGAATCTGCTGCCTTCCAGAGCTAAATATTTGAGAAGGGTGCCTTTGGATGAGCAGGGCTTTGTTCTTAACATCTTAGCTGCAGGGATACCAGCAAGAGATATCTGTCTGCACACATAAAATTTCTATTAAAAACAAGAACTGCCTGTAGCTTCTCCAGCATTCTCTCTGTCAGCTCCCTGGGAACAGCTTTAGATCCACCAGCCGTACCCTTCTGAATCCTTCCAAATTATGAATATTACAAACACAGTAGCTCACTGTTTCCTGGAATAGCTTCACTATCTGAAATTTCCACTGTTTCAAATTATAGAATTCTGAGTCTTGTTCCTCTGAATGTCTGTTTATTGACTAATATTCAACTGCTCTCTGAGGCAAATGGGAAAAACTCAGGTTCATGATGCTGCCACCCGAATGACTGCAGTGCTTAACACAGTGCAAAATTTGAATTAGATATTCCAAATTACCAAATTCACTTCCAGTGACTCACTGGAAGTATTGGAGCTTTAAAACCCTCATTTGGTAGTAAAACGCTGGCACCCAAGTGTTTCCACAAAGCTGACATGGGAGGCTTTTGAACATTGGCCAAACAAATTAATTTTGGAATTTGAAATAACATCCATAAGGATTTTTTCCTATTTGTTCAGTTTTAGTCACTGTTTCTCACTGACCTACCTTCTGACTTGAAGTAGAACTGAAGACTCTTTAAAATGTTTCACAATTATTCATTTATGAAGTGTGGGACAGAACACTGAAAACTGAGATTATTGCCTTAAAAATGTCAGTGCAGGTGTCTTGACATTCTCCATTCTCTTCCATGTGTCCCAGGAAAGGCTTTTGCTCTCCCTTCACTCCATGAAGGTCTGCTCCCTCAGCCTTGGAAACTCCAAATGCTTAAGTGCCAGGACACTCAATCCTTCTGCAGCTCCCCAAGAAATTATTCTGTGTACAGACCAACCAAAACCAAGAACCTCCATATTCCCAATACTTGCCTTTCGTTATATGTGGCTCACATGGTTTTACGCATTTTCCTGTAACTTGCATTTCCGCAAACTTTTAATTCCAACAGCACCACAGGATCGCTTGATTCCAGGAGATGGTGCTTTAAGGAAAAAGCTCCAGAAGTGGAAAGGAGACCCAAACCATTCCCAGTAGCACTGGGGCGTGTCCTTTACACTGCACAGCATCATCAGGCTTTATGTGCCTTTCTCCAGTGAAGAGAAAAAGCTGATTTACTTTGGACAAAGTCACCTCTGACAGCCGTTCGCCACAAAGCAAAGATGATGAAACGAAACCCATCTTAGGAGATGGTTCCTAGCAGGGCACCCTGCCATGGGAGGAACATGCCAGAAAACAGGCTTATGATTAGCAAGAAATCTTGGATTTCACAGCTCTAAATGCAATTACATGCCGGATTTTTGTCACCCAACCTTCCATTAGAGCTCAGATATGAATCGTGTCAGATGCCAAGCGAGCTCCCACTACCCCTTGGGAAGTGACTGCCTCTAAACAAACACTTTGCTTTTCTTGGCAGCATTACAAGTGATCCCCATGAGAATGGGGCTGCTTTGAGCTCATCCAGAGCAGCTCCAATTCACCAAAGGCCAGCGAGGAATCATCCATACAGCACTTTGCACAGGAACCCATGAAAGAACCATGAACTGAACACAGTTTAATATAAAGCCTCTTGCAGCCTGGCTTCAGTGCATGGAGGAGACTTCACCCATCACCAGCTGCCAAGAGAGATGCAGGCAGCCAAAAGGGGGCTGGTCTGTGGGCATCCCTTCATTCCTCAGGTGTGTTTCCAACCATGAAGTCACTGCACCAATCCTGCTGCAAATATTTCGGCCTTTGGCTCACTTTCCCCACACAGCCCCTTCAGATGCCACCAAATTAGAAATGAAAAATATGACTTGGAGAGCGCATTTTACATAAGTAAAGAGATTAAGGGGTTTATCTGTCAACACTGGGTTCCAGATGTTTTTAAATTAAAAGAAAAAACAGGAGACTTAGAGAGATGTTAATTATAAGCTCTTTTCTTCCCTTTCAAATGTTTTAAAATATTGGTTAAAATACCTAACTTTTCCTGTAGATTTTGGAGAGGGTTTAAAAAAAATATCAGCATGGATTTCAGACTAAACTTCAGTGTCTGCACTGAAGCTCGAATCTGTTTCTCCTGGTTCATAACACCAGGGTTTCTTTGCGTAACCAACACTCACAGAGGAGTTATTTCATAGAAATCTCTGTGTATGACTTCACCTGTGCCAAAGCTCAGGCTCAGAAAGAAGTTGAATTCCCCTGGTTTTCAGCCTTGACTCTCAATTTCCATCCCTAGTCCAGTTCTAGGAGCAGTGAAATCATGGACCTGCAGCTGGACCTACAGCCAGCTCCTGTGACACAGTGAATAAGTTTTATAAAAAATATGGAAAGGGGATTGGACTAATTTTAAAACAAGTATATCCTAAGAGTGGTTAAATTCAAAATTACACCCATTACAAAAAGGGGAGCCAGCCCCTTCTGTTTTACCCATCTTCCATGTGGAGGACATCTATTTTAATGTTCCTTGGGGCTGTACCAGTGCCCTATAGGATTTACCTGCTCAGTTTTATGCTGAATTCTTACTGCCAATTTCTCCAAGAGGAAATCTTGATTAATGTCCCATATCTAATACAGATTGTGCTCCTGTGGCCTTCATGTGCTCTGAAAGGGAAAACAGAAGACAGGACTGACAGGCTCCTTCACTGGGATTTCCTCTTGGAGGTCCCTGTGTCAGGCACATCAGATGGCACTTACCGCCTTCCTCTTGGATATGAGTGCCATCAATCAGCCTGATAAAAGTGGTGGGAAAAGCTTGTGCCAACTGAGCATTTCACAGCTGGAAGGATCTGATGCTGCAGCACTGGGACAGATGGTTTTGGATAATAATAAAAGAACTCGAACCAGGGGATTCTTCTAGCACAGTAATTCCATTGAGACTGGGTGTTCTGAAAGAGCAATCATGAATTCTGTGACAATACCACGCAATTTTTGAGCAGTTAATGACCTGATACAAAAGAGCTGAGAAGTTAAAGTGTTTGGGGGTTTTTACTGCAATAATTAATTTTAACAGGAAACAGCCCATTTTGTTTTCTAACTCTAGGTTTGGAAGCTAATCCCCAAATTTGGTTTGTGTAAAAGCTGACTCATTATAACCTTCTACAGAGATTACAGGGAAGACAAAGTCACAATCCCTGACCCATTTTCCCTATGAACTCCAGAAAAATGTTGTTTTTTCTTACAGGATTTTAAGAAGTTTTCTAGATTTCTTCTTACACAAGTCAAGCCTGTCGCCCAGAGAAGAATACTGAGAAAGCTGGAGATTTCCAAACACTGGGCCATGGGAGCCTGTTGATGATGGAGGGCTGAATCCTACCCTGATGCTCAGTTCATTGGGTCAATGCTGCAGTGAGGGTTCTCAGACTAGGCCAGTTTTACTGGCTGTAGCCCCCTAATCATTTATTTTATCCAAATTAGTGATGTTCATTAGAAAAGATCTCACCATGTCTCTCTCTAACAGAGAATTAACAATGTTCATCTGAACTGGGGACTTACTTCATCAAGCATTTAATGTAAATCCTGCTGGCTCTGTTAGTTGTTCCAGAATCACCAATTCTTGGAAAACTTAACTTTATTCTGAGTCCTTTCCTCTTACCTTTGGATCTCCTTCCTGGTCCCATATTCTTTTCCACAAACCAAGTAACTCTACCCCTCTCCTTGGCCATGGACAGTTATTGAGTCTCTCTATGAGCTGCAGCACAGACAAGTGTTTGATCCAAAGATCTGATCAGCAGGAGTGATGAGAGGTGGCTGCAGAGAGCCCCAAAGCCAGGGGACACAACAGCACCTGCCTTGGAAAAAGGGAGGGCAGCACTGAGGGCACTCCCCAGTAAGTCCTAAGCAATTCATCGATATTTCAGAATTCAGGATTCATTCTCTCACAGAAGAGAATTTATAGAAGACAATCAGTTTCTCTTCTTACTGTTGATGGCAACCCAGAGTAATCCTGCAATATCCTTCATATGTATGGTCCCTTAATGGAGTACCTTTAACTGGGCCAAAATCCATCTTCCTTTTTCCACAAAGCCAGCTGACATCTTGAGTTCATATGAGGCACACTGTGTTTTCTCTGGCATATCCCTGGGCTTGACTTCATTATTTTATATTTATGTGACAGCAGAAAAAAAAAAAGCTTGTGCCATATGGGTGTGTTGGGGCAGGAAGAAGCAAGCAAGCTCTGATGAAATCAATGGAGTTAACTGGAATACAGCGCTGTGTGTGAAGCTGTGGAGCACTCTAGCAAGATGAACTCACAGTGAAGACTCAGAGCTGTGCAAACCAAACTATTTTATGGGATGCTTTGGATGCAGTACAAGCACCTCTTTGTGTGTTCTCATGCCTGATAAATCTGTAAGTGGATCTGCCTCTCACACATGTACAGCTGGAAGAGCACTCAGTTTTTAAATCTTCACTTATTGCAAAGTGTGATGATCCTTCTTGCGATCCCTAAACACGTCCATATGCTACAGCAATTCCAAACTGAACTGAAAGAAGATCTTATTCTCCTCAGGAGCTTGAGCTAGAATGAGAAATGGGAGGATCCGTGTGTTTGAGAATGATGCCTCAAGTCCAGGACAAATCAGTGTGTTTGCTCCTGCCTTTTTTTGCCAGATGCATTAAAACAAAACCAAACCAAAAACTGGAACCGCGTCCCCTGGACAAAGAACATCCTGTGAGCTGGAGGCCCAGCACATCTGGGGGCCTCATGTTGCTGCTGAGTAATGCATGACCTGGGGACACTGTCATTTTGTGCTTAACAAGTCTCCAGGGGGAAAGCTGACATTTGAAAGGGACCAAAAAGCTTCTTCATGTGATGCCAAGGCACCCTCTCCTGTTTCACTGGGAAGTGGGAGCATGTGAATGCACAGGCATGAGCTCATGGAGCCAGGCTGATGCTCAGCCCCCCCGCCTCGATGCCAGAAGCCTGTGCCAACACACATGGCACCTCACAGCACCTTTCATCTTCCCTTCCTGTCCTGACCAGATTTCCATCAAATTCTGGATTGAAGTATCAGTCAAGATGGAGGGACAATCAGAGAAGCTTCACAGCCACTGCTTGGGATTAGTTCATGAGTCTCATTAACTCATGGTGAACTCAAATGAACTCATTAACTCATTTGTTAATCAAGAATTTCCTCATAAGCCATTCTTTGCAATGCACTCACCAAACAGGTACCGGGTGTTTCTTGAACACTTCCAGGGATGATGACTCCATCACTTCCCAGGGAAGCCCATTCCAATGCCTCAGCAGTGAAGAAATTAAATTGCCTGAGGCTAAAAGCAGAAAAAAACCTGTCCCCTCCATACCTAAGGGCAGGCACACTGAGACTGTGTGGGAATGATCCATTAACACCAGAATTGCTTCACATCTTCCTTAAAACAATCTTGTGTACCTTTGGGAATGTTCTAGATCACTGAAATGCTTCTTTCCATTTCTGCACAGTGGAAAATTTTCTAGCCTTGTGTTTAGACCTGGATTTTGTCAGAACTGCTTAGAGTTTGTGTCATCCACGTACAGTGGATTCACCTTGACCCCTTCAAGAATGCTGCCCTGGCTGCTTGCACAGGGAACTGAAAAACTCTCTGGAGCAGAGAAACCTCCTCAAGACCAGCTAAAGTTGTTTTCTGTCCCTGCCACTTCCAGATGAAGCGCTGCTAAGAAGAGGTTTCACTTTTTAAAAGGAAACATGTTCTCAACATGGTTTTTATAAATGAAACCACATCACTCCTTCAAAAGATGACAAAGGATCTTGCATGCATGATTGATGAAATATCCAAACACTCTTACAGGGGAAAATGTAACAAACGCCTGGGCAGATCATAAGCAACATGTCTCAGAACAAGGCCTGACAAACAGCACACAGCAGTAATTCACATTTAGAACTTGACAGTGAATATTTACTTACTACATGTTTGTTTATTTTAATTGGAAATAAAGGAAAGTTGGTGATGAGTCTTTAGGTGCCGGTAAAGACATTTTCAAGTGTCACACAGGCTGTGGCAGGCTAATTATTATTTGGTGTAAAGCACAAGAGCTCCTTGGGTGTGACTGTGGAGGAAGAGAGACGTTTCTTTGGTTACAAAACTCATCTTGAGGACACAATCAGGTTTCAGCAGTGCTGTGCAGACTCCCTGAGGCTCACTGGCCTGTGTGTCACAGTCAAAGCTGTGAGGTGGTTTGTTCCATGCAAGGGCGGGAGGCTGCCAATCTTAAAAAAGATCATTTTCGTTATTTGCAAACACAAAAATTGCTTTGGGCTCGCTGGACATGCCAAAGCCTTGATCAAAATCATGTCCCTTTCATGGGGACAAAAACATATGTTCACTTTATCCCAAAAACAAACAAGGGGGCATGGGGGAGAACGGGGAGGGAATCTTTTTATCTTGGTTGAGCATGAAAATACCATGCATGGCTGCCAGTTGTTTATCGGCTTTTCCAGATCAACAATATGTTCTTCCTTAAGGCCTTTCATTGAAGAGCCTTCTGTCAATCTAACTTGTATTGAATAACCAAAACCAAATGGGGAACAGTCTCAGGCTCTGCACTTGTCACATGACACTGCTGTTTAAAGAGCTTTTTTGGTCACCAACTCACAGCAAGAGTATTCTGGAGAACCTAATTCATAAATTTTCACTGGTTTTGCTCTGACATACTTCCCATCTGATTCCCTTTTTCTTTTCTTCCTGTGCCAGAGGAAGGAGCATAATTTCTGCTTGGGTCAGTCATCTCCACCCCTCCACTGGATAGTTCTGCTGCTGGTCCCCTCTTTGCATTGTGTGCCCAAAAGTGAATAGAAACTCAAAGAAACATAACAGGGAATTTCAAGTCATGCCAAGAAAATCTGATCTTGGCAGAAGAAGCAACAGGGAGAGCGAGATCAAGGAGAGGGGTCAGGGACCACTCTTCCAACACTGGAGTCAGGGCAAACAGGTAAACAAAGAAAAACAAGGAGTCCTTATCTTCTGCTAAACACACCGATCCTTCAGCTTTAGAAGATCTTCTGTGAACAAATGCCATGAAAGAGAAGACAGTGGTTTGCACAGGGAGAAGAGTGAATAAAAACAGGGTTTTAACAACTCTCTCCTCTGTTCCAGTGAAGGGAGAAAACAGCAAATACAAACACACAGGACATATCCCAGCTGGGGGTGGGAGGGAAAAGCACACAGGATATCAGCTTGTGTGGCTGTGATCACAGGGACTCTGTCAATCATTAAGGCAGAGTATCTGGGACTCCTTCCTGCCCAGGTGAGCTCTCACACGCCCTGTGGCTGGTCCTTCCTGCCCAGGTGAGCTCTCACACGCCTCATGGCAGGTGTCTCCAGATGGATGAGCCCTAAATGGCCACAGGCAAAGGAAGCCGTCTGTGCTGTTAGACTGATGCTGAGATGGAGAAGGATAAGGCTGGGAAGGGCTGGCATTTGGAGCGACAGCAGCAATCAGGACACTAAAAAAGGACAAAGCTATCAGTCAACTCTGCTTCCCTCCCAACATCCTCTTCCAGGTGGTCCCAAGCTTTAGGCGTCTCTATAATTGAAGGGTCACTGGTACGTGTTCTTTTACACTCTCATCCTTCTGGCAGGGGCTGCACCTGATAACAGCCACAGATAACACGAGCAAAGAACCTCCAGTTCCTGCCAACACCTGCTTTGCACAGGGAGGTGTCGGAGCTCGAGGCAGGGCTGTCTTGGGGCACTGTCAGCACTTGCAGGGCTGAGCCCTGACACTCTGCTCTCAGCTACAGGAGTTTTATGTCCTGTGACCTCTTCCAGGGTGCTGAACTTTGCTGGATGGGGACATTTCTTCACCAAACCTACCCCAGCATATTCTGACCAGCCAGGAGTCCAGCAACATTGCATATTTTAAAGCATTATATATCTTTTATTTGAGGTCTGAAATTGTCCATAGTTCCCCTCAGGTCCACATATTTTGCCAAAATGGTTGATTGAGAAAAAGATTTTCCAGGCACAATATCTGAAATACCTCCTGGCAAAAACTACTGGAAGTTGCCAGTGCTCAATTAATCTGAAATAAACAAACTACACTGAATTTATAGCTAGTTCATGTATTGAGCTCCTTTTATCTTTATTACCAGAGCTGTGGCTTTTTTGTCCTTACAGCTGTCTGTCAGCAGTTCTCCAACAGAGGGCCCTCCCTTGAATTTCAATCTTACATTCTGCTTCTTGAGAGAACTTTAAACACATTATTTAAAAATAAATAGCCAAAGAAATATTTAGAGACAGTGTAATTGAATTGAACTCACATAAAGTAAGGATGGTGGAGAGACTCATGTTTTTAAAAGGAAGACTTACCTTAGAAAATAGATGGAAGCTAAAGGACCTGCAGTTCTTACTGTGCATTTCTCACTCCCCCCACTTTCCCCAGTGTTCCTATACCCAAGCACTTGCTAGCAGAGTGAAAACTTTCTTTGAGCCTTCTTCAGCTCTGAAACTGGCTCTCAGTCTGCTGGTGAGGATATGAGCATCATAACTCCTATTTAGGACAGAAATTGTAGCAAGTGAAACTATGGGACAGTTCAAGACACTTAGAGCCATCACACCCAGTTATTTGTCTATCAAATTACTGGACACCAGCATGGAGGGGAAGTGTGAACTGTCTACAAAAGGTGCAGGATGAATGGACACTTCATAACTCGTATTTCCAGCTGAAGCCACTACAGCAGATTCACTCGAGTTACTAACATTAGGTTTTCCATCATAGCAATAATCCAACTCCTTTAACATCAAGTGTAGACACAATTTTCAGTTTTCATCAAGAAAACTGAGGGAAGGACAGAATAAATGGATATTTGCCCTCTGTCCCTGTATAAGGCTATAAAAGTAAGCATCAGAGAAGGATGCGCAATAAAGCTGTTGAGCAACATCAGCAAAAGATGCCCAGTTTAGCAATGTTTCTCACCCTAGAAGTAGCTTGAAATGCCCAACAGACATTATTTCATCAACTCATGAGGGATGGACACTGATGGCAGTGATCAGAGGCCCTTTTAGGCCTCCTGTCTGTGGTTCCTGCACCTTTGCTCCCAGAGCACGTGCTGCACTCCCTGCATGGAGGTGTCGGCTCCCAGCCTGCAGAGAGGGGTGGTGAACAGCACAGGGGAAGATTTCACACCCCCTTCCTCCCAGCCCAGTCCAGAGATGCTGTTTTCTTACCCCAGGCAGTCACTGCCGTGATGGAGAACTGATGGAACCCCACAAAAATGCTGGATCGTGGCTGACATCCTGGCCTTCATTCCTGCAGCACTTCTGGGCAGATCATCAGCCTTATCTTTAAGCTTCCTGCCTCATGTCACAGCCCTGCCGTTATTCAAACATAGTTTTGTATTTTATTTAATTTCCTTGTTTTTGTTTAGCTTTGATAAAGGAAAGGAAATCNAGAGGGGCTGTGACAGAGCTTGAGCAAAGAGCCAGGGTGAGTTGAGAGGGAAATCGAAATGTAATGAGCTGAGGTTTCTGTGCATGTACATAGGTATGAATAGGTTTGTTTATTTACTTATATGTATATATATATTAATATATATATATTTATATAATTTTTTCTATTTTTTTATATATAAACATGATAAGGGGTTTTTTGCCAAACAAGGATACTGGAAAGGGAGATTTACCTACAATCACAGCACATCAAGGAATTTAACCCAAAGTATTTCTGGAGTTGGAAAATGTCTCTATCATCTCCCCCAAGATGGAGTCACACATATTCTCAAGATATCAAGCAATCACTTAATGATTATTTGATTGTATGTCAGTGTAGAAGAAAAAGGTTTGAGAAATTGCAAATACAAAGGGGTCAGTTCTACCACTCTAGGTCAACATGTAGAGTTTGAAGCTAGCAGAGAATCGTGAATACCTTCAGTCCTGACAAACTCCCATGTGACAGAGCCTCATCCACAAGTGTTTCCAGGAGCTTCAGAGAATTTTGGCTCATATCCCAGAATCCCTGCAATTTTCAGGCTAGCTAAGGACAGAAGT
Organism: Pomatostomus ruficeps; assembly: GCA_013400735.1. Lineage (NCBI taxonomy): Eukaryota > Metazoa > Chordata > Aves > Passeriformes > Timaliidae > Pomatostomus > Pomatostomus ruficeps. Next base: position 59,274 of record VYZT01060703.1, on the reverse strand, counting down.
ACTCCTACAAGTGAACAGCATAAAGAGTAAGTCCAAGTCATAAAAATATTGTGCTAGCAGTTGAGAAGGTTAGAATACAAAAGCAAGTGAAGAAACAGATGAAGGTCAAACAGTCATGTCAGAATTACCCCAGTGTGGTGCATTTACAGCTCCTTATCTCCAGCAGAGACAATTTTTTATGTAGGAATTCACATGAAAACTAAAACTGCAGCCATCAGAACCCTTCTGATAATCACCAACCAGACTTCCAGCCAAATTGCTTCTTTTCACTGTTATTGGTTCAATACCTGTTTTAAACCTTCCCAAGCAGATTTGCCCTCATTTTCTCCTCTCCATTGATGTCTAATATTTGGGTCAGATCTACCTTCCAACCTACTCCGTGCAAAATTCCCAGTGCACTTTAACTGCACCATATCTGCCATTACAGAAAGCCTGTTATGACATCCAGCTTTTAATGCAGTGCTCGTTACTGATTTACCAGCTCTACAGACCCAAAAATTCCCTGGCTCCTTCCATAGTTTGCTAAGACTGTCAAGGGCATTTTTTTCTCCATTGTTACTAATTCACATTAAGGGCCCTTGGTCATGCTCAGTCACGCTGTCTCTTTGATCAGCACCCAGGTCAAACACCATGAGAACAGCCCTTCAAGAAATGTTTGGCTGCTCTGTCTTCCATCATCCTAAACGCTGGCTCTGCCAACACACTGGCCAGGGATTTCATTACTTTTACTATATTAGGTTCTTTACAGGCTTCAAACTCATCTTTATTAAGTCTTCTCCACACATTTTCCCCTACATTCTCCAAAAACCTATCCCAGGACTTTGTTCACGTTATTTAGTGACCATTCTTCCATCTAAGTAGAGATCCAACAACCTGAAGCTTTGTAGCTTGGTCTCTCTCACTCTTTTGGACCTAAATTATGATACCTGCAGAAAAAGTGACACCATTATCACTCTTAGCAAGCCTTAGTTTCCTCTGAGGTGTTCAAACCCTTTAACATCAACACAATCTAGAGTATTTACTGATTCCCAGAAAAGCATTCCCAAGATGATCTTAAACTAACAACTGGGATTTATTTCCTGCAAATCTAAGCACTGTTTGGAGTTTGGTTTTTATTTCCAGTACCTTCTGGTCCACAACTCCCTTCTGAGCTATATTTCTTCTCTCTCATGACAGTTTATTCACCACAATGGTCAAAAAAGGAAATGTAAACTATTGAAATTCACACCATTCTAAGAATTTCACAATGAGTGTATTAATCCCACCCGGTCACATTAAAAGTTACAGGAATGATACTTAAGCATCTCTCTGACTTAACCCTTTGCTGAGGTCAAATAGAGCAGAATGTGCAATGTTTGCCATTACAAGCAGTTCATATTTGCACCTTTCTAATTCGTTTTTCAAACTGTGCCTGACCCGTTTTTGCTGGAAGCCAATTTGTGACAAATACACAAGATTTCTTAAACCTCCCCAAAANGCCCTGCCGTTATTCAAACATAGTTTTGTATTTTATTTAATTTCCTTGTTTTTGTTTAGCTTTGATAAAGGAAAGGAAATCTTTTCTAATCGGCTCAAAACAAGACCATTGACTCAAGCCCAAGTTCAATGAGCTATCAGGGGCAACAGGATACTAATGGCTAATGCAAAAGTCTGAGAAAGATTCATGGGAACAAAAGCCACTGGAGGGAGAACAACTTGTCCTTTAAATCC
>VYZT01060703.1:9934-57536 GCA_013400735.1 Pomatostomus ruficeps | reverse complement strand
CCATGAAGAGGAAGTGGGCTGTGGAGAAAAGTTCTGAGTTGAAAAGCCATTGCAAGAGGGGCTGTGACAGAGCTTGAGCAAAGAGCCAGGGTGAGTTGAGAGGGAAATCGAAATGTAATGAGCTGAGGTTTCTGTGCATGTACATAGGTATGAATAGGTTTGTTTATTTACTTATATGTACACACACATATATATATACAGATATAAATATAGATAGAGATATCCTGATCACATTCCTGTTCTCTCCTGAGCTCTTAATGGATGAAGTCTCTCCTCTCCATGAAAGAAAAAAGGGGTTTTTATGAGACAGTTTGGACATATTAGGCTGTACAAAGAAGGGAAAATGCTGCAACATTTCTTCCATTCTGGTTTCTCCCTTCTAGAGAACTGGGCATATTCACTGGGAATTTATTCAAGCTTCCAAACCAAATCAGTTTCAAAAGCCTTTGAGTCTGTGTAGGCCCTCCTGTTTTCAATAATGCAGCAGGAACACTATCAGCCCCTGGTGCTTTATTGGTCCTGAGAATTGTAATTGTCTCTCAAAGCTCCTCAAAATGTGGTATTTCTACAAAACAGCTGAGCTGTCTGGATGACAGCCAGTATCTCTTTTTTCCACCTCGCTATTGAAAGATCACAGTATTTTCTTTATTTCTTTAAAGTTACACTGTAATTTCCACTTTCATCCTTAATCCTGCTCACTCACTTCTCCACACATGGATGTTCTTGTAAAGTGCACTCACATTGTTAATGCCTCTCTTCTCTCCTGTTGTCTCTGTTGTGTTTTATTATCTGACTGTCATTTAACTCGTCCTCCACCTGTATTGTAATTCTCAGCACAAGGTGCCTTTTCTTTCTGAGACAAACAATTGTCTCTGCAACAGCCCCTCTCAGCCTCCAGACACAAAGATTCAGCTGCAAGTTTCCTCTTTATGTTCTAAAAAAATCTCTCATTCACTAGCAACAGGTTTCTAAAACCTCAAACCTGATCTCAGACCTTGTCTTTTGAATAAATAAAAGTGTCAGACTGCCTGACATCAGCTCCATTTAATCTTACAAATGTTCTACTGCTCTTCACAAGTGTTAGATATTGCAGAACTAACTCACCTCTAGTATTTAAAAACATTAGACCATTCAGAATTCTTTCAACTTCCACACAGGATGCAGTTTTAATTTCATCAGAAGGTAATTATTGTAATGTAAGTTCATACAAATCATGATGAACAAAACAGTGTGCTATCCTTTCATTCTGGAAAAAAAAAAAGAGACATTCACTGATAGCTTCAAAACCAACTTCTGAACCCTGTCCCTCATGACAAAAACTTACCCATTTCATGCCTTTGAGTCTTTTCAACTCCATATATTTCTGAGGAGAATTATGTACTGTGGCTTTTTGCAATGACAGGGTGCTCTGGAGGTCCAGTCCTTTGTCTTAACACTTCTTTCCTGTATTACAAAAATAACTTGATGATACTAGTTTTTAAAACAATCAAGGCAATGCAGGAGACTTACTCATTTCATATAATTTGGAGGCTTTCTGGCCACATCAGCTCAGAAGTTCCATGCTTCCAAATTCCTGTCCTCTCCCTGTAGGTCCTCTGTCCATAGAACTGACTTACTTGTTATTAAACTGATTTATTTGTTTGTTTGAAGGTTTTTCCCAGTGTTTGACTGAGCTTTATTTGTCCTTTGTCCTACAAAATATCTGACTTAGGAAACACTTCTGGCCCCATGTCTCCCACCAACGTTGTTCTTGCAGTCACAGAAGCACCTTCCAGGACATCAGAGATCTGCAATGCATCTTTGAGGATTTTAATGCCAAGGGTTTGTGAAAGCCAACTTGGACACAGTCTGAAAAGCAAAGTGTTTGAGCCAAGGCTCACAAAGTGTTTGAACATGAAACAGTCTGGAGCAAGAAAGTGACAACCTTGATCCAAAGGTTTTTTCACATCATTCTCCTTGGATGCCAGAAATACACCAAGATTCCTTTATTCTCCCCAAGTGGAAAAGGCACAGGTCTGCTTGAGTCTCCCACAAGGAAGAGAGGGGGAAGTTTCAGACCACTTTATACACAAGTCTGGTTTTAGAAACACCATTACAATGAACCACCAGTGCATTCCTGGACCATTGTGCTCAGCTGAATGCAAGCAGACCAGTTCATTTCAGTATCATAATAGATCCTTTAATGCTCATTGCTGCAGCAGTTGTTTCTGTTCCACAGGACAAATTCCTACAGATTCAGAGACAGGAGTTTAATCCTGGCATTGAGAAGTTCAAAACATTAGTTTTCAACCTGTCCATTTGCTTAGTAAGATCATGTTTTGACCAATGAAAAACATATGAAATCCTACAGTTTATTTCCTTTTCTTTATAGGATTACTATTTTTTTTTGCTGTCCTGGTGCTTCAAATGAAACAACTTCTGTGAACCTTGTTTGGAAAGAGACACCATGTGCTTACACATCCCAGGAGTCCAAATTGTTCTGATGCTACACTTAAGGTTCTTCATTAAAAACAGCTGAACACAAATGGAAGGGATTAATGTCTTTGTTCCTTAATTATTAGATCAATATCTATGTATAGCTGAGATTATTTAAATGGGGAAAAGCCAATATTTTTTTAAATGATAAAAATGTTTTTAGCACTAAATTCATGTAAGCAGAAACACTCACAAACTAGTTTGAATCACTTCTGTTTATAGTTGGCGGCCCCTCTTAGTTCCTGAGTTTTGGGAAAGCAGCACTTACTGCAAGAGGACAGTGCACTCAAAATGTTCAGAACAGTTTAAATCTACAGTTCTCAGAGTTCATTGTGCTGAGGAAAAGCTCAAGAACAAGGATTTCCAATTGTGCATTTCACCTAAGAAAGACTGGGCAAGACCCCTTGAATACTTCCTTTCTCTTCATCGAGATACGCAGCAGGATTATTATCTGACCTATTTGTGCAAAAACAATAGAAAGGGCGCAATTCTTCACTTTCTTCCCAAAAGGCAGCCTGGGATCCCAGCGAGGCACACGGGGAGCTCGCAGTGATCTCATCGGCTGAACTGCACCGACACTTTCCCTGCCAAGAGCAATTCTCTGCAGAGGGACTTCCTGCACAGATAAGGGTAGAGAAGCCTACTGGGCACGTTGTTATTCCAGGGGCTAACTGGTGAAACATATGGATGCTGAACAGCTCCTGGAGACCAGCTCAGGAGCATGAGGCGGCCAGAGAGAGATTTCTTTAGAATCGGCACCTCAAGCTTTTGTTCCAAGCCCACACAGCAAACTCACATTTTCTCCCTTCTCAGGGAATTTTTTCCCTTACAAATCCATTTCTCTGGAATATGATGAGAACTTCTCCGAACAGTCTTGGGCAAGATAGGCCATGATGAAATAATTATTGAGTTTACGGTGTTGGTACAGTCTTTCCTGTATATTCTTAAGGGTGCCGGAGCAAGGCTGTATAATGAAAAATTGACTTATAAAAGTGCCATTCAGCAGCTCTGTATTCACAGTTGTGATCGATGTTAAGTCCTCAACAAAGACAGAACTGAAATTCTGTGGATGCTTTGTGCCTACACCCAGTAGTTTTCTTTAAAAGTTGTTTTTTGTTTAGAAGAGTAGTCAGGAACAAAAGGGAGGCTCTGAGAAAAGTTGTAGTAATTGCCTGAATAGAGAGGAGTGTTTTCTCTTCTAGAAACAACTAAACAACTTTTTCATACAGAATTGCAGTGTCCATTAAAAGTTTAACAGGACTTTAGACAGCAATGACAAATGCCTATAAAGGTTCACTATCTGCCTAGATTTGAGGGATTCTGGGACACTTCTTGCTCTTTTCAAATTTTCATCCCTAGCTTGCTAAGGATGGCTTTGTCCTTCCCAAAGCCCCCTCTCTGCTGAGGCAGCCAGCCTCCATGTGCTTCTGCAAGCATCATTTTCCTATTAAAAATGATGTTTTTATTACTGTCCTATCACGCTGAGCGGTGGGGGATATTCCCTCTCCACCAGCTGGAGTGCAAGGCCTCTTACCCTGTGGGGATTTGGCAAACCAGTTGCAAACTCCGTGGAGCAGGGAGCGAGGTCTGCACAGAGGACGTCTTGCCTGTAATAGCACACAGATCATTCCTGCAGAACTCAAACCAGGCCACTGTTTTGCTTTTTAAGAGACAATAGGTCTCTTTCTCCCCTCCTCCCAAGCAGGCCAGGCACAATAGCTCCCAAAATGAAAACCTTTTGTGAGTGCATATTATTTGGTTTCAAGCTGCCTGGAGTATAATGATGATTTTTTCAGCTCCTTGCAGCGGTTGCCAGCATTTCTGTGCAAGGAGATGGGAGCACTGAATATCTTTGTGTGTGTTGTTTGCTATGATTTTTAATTTATTTTTTTAAAAAATCTTTCAAAAGGCTGTTTAGGAAATTGCTGCCAGCCCTCCTGGTAACCCCAATGCATTTTCCTTATGGAAGGAAGTTCAGCAAGGAGAGCCACCACTTAGATTTAGAGAACACTGACCTATTCTGTGCTACAACAGAAACTTGCAAAGCCCAGGGAAAACTCTAAAGAAAGAATGAGGAGTGGGAAAAAAAGCCTCTCAGAAACAATAGAAAGGCTCTTCTCAGACTCATACAAGAAATATTGTTATTCAGAAAAGAGTAAAGCTCACAATTGATTTGTCTTCCTCTCATCCTTTTCCCTCACCTCCTTTTCTAAGAGAGGAGCTCCTGGAACTCACCTTTTATGCATTCCTTGGCTGGGGTTACAGCCAAGTGTGAGCAAGCACTAATGCAGCTCCAGGTATCTGGCTCCATAAGTGGTTCTGCAAGGCTTAAATTATCTTTTGGGGGGGTAAGGGGGGCAGTGTCAGCCCTCTTTTGACATCTTTGGTAAGTACTAGCTAGGAAAGAAATAAAATATAGCAATTTTCTTTTGCCATTGTTTATTTTTGCTTAAGTTTTTTTTGTTGTAGCACGATTTTATAGAGATTTTTCTAATAACAGAATCACTTCACTCCCAGACAGAACAGAACAGAGCAGGGACTCCACTAGTTTGCTTTTCTGACGTGCCAGAAGTGTGGGACAGGTGTGATTTTTGTTTCTGGCACAAGAATCCTTTGTCAAAGACATCTGCCTGACAGGTTGCTGACCACTGAACCAAAGGGCTGCCACTCAAACATATCTGCAAAGGCTGAATTAGAATCCTCCAGTACTCAATACTTTTGAATAAATTGTCTCACTTGACTACAAAAAGGCTTTACAGCAGAACTAAGGCCATACTTACAGCGTGGCACAGGGATCTGTATTCTGCCCAGGCTGGTGATGAATGCACCTCTAGAAAACACACAACTGTATTTTTTTGGTACTAAACTTATGTTTTGCCCTTCCTAAGGTTTATAAACTTATTGTCTCAATTTGGTGTAGGAAAGTGAAGCAGAGCTGGTTCATTCTGGGAAAAGGAAGAAGACATTTGCAAAGGACTTTTAGTTCTAGGGTTTGTCCTGCTTGGAGAGGAAAAAGAAGATAACCCAAACCCAGAGTGCTGCAATGCCCCATCTTTCACAACAAGAATGGGATCTGAGAGTGTTCTGGCTCAGGGTTCTGCAGCCAAACTCTCTCAGCCTTGCTGAGCCCCAGGCTCTGGTGCATTTTAGCTCAGGCCTGTCCCCAGCAGCCATTCCCAGTGCTGGCAAGCAAGGGAGCAGAGCTGCCACTATTCACTGTCACAGCCTCAGCCAGGGGCCTCCTGCCTTGTGATTGCTGATTTCAGTTCATTTCTCTGATTTACAGTTTCCTGATTTGCAGGTTGTTAAAATACTTGTAAAAAACACTGGTCTGGAAAATGTTCCTAAATAATTATGTTGATGACTAAAAATCAGGCTGAAAGGGCTTTAATTCATGGCAGCTTATACAATAAAGGAGATTTAGGGAGAGCTTTTATTCTCAACTTGTATTTTTAATGTTTCATTCATGTTCATATCCTGTACTACAGACCCCAAAATGAGTTTATCGAGCTAAACTCTCATTCTACAGTCAGGAACAAGTTCATTCTCTGGAAAAGCTTTCTTAGGCAAGTAAATTTTTCTATCTGAAGGTTAGTGTTTATGTCCTGGAGGACTTGTCAGGAGTTAGAGTATTTTCCCCTTTGGAAGGGGATTGTGGGAATTGAAAGGTTGGTGTTTAAACAGGGAGTCTAAGCACCAAAACTGAGGTCAAGAGGTGCATTTAATTTTGCAAATACAGGTCACCACTGAGGCTGTGCTCGGGGATTTGTGCAGCACAGCTGAAACATCCTGGACCTGCCAATGAGCAAGACACAGCCAGGACTACTTTGATTTTTACCTTTGGTGTTGAGAGGAGAGAGATCTGGTGCCATTAGCCCGGGCTAACATTTAGGCCTGCAATGGTGTCATCTCAAGTTTCTTATTTAACCAGCCCCAGCTGTGTCAAATTCTTCCTGCAACAGAGCTGGAAATTGGAATTAACCATTGAACCGCCCAAAATGTATGACTGATTGGCTCCACTGTAAGGTCTGGTTAGGACCATTTTGACATTTCTTCTGCTGGAAAATGTCTTTGTTAAAACTCTTCAGAAATGCATCTGTTACTTAATACCAAGACAACTCAGAATATCCCGAGTGAGGCCTGGCCAGGTTGGAAGATGGGTTTTACCACATCCCAGGGGAATAAGCTCAGGCTATTGTGAGCTGTTTCTGGTTTTGTAATGACTCCCAGCAGGGAGAAAGCTTGAGATTCACAATTTTTTGCCAATGAGATAAACACTCTCGGCTCAACTCTGTTTGCAAGTCTTACATTATTTAAAGGCCTCAAAGAAGTTAACACAAGAACACAATTACATTCAAACAAGCTTCTTAGGTGGTGTGGAGCAGTTTCTGCATTGAAGGAACATGGATTACAGGAGTTTGCCCATCAGGGGCAGTAACGAACACCTTCATGCAGCTCTGCAGGCCAGGGCTGTTTGTGAGCTCCCATCAAGAGCCCAGCACCACCCCAAGGTGCCAGAGGCTCAGCTGAGAATTCACTCATCTGGAGAGAAACAGAACTTATGGAAGCCTTGTTAATACAGAATTCCAAAAAGTTTGGAACTTGCTTAGCAGCTTAATGTATTAACAGAAGCATTAAAAATAAAAAGGCCTCAGTTAGTTAGTGCAGGTGCCTGGTCTGCCAAGAAGCGGCTCTGAGGGAGGGGAGCTGATTTCAGTTGAAACCAATTACCCTGATGAGTGAAGCAAGGAGGGCTGTGCAAACACTGTCTCCTGGTGCATTGGGAAGTTAGATGTGCCCAACACCTGCTTTTGTCAGGACAGAGCTAAATGACATGGCCTGCCACCTGCTGTGACTGGCCAGACTCCTCTTTGCAGGATGGAGCACCCTCCTTGTCCTGCTCCCAGGAAACTCTTGTCAGGGAACCTTTGCTTTGTTTCATCCTTCTGCGTCTCATCACACCTCCTTGTGCACAACAAGGATGTGCTGGAATACTGTGCTAGCCATCAGCTTGGAATTGAAGGAATGTATAAATTACTTAGAAAAAAAAAATTATTTCTTCTACTAGAGCAGTTGATGAAGCAAAGAAGAAACAAGGTCTTGGTCAAAAGTTTTCATCAAATTTTAGGATGCAAGACAGTAAAATGGTGAAAGATGGCCTAGTTCTGAGAAGGGAGAAAGGATGTTTTAAGAATTGGCATATCACAGCCTCATGATTATTTAAGGCTACAGAGTGGAAGAGAAGAGCAACAGCTAACCAGTAACTCCAGGTGAATTTGCAAACTAGATGCACTTATTTCCAAGGTCCAGACAAGTAACGTGATATTTGTAGTGCCAAATAAACTGATCTGCTCAAACATTCTGAGATCAGCAAGTTCTACTCTCTCCTTTAGTAACTTCTACAGCAGCAAGCAGTTTAGTTTGCAATTATCTCCTTGTGTCAGTTTAATTTACAGTTATCTGCTTGTGTGAAAGGGTGGGAATATGGAACCAGTCAGGTTTAGGATGGAGGTGAGGGTCTTGCCAGTGAAGAAGAGAAGTCTGCTCTGCTCTACCAACACTTTTGCTACTTATATCCCCTAAGGGACCCCTTAAGGAGCGCCCAAGCATAAAGCACAGATGGAGGTAGAGAGTTTTTAAAAGCCATTTCCACTTTGTTAATAACGTGTGTGAATATTGGATTTTATTATTTCCTCTTTGATTTTATGACTATTGCAGATTATTCACAAAGCAAACTGAAAAAGCCATTTATTGCCTGGGTTTGTTTTGTTTTTCAAACCTGTTACACTTTAAAGCATCATGAAGAGTTCCAGATCATACCCATAACAACAAGAATGCTTTACGAATTAAAAGAATTTGACTGCAAGTCTGAGCACCACTATAAATGGAGGGGTGGGAGTCCATGTGGAACTGTAAGGTTTGAGAACCCAGTGCAATTTTGCTGTAACTCCTGACTGAAGCACCCCAAGAGGCTGCCAGCTTTGCTAGGGCTGCCTGTCCTCTCCAGATGACCTTCCATGACTGGACTGATGATCTCAGGGTAAAAAGATTTCAGGATAGTATCTTCCTGATCCTTTGGGTCTTGCTAGAAAACAGATGTTCTTGGAGTACCTGACAGTCTCACTTTGCACACTGGCGGAAAATAGATATTGGAGAACACAGAAATAAGAAACCTTTTTTTATTATTATTATTGCACCTGATCATTCTTGAGCCTTGATACTGGGGACTAAGATTTGGGCAAGGATCCAAATTGGCTCTTCCTCATGAAATCCATTCCCCTGTTCCCACATGCACATTAAGGTGAGCATTAAGTCTGATGTTTCAATTTTAAATCTCAATTCCCTTGCTTAGGTTCTGAGCCAAACATTTCCTGCAGGAGAGACAGGCACAGAGGATGAGAATTCTTCTTCCAGGATACCCCTTTCCACCAAACGTGATGAAATTACAGATCATACTGAGTGGTTCTGGCTGTTTTGTCCAAGACACCAGCTATTTAAGCTGCAGCGTGTCCCCATCTTGGACAAGTACGTGGTTTTTGTACAGCAATCTTCACAAAATGTTGCCAAAGTGCAGGTGGCACCATGACCTAAAGTTAATGCCTGTGTCACCTGCATTTCAGACAGCCATTTCTTCAGGTCACAGACTAGGTCTAGTTAAGTCACCATTTTTCCTCCCTGGTCGTTCCCTGGTTTATTTTACACCAAAGAGTTTAAGTTCAAAAATTACTATAGTTATCCAAACACTTTTTTCCCCTCTCAAGCTCCTCCAAACAACCCTATTGAGCTTTTCCACCCAGAGGCAACTGCATTTGACTATTTACATGATGTTTGACAACTTAAAATGCATTTTTTGTGCTGGTTTTCCAGTACAGTGGGCTGCTAAGCAAGCTTTTCATGGCTTCAAGGATCATCTTATCAGTAAAAGAAAAAAAAAAGACAGTTTAGTACACACATCATAGTAACTTCACATAATTGTAATTTGAGTAACTGTGAAACTGTCAATCAAACAGATTGCATCTGTTTAAGGTTAGTAAATATTCTTGAAAAAGGGTATTCTTAAAATATGATGCTTCTGGACCTGAAAGAAATATTAATCCATAGGTATTCATGTCTCTGCCACTGACCACTTCAATATGAACTGAACACACCGTCCAAACAAGGATTAGATTTGCCAGTCAGGTAGTGGCAGCAAAATTCTGAAGTAAAAGTACTTCCAACATGTCAGGTCACTCCTGCAATGGGAATTCTGCATAAATCATGGCAGTGCTCTGCGTCAATCGTTCTGTAGGAATAAAAGCCAAACTAAGTAGTGAGTGACTTAAATGAGGCTACTGGCTTGCTTCAAATTATTCCAAATTAAGTCATTTTTGAACTTAAAACCTTTGGCTTAAAATAAACCAGAGAGCCATCAGGGAAGAAAAACCTGAGTGCCATGAAAAGTGAGCTCTGAGTTCATGGATATGATTCATTTTCCCCTTTTCCTTTCCATCCATTCAGGGGCCAGCCAAATGCATCTTTTACCTGGCCTTTCTTTACCCTGAAACTCAGAGTAATGAGAGGAACAGAGGAGGTGATGTGGCAGGATGTTTGTAGAAGGCTCTGCTGTGAGTGTCCTGTGGGGGGAAAAAAAAAGAAAATATATATATATATATACAGGTATAGTGTAGTGATAGAGAACCTGGGCCTAACCACTATGTCTGGGTGGTATTAATACGGGATTTGTACAAAATCACATCTCGCCATTTCTTCTAAGCTGGGGATGGAGAGATCCCTCACACACACACATCCACACAACCCTCTCAGGGTATGGCACAAACATCTGAAGTCCCCATTATTGCAATTTTTGCTGTTGATGCTGGCTTTCAGCACATCCAATATTTGCTCTGAACTGAGCACTTCTAAGAACGTCACTCTTCACAACGTGCATGGATATTAATCTTCCAAAGAGGAATTTAAATGGCAGAGTGGGCCCTTCAGGCTAATACAGGGGAGGCGATGCCCTGTCTGTTTTTAATTAGAGCCAGCTTGTTTAATGAGGTAATGTTCTGTTGTGCTGGGTTATCTCCTGGAAGACAGGGCAGCGGGCGAGCTGCTGGGGAGGGACACTTGAAAAACATCACAGGCAGGCTGTTTAATGTTAGCACTATCATTCATCACCCGGGCTCTTTGGAGAGCCTGACAGACGGAGCACGTCCTGTGGGGACTCCATCAGCCTCTGGCGTGCTGCTTAATGCAATTTAGCCAGATGTATCAAAGCAGCAGGCGAGACCCTGCTATTTGGACAGCATTTACAGCATCCTGGGCAAACAGTCAGGAAATGTTCAATAATGTGCCTTGCACAAGTGTGGCAAGAAGCAGATTCTTAGAGCAATGGGTTGCCAAGAGAAATCCTGGCAGTGCCTCGCTCCAGCTATTAGTCACATGCTGGTCTTGTTGTTATTGTTTGAGGGCCTATTTTTGTAAGGGCTCTCTCAGTTTGAGGCTTCCAAAGCCCGGATTTAAGGTGTCTTGAACACGCCCATCTGGTTGCTGATCAAGGGGATGAATGTGAGCAGCAGGATCCCTGGAGCGCTCGTGGATCTGGGCACGGGGCCTGCTGGAGGTTTGGGGCGCCTTCCCAGCAGGCAGAGCAGGGCAGAGCTGAGTTCTGCAGCAGCCCAAACACTGCTCCCGATGCAAAAGGGATCAGCGGGGTTTGGGCAATCAGAGAGCAAATACCGGTACAGACAGGGAATTTAGTGGGGCCTCTGGCTACATCCCTAGGCTACAGAATCCAGTCTGGTATGCTGACAGCCTCTGTTTTGGAATCCAAGAGGAGTTCTGCAGAGTACAGTTAAAGTACACCTAAATGTTTGACACTGAAATAATAATAATTCCCGATTTTTGCCATATGGACCCTTCCCCAAAAACTTGAGCATACCCACAGACCTGTGCTTGGTTCTCAGTGTGGAACATTGTGTCTGTGAGATCTCTCCACCAGTTACACAGATGGAGCATTGCTCCCCCAGGAGAGCAGAGCCTGCAATAGGGACAGCAGATACCCTGGAGAAAACGGGTTTCTGCTCTTTCTGCTCCATGTCCTGCTGCCCAGACAGGTGGCCACTGCCACCAGCTGCCAGAGAAACCCTTGCCATGATTTGTGTGACTGCTGAAAGCAGATGGGGTTTGTGGCATTGGTGTTTTGCTATTTAATTCTACAGCCTCTTTGCCAGCAAAGGAAGAAAAGGGCATGGTTAATGCACTGCCCTGTGGGCTGCTGCCGGAAGATGTTTAACTTCTAGAGGGGGAAAAGTTCCAGTGGGCCTGGAAAAAGAATAGTTGTGATGGGTATTTTCAGCCTTAAGACCAAAGCCTCATTAAATTCCCAACACAGAAGCAAAGCTGTCCTTTGCACTGATTTTTTTAATTATTATTATGATTATTAGCAAAGCTCTACCCAAAACCACTTTTCTGAGGAGACCCCCCACTTCACCCAGGAGCCAGAACTGCAGCTGGGGTGAGGGACAGACACACAAACCAGACACCTCCCCATGTGCTGTGGTGTCAGCTTCACCTGTGAATTCAGCTTTGGCTCAGGGCTGGTGCATAAAGATGTAAAATCCATCTGGGCCTTGAAGTCTTGGAAAGTTCTTTGATGGTGTTTCCAGCAACAGAAATGTAGCATGTGCAGAGCCTTGCATCCTGTTGCTAGTAAGTCTGCTTTTACACCACTCTGCTACACTTATTAACTTTCATTTACATATTTTTCCAATAATCTTTTAAGCAAGTGACTAGATGACCATAAATCCTGGAGCGTGAGGAGTGCAGGGTATGTTGGAAGAACAAGTGCTTGGGGTTCAGTTTAACTCTCCAGTCCCCACTAGAAAGGCCAGGGCGAGAGCAGCAGTGTTCTGCCCTGTGCCCAGTGGAGAAGGTTGGCAGGGAACAGAATTCCTTCTTGTGCTATCCCAAAAAAAAATACAAAATCTGGTGCTGCTGCCAAGCTCCAAAATGCAAATTAATGCAGAATGAGGAATTTGAACTGTTTTGCTAGCAAGTACACGCCGTGGCTCTGCATCGATGTTCAGCTGTTGATGAAATCCCATCCTGGATTTAGCAACCAGGTTCACTAAACCAAAAGACCTTTTGGTCATATATCATCCCTGTTTGGTGATATATGATGAGGCAAAGGAAAGCTGGTATAGCTTTTTAAGGCAGGCCAGAATAGGGACAGATGGGTGGAGTGTGTTAAACTCCAGCACTATCCAGAGCCCCACACTCTTATGACAAAATTGGGGATTATTGGGGTGGGAGGGCACCAACCCTGAATTTCTAGGTTTGCGTTCTTCCCCCTACTGCCCTTGGAATTCAGCCTCCTCACTGAGAGAAACCGTGACAGCTTGAAAGATTGTCCAATATATATTATTATTTTTTATAGATATATACACATAGTTGCTTCCAATTACCCAGGAATAACTGTTTCCTCTACTGCGCCAGCTGCATAGATGGCTGAACAATCTGTCTGTTCAAACACACTTCAGTCAACTTTCTCTAGCTGATTTGGCAGGAATTTTTCTTCCTACAACTGGATCTCCTCCAGTAACAACTTAGACAGCCTTTTGACTTTGGGTCATGGCTGCATGACACTGAATCCTTTCATTTGTCTCTCTGCAAGTAACGATGGGAAAGCCAAAGGACTGCCATGCCTCTGGTTGAGAAAGGACAGTTTAATTCTTTAGGTGTCAGCTGATTTTATACCACAAAGCAGGATGGATTGTCTCAAAAGCGGGGATTTGGACCAGCACTCAGAGGTTCAAGCCCTGACACACTGGATTATCCTGGATAATCACCCATTTTTGCATCTGGATGTATGGCAGTAGCTTCTCACCTCAAAAGGTTTCTGTTGGGACCATATCCTGTTGTGACTGAAGGGCTCAGTGCAGTGATGAGCATCAGGGGAAAGAAATCTCAGTTCCAGGCAACCAAGAAAGATCTGGAATAAGACCTGCCAGCACCAGCAAGGGTGAGCAGGGAGGGACAGTGTTGTCATTAGGTCTGTTCCACCTTTCCCAGTCCCACCCTTCTGTGACAGCTCTACTCAGGCTGTGGCTGTAAAGACTATGGAAACCTCCAGACAGGTTACATACAGCACATGGATTTTACACGTGCAAATTTACCCTGCTCTCCCTAAAACTGCAGCTTGGAATGACAACCATTCATAAATATTTCACATGGCCCAACTGAGAGGCTAGAGAAAAATGTGGCCTTGATTAGCAACTGTTAATCAATTTCCCTTCCAATTAAATCTTGTTGTTCCAAATACAAAGTGAGACCACTCAGTTTGTAATGTTCCCAAACCTGATGTGGCTGCTTGTCATGAGGAAACCAGACCCCAGCCTCCAAGGCTGTCATCCTGGAACCTTCACAAACAGTGAAATGCTATTTTGACAAAATCAGCACTTTTCTGCAGCCATTTCCCTGATGACTTAGGGCAATCTGCTGGGACTGAGTTTGATAAGGGCCCCTGATCTCAGTAATACAGCTTAATCTCCAAAAGCTGGATTTCAGCACTACCTAATCACATTGCACTCCTTTGCCTTTGCCAATCCATTATGTTGCTGCAGGCTTCAAAGGTTTTGGTGGCATAATGACATCTTCAGACCTATACCTTTAGTGTATTTCCAAAATTCCCATCCAGTCCCGTGTGCCAAAGCATATCATATTATTTTAATTGCCAGCTCACTGCTTTAGGGGCACCTTCCTTCATAACTTCTGCTTTGCTTGTAATGATGAGATTTCTTGCAGATGCAGTTAATCAAAAAGATTACAATCACTCCAGAAACACCTGCATTTGGAAATAAGTCTGGCTTTTATTACTATGAATTCCTACTGCTGACAAGCTCTGCTAGGAGAGAATGGGGAAAAACCCGAGATCCCTTTGCACAGCTGGAATATAAATGTGAAATTTTCTTTCCATTTCTTTTTCTTCTGTAAATGGTTTAGCTGCTATTGATCAAGATTACCACCAAATAAAAATCAGAATCTACTAGCTTGTGGTGTTTTGTGTAACACGCCCATAAAACAAATTTATGCCTTCACCACTGGAACAGGCCACGCTTTTTGCTAGGATATGTACAGAACTGGAAAGAAGTGTTCATTGTCAGGGCTCAGCAAACAGACATTCAGGAGCAGGAAGGAGCTTGTATTGGGATTCCATATTGCACATGGAAGGCAAAATATTTTAGCTGTTCTCACAGCCTGCATCCTCTCTACCCTCATGAAATTAAGGATAAATATAAAAGAGCTCATTAGTTGCAATGGATTGGTACAACAGGAAGCAGAGAAGTCAGAAGCATTAAGGGAGCAGAACAAAGATGTGTAATTCACTGCAGGGTAAAAAGGCATTCTTAAAACTGTTGCAAACTCTTCCGTTAATATCCCTATTCCTGTGAATCTCTTCTCTCTAACGGCTGGGTGGGTGCCAGCACACTATGTCCAAAAATATGAAGTTTTCAACAAAGCCCTACAGTGGTAAGGGCGCCACAGAGTTTCAAAATTCCAAGATTCAGATGATAAAAGATCCTGGGATCCTGAGAACTGGCAAAACAAGAAATAAAATGCCATTTCTTACAGGAAACAGAAGTACATCCACATCCTCCAAGGACAGAATGGCAGCAGTCTAAGAAACAGCTCAATGCATATTTATTAAGGAATGTTAATTTATTGAAGTCTGCAATAGTCCCAGGCTCTGGACACAGAACTTTTTAAAAATTAAATATTACACTTAAAAACCATGAAGGATGTTCACAATTTTTCTAATTTTTTAAGTAGCTGCTAAGTGCTGCTTCTACAGTGATCCACTAGCACAGGAAAAAGAAAAATCAAAGTGTCTCCCTGTCTCAGGACTGAATTCTCACTGCACACAGAGTCAGTATGAAATGGTTCCAATCCACAACATCCTACTCCCTCTCACTGGATAACGACTCAAACTCAATAGATGCTCAAAGGAATGGTTTAGTGGGGATAGTCTGTCCCACTGCTTCTGCAAGAGCTACAAGAAAGAATCTCTAACACAAAAGCACAAAATGTAGCCCTTTTACTGGCTCTTGATAATATTTTCTTTTACCTTCTATAGATTCGTAGCTTAGCTACCTCTTCAGATCCAGAAACCATCAGAGACTGGTCTGGCACAATTACTGACTGGTTTTAAATGGATGTATTTGTCATACATATCCATGGAACTTCATTTAAATAGCCTGGAATTGGTATTAGACAAGAAAAGGACTGGCCCTATCAGAGAAGATGCTCCATTAATAGCAAGGTGACACTTCATATTTTGAGCAGAAAAATATTTAGGGCCAGATCCAGCAAACCACTTAGCTACCCACAGCTCAAGCTGGATGCGTTACAGATATCAGGATCCAAGAAGACAAGACACAAACCCCGTGTAACTTGACACTTTCTGAACTCTGCATTAAAGACACACAAAGTAAAATGTGCATGGAGTTTTAAGACCACTGAAAAACTAGGGAAAGTCTTCTTTGACAAGAGAATGTCTTCTGTGGCCCTGACAGCTTCAATTGGAGAGTTAAAGAATCCAGTTCCCTCACCCTAAGTTGTCTTCCAGTATGAAACTGGAAGAAGTGGATCAGAAGGGCTAAAGGAGGATTAAAGGAGGTTTAACCTTGGGCTGAAGAAGGTTTACAGTGTACGTCTTCCACTTGACCGAGTTTTATCCCTGAGGTGTGCTACAGAGGAGGCTGTCACTGAGCACAACCTCAGCAAGTTGGTTAAATCCAGCCACAGGAGCTTTAAGTAATCTGAAGTAACAAGAAGGGGAATTCTTCAGACATCCTTTCCTCTTCCATTTCTCCTGGCAGCCTCCCACAGCCCTCAGAACCTTGCTGAGCTCAGTGCTGGGGTTGAGTGACTGACTCTTCACTCAGTGCTTAACTCAGTGCCCAACACACATTAGAAATGGCAGTGCAGTGGTACTCACTGCAACCATAAGTGTTCAGCTGCCACAAATAACCAGTCATCCACTCACAAGCAAGCTCCGTTTCTTCTTTCCAGAGCACTGTCAAGGTTGCAGTACTGAGGAGTGTCTAAAGACAGGCTGCAGAAACAGAAGGACTTTGCCTAACAGGAGATAGGAGGTCACTGAAGTAACAGTCATCGCTGACTTCAGTGTACTTAAGTCAGACTTAGCCTGTGGTTAAATATACAAGTCCTTTGCCCTTTCAGGCTTAAAATAAATTTGCCTTAAACTACTGCATTGGCTTACATTACAAGATAAATTATGAAAAATAAGTTGGCCTCAAAGCATAGTTTTGCTTAGCTGCTCTGGGCATGAACCGTTTCACTTGGCCTCTGTTTTCCAGACCACCTATCTCCCTCACCAGGAGGATGAAGAGAAAATAATCAAGTGGGGCTGGAGCCTATTTAGACAACTGGTCAGCTCCTTGCAAAGGGCTCCTTCTCGGGTAGAAGAGAGAAGATCCACCACAGAGGAAAAACAAAGCCTGCTAAAGGCCGAGCATGATGCTGATGCAGTGCTCTGATGTTACTGGACAGAAAGGACCAGGTTCAGGGGTTTGAACAGGAGCAAGGTCTATGATCAGGATCTGTGCCTCCCTTTCTCCTCTCTCCTCCTCCTCCTCCTCTCTTTCCCCAGCTCTCACCTTGCCTTCTCCCTCATCTTTACTACTACATTTATGTAAGAGCTGAACACACACAGAGCCTTGCACACTACAACTCTCATCTCACCAATCACTCGGCAGTGATGATCCCGGCGCCCTTTATGAGATCTGCAACCAATTACAGCTGAAATCAATATGAATCCATCAATATAAGCTCTTGAGCTTTACAACCACGGAACAGTGACAGGCACAGCCTGCATCTCTTCTAATAACACGATCTAGCTGCCTCAAAAGAGAAACTGTATTAAAGTACAGTACTGCTACAGTCATATATAAAATGTCATATATAAAATGTCATACATAACATGTCCTACATAACATGTCATATATAACATGTCATACATAACAAGGGGGAATGAACAAACTACAAAGACACCTCTGTAAAGGCATTATTGCTGTGCCATTGAACAGTGCCTTTCAGCAGCAAATCAATCACCAGTTCCCTTAAATGCACTTAGCTGCAGAAATACAGCTTTTCTAATTTCTGTTCCCAAGTTTGGCCCAGGATTGTGCTGCCTTCTCAAGCTTTATGACAGCTCTGCAAAGGTGACCCGCTCCTCCTGATCTCATCTGCAAACTCTCAGTGGCTGCCTTGCTGCTGCCCCTGTTGGTCAAGCCAGGCAACTCTGAAACAGCAGACGGGGCTGCCTGCGCCTCGCTCACATTTCATATGTGCCCTGCACTGGGTTCATGCCTAGGCTTGAACTACGAAAAAAAGAAAAATTAAAAAAGAATTTATGATCTCATGAACCTTGAGAGCAGAGGCCCTTGAGCATCTCGTGAATGACAGCAGCACTCTCAAGTCTGGACCCCAGCCCGCGTTTTCCATCCAAGAGGACTGAGCGATGTTTGGAATTACATAGTGAGGAATCTAAACTAAACCAGGTGTCTTCCCAGTTTTGCCAAAAAAATAGTTTGACACATACTAGCTTATAAATAGATGGTTCTGCCAGATCAAACAATGATATATTACACTGACCACTCAAACAGCCCAACAATGAAGCAATTTTCATGAGGATGCGATACTTTTTTACTTTTTTAAATTGAAAATAATAAACAGATTGGTTTGTATTATCATGAAAAATGTGCTAAAGGGTAAGGTCTGTGAAGAAAAATCTGACAAGTCATAGGTCATAAAAGTTTCAGTTCAAGCTTGTTCATATTATAGTGAAATAAATTATTGCTGAAAACTTCTTTCAAAGAGTTCCTTTTTGATTGGGTCTTGGTTTTAAGATGAGCAAGCACTTTAAATGTGAGCTGTTTCCATTGTTTGTGGGCAATAAACATCAGGCTGAATAGAAAAGCAGAGACCAGAAATTATTCCCACTGGTGTAAAAGATAAGCTACACAGTGTTTCTTTCCAGCCACAGAACACTCTTTATCTATCTGTGATTATTCAGATCACCTGTCCACACATGGCCACCTGGACAGGGAGTGCTCAGCGTCACTCTTTCTCCTGCAGGTACAACCCACAAAAACAGCTGGGACTTGGGAAAATCCAATTCTGATGTGCCTGACTCCAGCACAGCCTGACTCCATTTCTAAGATTTAATTCTTTTTACTGGCACTGTTTGCCATTTAATTCTCATTTTGTTCTTTCTACAATAAAACTGTTTTGATCATGATGAGCACTGTCTCGCTCAGGACAAAAGAGATTTTGAGGGGAGATGTGATGTAGAACAGTTGAGCTGCACAGGACCACAGAGTGTCTTGCAGAGATGGTGTCTGCAGCAGAATTACTCAGGGTAAATGATTCATGGAGAAACCTCTCCTTGCTGATAGGCTCTGGAGAGGTGCCTGGACAGAGTGATAAGGAGCTGACAGGGAACCAGCCATGTTCAAATGCCTTTCAGTTCATCTAAAATTGCAGAGAAAATCTCCTCCCATAACTGAAGTTTTTGGGACCCTTCCAGTCATGTCTTTCCCTTCTGACAGTCTTCCAGCTCCCTGGGACTTTCTGGCCCTGCTCAGCATCCTCTTTTGTCTCCTTCTGCTCCCCCAAGGACAGTTCTGTTCTTTTTTCAGCCCATTCCACTTCCACCTGGGAAGTTTCTGGGGAAGAGGCTGCAGGTGGTGCTGGGCTCCATCAGCTGCACCTTCTCCTCACCCAGGAGCCACTGGATCCTTTCAGAACAAGGTTTTATCCAGCACAGCAGACTCAGCTCTTCCCCAGTGGTGGTTTCTAGCAGAGCCCTGTGCCCCAGCATGTGAAAGTGCTCTAACACACATCCCATATTTTTCCAGGCTCCACCGCAGTGTCAGGCTTAATGAAACACTTAATTACCAGCTCTCGGAACTCAGGATAGCCCAGCCAGACAAATGGATGATCTGCATTGGGGCCTGGCTGTGCAATCCTTGCTCTGCCCAACACTTGCTCCTAGGGACAGGTAAAACCAACAGGCTGAGGAACAAAGAGGCTACACAAAGCACAGCTATGGATAGGAATGAGGTCATGATGGCAACTGGTTCTGCCAGCCTAAGGAAAACCTGGTTACAGGATCCAAATAGCTGCTTGGACCTGAGAAGCAAGGAGCTAAATCAGAGGCCAGACACCTAAACATTAGTCCAAGAGTTAGAATAGGCAATAGTAAAATCACTGCATTCCTTGATTGAAGTCGTCTTGCCCACAAAAGGCAGATGGAGCTGGAAGAGGACAGTCTGGTGCAATGGGACACAAGCAAAGGATGGAGACGAGAAGACACCACTGAAATGACCCTGCTGAAACCACGGCTTTTATCCCTGTGTCCACTTTCAGAGCAGCTCAGTGAAGTCCCACCAGCTCTACCCTAGCGCTGGAACATGGGACCAACTCTAAATTCTTAGATACCTCAAAAAGTTGCATCTTCTGGGCCAAAGAACAACCACTTCCAGCTGCAGTGGCAGCACAAAGGTTTCACAGTGCCCATGTCACAGGGCTTTTGTAGCACAGATCATTTGTTTTGTATTGAGCACAACCCAGGAGTTGTTTCTCCCTCCCAGCCTGCCAGGCATAAAATATTCCCCAGCTTCCTTTTCCATTACAAATTTAAGATCTACCTGCAAAATATAAAAAGCCTCCAGCATGACAAACGTGCAGAGTAAGAGGAAGGGAGCTTATGTCTGTCACCACTGTCTGTAAATCTCTTTGGTAGCTGGGAAGTTGGGAGGTGACAGCTTTTCAGTGCTGATCTACTGTTATCTGACATGGATTGTATGGCCTTCTGGATTTTTTAAATCAAATCTGTAAAGCCACTAAAACAGTGGTTCTGGTTAGAAGAACACTTTCAGGGTGGAGTGAAAAACAAGAAACCATTGCTGGAGAGTATCTGGTGTTGATCACAAGGAGAATAAATACTATTTGCCCAGAGAAAACAAGAGTTTTCCACTAACCTATTCTTTTGCTTTCTCAGCAAATTTTTCTGTTTTCTCTAGTCTGCATCCCTTCTCTAGCCAGTAAATTCAATATCTTGTGAGATCTAGAGAGAACAAAGTGAGCATTAGACAGACAAACAAGGAAGGGGTCAATTATTGTATTAAAATCCCCAAGTGCATTGTTCTAGCACAAATTTCACATTTGCTTGTGCATGCTTTTAACTGATTCCTTACTTTGTACCTTATAAATGGGCACCAGATGCCAGAGAGAATGATCAAAATTGCAGTGAAACCCGAGACCAAATGTGTTTTCCCTAAACTAAACTTATTTTTAAAACATCCTACATGCTTTCCCCTCCGAAGATTTAACAAGAAAAAGAGCCTTTCTCCTAATCTGTCACCTTAAGAGCTGTGCACACAAGTTGCAAAATCCCAAAGATTCTGTGACTCCCCTCTTGAGGCACTGGAAGGACTGGAATTATCCTTGTCTTAAAGTCACGAATCAGCTCTCCTTTCCCAAACACAAACATCCAACAGCTGTAAAAATGGCATCCAATCAAGTGCTGACTCTGCCAGTTCTGCAGCGTTCCTGCTCACGTCCATCTGTCCTCCTGCCACGCTGCAGCACATCAGAGCGTGGTGAGGAGCTGGGGCAGAAGCTGACTTGCTGCCCATGTGTGTGGGCCAGTAGCCAAGTGATTGCACTTCACAAGCTGGCCACAGAGCCACCTTTCATGTCGAAACATGGGGAGAATTAGGCAACTTTTTAAATTAAATAATTCTTCAATCGATGTTCTTCTCTTGTTTATTTTTTTTTCTTCTTCACAACTTTTTTTTCCAATTTTTTTAATTAGAAACACCTTATTTCTCTCCTTTTAAAGCCCTCCTGGATTGAGTTAGTTGGGTCAAAGAACAGCAAGTTCTATACAAGTAAGATCATGTTAAGTTACTGAATCTTTTTGTGAACTATCTGACTGCCTGCAGTGTGGCCAGAATATCTTTTCCCAGCATATGAACCAAAGAGAGACTGCAAGTCTTTCATCAGACACTGCCTTTTAAGAAAAAAGTCCTTTTAGATATATTCTGTTGCCTCAGATTTACTTCATGCTCCTTCAAAGTGTATTCCTATCTATATTTTTACACATTTGGGATATTAGAACCAATTTTCTGTTCTGATAGAGCTCTGTCAGGAAGCTGAGCCTATCCTAACAAGGACTATACAGCTTTCTAGAAGGTGTCACCTCTGCCTTGCTGTAAAGCAAAGAGCCACAGGTTTCTCCTCTCCAAAATGTTGTAGGAGTTTCATTTTCCCACCAAAAAAAAGAGAAAAAAAATGGAACAAAAAAATTGTTCTTCTCTGTTTTTTCCCAATGTGATGGAAACTGTGTCCCTCTTCATAATCCACTAATTACAAGCTTTAAACCAAATGTGACAGTTTCAGAACCTGGATCAGTTTGGCTGATCATAAAGGAGTCTTCCAGCCATGACCCTCCTCAAAGGCCAGGAGCCTTCAATGGTTGAGTGAGCATCCATCCAACCCTTATGGACATAAACAAAAAGCTGCTGATTGCAGATTGTGTCACTCCAAGCTGAGAGAATGTGCAGCAAACCACCGTCATGGGTCTTGTTCTCTTAGGAAAAATGGGATACAGCTCTTTTTTTACACATCAGTCAGAAAAACAGAAAGAAGAAATGGTGTGTGGGCATCAAACTTAAATTTCAGCACTGGCCTATGGCAGAAATCTCTCTTCTGTAAGGGACAAATTAATTGAAAGGAAGGAACAGAAGAATCGAGAGAAGTTAGAGGAGATGGAAATTGCTGTATCACAGAACTCTGACTCAGAAATTGTGATTGCAACGTAACAAACTACCACACAGCAGCTTCCCTCAGCCCACATGCACACTCATGTCCCTGGGGAGCCTTTTTTTCAAATACAGGGGAGCTTTCTCACAAGTTACGGAGTGAAACATTAAATCTAATTGTTTCCCATTTATTGTGGACTGTCACAGGGTCAGAATACACCAACAGCAAGTTATTACTGGGCAGCTGACAGATGCTTACTCCCATTTCAAACCCTTTAGATCAGAAGCTGAGCTGAGTCCTGCTCCTTTTTAAGTCAACAGAACTTCTCTGAGATCTTTCACTATGTCCTGACTAACACTGCTCCTTACAGCAACTATGAAACACTGGGGACTGCCTAAATTACACACCTGGCTCTATATTGATTTCAAGTTAACACAGCCCTCAAAAGGGGGCTGGGGGAGTACTTAGTGCCTTTGGAAAGCCTGCTCCACATTTTTCCATACATTTGGATAGTGCAGAAGCACAGGGAGTAAGTTTGGAAAGTCACTCGTGAGATCTCCCACTAAAACTCCAAGGTACAATAATTCAATAATCCAGCCTTCTGGAAATGTTTGCATGCTGCTTATAGGACACCAATCATTCTTTTGACATAAATAGGAAAAGTTTTTTGCATCAAAGCTTGATAGGTTGGAAACCTTCTTCTTTCTACATATAATGCAGAGCAACTTCCAGAGCTGAAGTTGCTGGGGGCCAAACCCTATCAGTGGGAGCTTTGCCATTTGCTTTATTAAAACCCCAGTGTGGCCCTACAAAAACAGTATATACTTTATAACTGCAATTTGAATTCAGTGTTGTTGCATAAAATATTCTCTCTTCTACTGACAACACTGGAAAATTTGGCCCTTGGTTGCACCTCAATATTTGTACTCTACATGAAAGTCTTTCAGGCCACACTGTCTTTGTCGGCTGGTGGGCTCAGCCCACAACTGGGCTCAGCCCAATTTGTCAGCCCACAATTTTGCAGGTGAGAGTGACGAATTTACCTCTCAATCTTAACAAACATCTGAATTCCACCCCCTGTTAAAAGACCTCTTTATTCTCCTCCTTTAAGTTTTGGAGAGGCCCTTGCAGGATCAAACTCCTCCGCCACTTTGATGACTATTAATGATGTGCACCGTCAGAAGTTGAATTTAGCATGGAAAATGTCCTTGGATGACCCAGCAGCAAGAGGTCATCTCTGTATGGAGAGCACTCAATCCAACACTACACCTCCTATATAGAACTTGGCATTTCACTTGAGTGTGTAAAATCTTTGGACTCTCTGGAATTCAGACCATTTAACTTCAAAGTTCAGGCTCATTTGGCTGGCGATGGGCAGTCGCACTGAGTCACCCATGTTTACTCCTCAGCAGTCTGCTCCATATCCTGTTTTCTGGGATGTTTATAAGCACTCTTGGGATGCCCCATTCAGACAGAACATCTCAAGTTCAGGCCTTCCCTGGTCTGACACACTGGGAGCCAAGGGATGGAGCACTTTTCCTGTGGAGACAGGCTGAGTCGATCATCCTGGAGAAGAGAACGCTCTAGGAGACCTCAGAGTACCCTCCAGTGCCTAAAGGGCATCCAAAAGAAGTGGAGAGGGACTTTGGACCAGGGCCTGGGACGACAAGACAAGGGGGAATGGCTTTGCACTGACAGAGAACAGGTTTAGATTGGACATTTGGCTGTGAGGGTGGGGAGACACCAGCATTGTCCAGAGATGTGGATGTCCCATCCCTGGAGGTGTTCAAGGCCAGGATGGAGCCCTGAGCAACCTGGGATAGTGGAAGGTGTCCCTGCCCATGGCAGGGGTTTGGAACGAGATCATCTGGAAGGTCCCTGTCAACCCAGACATGATTCTGTGATTTGGAAGCTGGACAACGTGTCACTACAGCTCTGTGGATGCACTTTAAAATCCCTGATGGCCAAAATATTGTAGATTAATTGTCATTTACCAGGTTTCTGCTGAGGATTTGGCTACCTGCTTAACCCCCACAGTACCACAGCTGGACTGCTACCAGCCCCCAGATCTGTCCATCTGAAACTACTCCCAATATATCTGCAGCCACAGCACAGCCATGACTACTGCCACATCTTGCTGTGATTGGATCATCCCAGACTATAACCCTGATGCAAATCAGCAAATAATGTCATTCTCCAGTTAGCCACAGCACCCCTTGCTTATAAACACCCACTGGTGTTTATAAGCAAGGCCAGTGTAGGCATTAGCAAGCAGGCAGGTTCCTATGGCAGCTCTCTTCTGAAGGGCAGCAGAGTAGCCTTTGCTCCCTGTGGCTTAATTTGCCTGTGTGGAGCCCTCGAAAGCCAGGCTGCTGGGAAAAGGGCGGGACAAAGCCACATTGGAACAGCATTTTGAATGGACTGAAAGGGGAGGGGGAGAATGGGGGTCTGAAGAGCCAGAGGCAAGGAAGCTGCAGCATTCGGGTGAGTGAATCCTGGACAAAGGTAACCACCAGGAACAGTTAATAATAATCCATCACACACACAAGGGCATGTCAAAGACAAGCACTCCCATCCGAAATGCTGCTCACAAAAATCTGCAAATGAGCTGACACTAATGAAAACAAGAGGCTTGGAATCTGGATGGTGGCGGGAGGAAAGGAGAGGCTGTTGTATAACTTGCCCTTCCTGCCCAGACCTGCCAATGCAGCTGGATTCTGACTTGCAGCATCATCACTTTTCCTGTCTTGGCCTCCTGAACCTGCGAGCAGCCCCTCGCAGTGACCTGCCAAACCTTTGCTATCCAAACTTTTCTCCCTTTGAACGGCCTGATAAGGGGCCAACCGGTGCAGTAGCTTCTCACTGTGCCCCGAAGGGAGAACACAATGAGGCCTAAAAAGCCAATTGCACTTGTTACCCGAGGCAGCTTTTGAACTCTGCAGAGAGAGGCTGGAATGCCCCCTTCCACTTAGCAGAACAAAGGGCAGCCAACCTGCAGGGGTTTAAATCTGAAAGTTAAACATGAATGTGATTAATGTGTGGCTTTGAATTTCATGTATTATTGAATTGTATACATTACTCCAGGCTCGGAGGTTTTTCCCTTTTATACTGCAACACAATTGTATGTTCTGTTTGGGAGAGGTGCAGAACAGAGAACACCAGGCAAAAGTATTTCCATATGTATTCCACAAATTCTCTGCCTGAAGGACTTGAGTGAGCTGGGATTTATACTGTGTTCCACTGACCCCGAAAAAACAACTTGAAACAGATTTACAGAAGATGCACTGGAGCTCATTGCAATTGAAACACTGGATACTTATTTGACAGCCTCCAGGAATCCTTCCAGGTCCACCCTTTCCTGTGAATCTGCTAAGGCTCCGGAAGATTATCAGAGTTAAGCGAATGTGCGGGATGCCGGGTTTTAGGAGCCGGGTTGCCTCTCTTAAGACCCATAAAAATGATCATCTCATGTAACCAGTGCTCCGACTCCAAAGTCTGAGTCCTTGATCCCCTTTAAGTCATAATCCTCCGATAGGAGCCAGAAAGCTGGACCACACCACTCCTGTATGATCCTGCCGGCTTTGGGGGAATGCTGCATGACCAGAGCAGTATCCTGCCTCTTACTACTGGGGAAACCTTTAGCAGATTTTTAGAAACAATTAATTAACCCCATTCGTTACATACAGGGGGCAACTATAAAGCACACCTGGACACTTCCAGCTTGGACATTTTCATTCTCTGTTTGGCTCTTGGGCAAGTCTCCTCTCTGCACCACAACATAACACAAGGCTAATAACAAAGGCCCTGAGAAAAACTGGAAGGTTTTATTTTAGGGAATATAGTTCTTTTTTGATTGGAGGGTTTCCCTGAGGAAATCTTAAATAGAGGGTCAAATGGTCAGCATCTGACAGGCACTACCTGGTTTTCTGTGGCAGTGGATGTCCTCCTGTGCATTTCCACTCACCCGTCCGGGCTGTGCTGTGCTGGGGGCAGCTCTCATTGCACCGGTGATCCTGGATGGAATCAAACAACACAGCTGTATAAATAATGAACCTGCACAATTCCACGGCCTGGTGCTGTTACTCATTGTCACGGGTTTGATCTCCTGAGAAGCACCTTCAGCTTTGCCTCAAGGACAAGGCACTGGTTTCTCTCCCAATGTCTAACTCAGCCAACTACCGCTGAACTCGTGCAGTGCCATCACAGGCCCCGGCGTGATGAGTTTGTGGAGAATATTCTGCAATGTCCAGGCAGATCTACAGAGGACCATTTTCACTTTGGTAAGACCACTGAGAAGAGGGATTTGCTCTTCTATCACATGCTATCACTCGGCTCACTGTGATTACTTCTACAAGGACCACTATCACAATATCCAGTGAGCCTGCCTTCCATGGGACACGTCTCACCAAGCTGGGCAGGAAGGATCTGGAAGAAATGAGAGATTAAATAAAGAGTTCCCATTTTCAAAGCTCAGATCTAGATGGCTTCTCATAATTTTTCATGCCAATTTGTATCTGGAACTTCATTTGCTTGTGGAATGGAGCATGACTATTGCAGCAGGAGAGCTCTGTCTCCAGGAACAGTTTCTCAGGAGGATGACTGACCTTTTTTTTGGACAGGAATATGAACTCTGTTGCCGTTGGACACCTTTGAATCCCTGTCTCCTATGCTTTAACCATTACTTTAGCCCATTACTAGCCAGGACATGGATATAGTTTCTCCTAACAGCACTAATAACTTCCCAGGCTTGCCAAGCTTCTTACAGAGTAATGCTTCTTTAATTCTTTACTTCCCAATCAAAAGGTCCAGGCAGCGGATATGGGAATTGTAGCAGTGATTCTTAGACCTGATATATGCCCAGTACTAATTTTCCTAGAGTCTCCCTGAAATATGTATAGAAAAATTATTGACCACTTAGGACCTTTTGGGAGCAGGAAAGCCCAGAATATCTACTGTTATCCACAGCCAGAGACCAGCCCTGCAACTCCATCCTCAGTCTGAAATCTGACAAATGCTGTGCACTTGCACTTGCAAAAATATCAAATATCTTTCGGGCCAGCCCTCAGAAACAAAATTTTAAAATTTCTTTATCTCCTCTGCAAAATGGTGTTTACAACCCTCACATACTGCTCCCAGCCCAGAGAGGTGCTGGTTTGCTAGGGACATCTGCATCACTTTTGCTGTTTTCTGGCAGCAAGGCCTGATCTGCCTCTGAACTTATTTGGATATTTCAATAAATCTGCATTTTCCCCATAAGCCCAAGAGTCCTTGGTTAGGACACCCCTATCCTGTGCAAAATACACCAATTCTCCCCACTTTATTTTGGCATGGCTGGTCCTCCTCCATTTCCTCTCTTAATTAACACAAGAGGAAAAAATAGAAAGTGTGACAAGACCCACTGGTGGCCTCTCTCTGTGTGCTCATGTGGCTCCATTCTTGGGGGCTGACCCAGGGCACAGCCCTGCTCTCCTACATGTATTTTCCAGTGGAAGCATTTCTTTTTCCCTTCCTTGGATTTATTCAGACTCCAAACTTCAAATTCATCAAAACTGTCATGGGCCATTTGCAGGATGGGAAGATATTGTGGGTCCAATCAGCGTGGGTGTCACAAACAATTATCTGCTGCGGAATGATCCCAATTAGTAAACACCCTGCTAACAGGCCACCTCCCCAAGGACACTGATTGCCTGTGACAGTGTATTTTCAGGATGTCTGCTGGAAAACTACAACTCAAGCCTTTGTGGCCTGGCTCCTGGCAAATTCCTTGTTAACCCTACAAAAGAATCTACACATGAATAATTAAAAATAGATTGGAGTAGAAATTTAAATTACATTTAGCTTTGTCACCCAACCCCCTTTTTAACAAGACCTACTTCTCATCTGGAATAAAATGGAAATTCTATTCCCTGTCTTGGCTTGTATGAAGCTCTCTGTGTTTTGATGCTTTGCTCTAGGCTTTTGGAACTAAATAAAGATTTCAGTATAAACACTCCCTTCCACTTTCTCCTTTCTTCTCTCCTTTTCTGTTGGTGCAAAATTCTCAAAGAGTTGCCTGAAGGACCAGCTCAGTGAGTGTTTGAAACCCAGCTGCTTTCTCCTTGCTTAACAAATGCAGCCTTTAACAACCCGACAGTCGTTTTTAGGGACTAAAATCACAAAGACAAGGACAAAATGAAGGTACAAAAATAAGTCATTTCAAAAGTAACTTTTTGACCACCCGTTTATCTCCTGGAATGGACTGGTTGTAATGCTAGGATGAGGTAGGAAGACTGATTTGGCCAGCAAGGCTGTGTCCCAGCCAGCCCTCTTGCTCCCAAGGAATGGGCTTCAGTGCCATACTCCACTTCCTTTCAAGTGTGCCAAGTCTTCCCATACTGCTCAGTAATACTCCCACACCTCGGAGATTTTGGCAGGCTCCTGTACAGCCTCTCTCCTTCTCCTCTGGCCTGGAATAAGCAGACTCCCTTCTTTAATATGTGGGGGCCAGTGGATTTATTTAACTCCTCCCTCATACTTCCAGCTCTGATTGGTAATTTCTTGCCAGTAAATTCTACCCCAACTGTATCTTCAGCAGGGATAAACTCCCAAATCTCTGTCATTTCCATGGAGCTCTGGCACTTTCCCCAGTCCCAGTCCAGCCCAATAACCTGACTCCAGTTATCTTGTTGTCAGTCTGTCACACACACCCAAGGGTTCACTTTGCTGTCTCTCACAATAAAGCTTTCAGGGTTCCTCCTTCCTAAAGAATTTTGCTTTCAGATGTTTCTCTCATATAGAAAAACTACTTTTCCTCCTCTAACATTCCATCACTTTCCCAGCAAAATGACCAAACTTCCTGGTTTCTGCCACGCTTTGCATACAAGGTACTCAGTAATGTTTGAAAAACATCGCACCTAAAACTGTCATTAAAATGCTTTTTACTGCTTTGCTAATGCACAGGAGGAGCCCTCAGTGAAATTGATGAATCAAAAACTTTCATCAGTCACATGGGCTGAAAATCTGCATGACCAGAGCCATGTATCATTTGTCATTGCTACTAATCCACACAACTGAGTTCCTATTCAAAACAAGCCAAACAATCTCGGAGGGAGGGAGAGATCTTGTAAGACCCTGCATCAAATGCTCTACCAGTCTCCAACTGCAATATATCTAAGGCAATCCCTTTGTCCAGTACTTTGCCTTTGAATGATTGAGGGTGAAATTGCATAACCATTCCCTCCCTGTCTCCCTCAGGAACAACACCCTGTGGTTTGGAGCAATTTAAGACTTAGTTCAAAAATTTGTCTCACTTTTCTCCCGTCTTGGTGGTCCACATTAAATCCCAGCCATTTCTCCTTTGCTTTCTTACTCCTTCCTTCCTGACCTGTTACAGTCCCAACATCCAGAGCTTCACCATTCTTTCTCTTCACCTCCAAATTGCACAGTCACAGGGACAAAATGTGAGAGATCTCTGGTATGACCAACTCAGTTTACAAAAACCTTAACACTGGCACCACTGCTTTTCTATCCACCACCCTCTTTCCAAAAGAGGTTAAGAAGTACTCTGAATTCCTGTCTCAGTTGTAGAGACTGTTCAGCCCTGTCTAAAACTGCAAGAAGTATGGGCACTTGTGAATTTGGGAGAAAAAAGACGGCTGGCTCTCTCCCAGGGGCAAGGCTTTGCACATCAAGCTGCAGACAGAGAATCTGGCCCTGCTTTAAAGAGGAGGGACACAGTTCTATTTCTAGCAGGGACATTGTGTGAGCAACTCCCTCTGAGCCAAAGGATTTTTGCCCTCAGATATCCAAGGGCAGAAGCCAGGAGCCATGGAGTCAGCCCTGGTGCCAGCTGATGGAACAAGCACCCTCCGGCTGTAGAAAAATAGCTCCCAACACCAGGATAAAGCTGGAGCCTCTGGAAGCGTCCTTGCAGACGCAAACAGATTTATGACCCAAAAATTCAAGCAGAAATTATCATTGCAACCACTGCTAATGCCAGGAGACATTCATCCCCTGCCTGTCCATCCTGCTTGGCTCTCAGATCCCAGTGGTTGTCCCTAGGACAGCCACACAATCTGTGTGAAAGCACTTGGCTTGTGGGCATCCGTGAATTTTCTGCGTTCCCTACTGCACACACTCGCCAAGTAAGTCTTGATTTAGCTTCAGTAATCTCTGATGCCTGTTCCCACAGAGAGGACTGTTTATTTTATAGGATCTCAAATGGATGGCAATAAAATGCCTGCCTCTGCGTCAGAACGAGGTCACTGACCCAATCTGCTGCCCAGCAAATGTGTACAAATTCAGCAAGCCCCAGGCCTGCAGGGAGAGCCAAGCCTGCCCCATCACCCTGGCTGCCAAGCTGGCTGCCCTGTGGTGGTGTAGTACAGGCAGAGAAACCTGGCCTCTAAATGTGACTTGAGAGAGGCTGAATCAGGGAATTGTACCCTTGGACAGACAGCAGGCCCAAATTTCAAATCTGATATAAGCTACACAACCAAAAGGGAAAGATTTCACAGCTTGGCCAACAGAAGCTTCCAGAGCTTTGGAGGAGCAACAACACTTTGGCCTAAGAGGGAAGTACCCACATGTGAGCTGGTGGCTTGAGGCACCTCTCCTTCACAGGAAAAGGACACTGACTACGTGGTGCACTGCAGATCAGCCTGAGAAATGGGAATGTTCTGGAGGAACTCACTTTCTGGCCACAACTCTACCAGGCCAGAGGGCTCTGATGAATGTCTGAGTTGGTCTTGAAGTGTTTTACTGCAAATGGCCACTTTGACACCAATGCATACATAAAATGTCAGGTCTTACAGAACAGCTCATGACACTTCCAAAGCCAACAGCTTCCTAAAGCCTCACATCCAGCCTGCCAACAATTTGGCACGTGGTCACTGTGCCTTCAGCAGCAGCCCCCTGACCACACAGTGCTGAGATCTTTGGGGCTCTGCTGTAGGACTCTGGTCTCGTTCCTGCCCACTTAGCCAGGACACAGGCAATGGAATTTTGATCAGTTTTATGAGGCTGCATCATAAAGAGGGCAAGTGACACCTGGCCCAGCATAAAGCCTGCCAGAAACAAGGGAGTCTTCCAGGATGGTCTGAAACAGCAGAGAGAGCTTGTACCAAACCAGCATGATCTCTCGTGTGGCTGCAGTGTTTTGGATCCAGTACTAACACCCCAGAGACAGTTTTATGGTATCACTGTGTGAGGACTTTGTTTGAACTCCTCTGGTTTAAGCCTTGATTTAAGCTAATGCATAATTCATAATGGGATGATAACAGATGGCAACTTGTGAAGCCACAGGAACTCAATCAGTTATGATCACATGACAACACCCTAAATAATTTAAATCACATCTCACTGTGAGAGCTGCTCTGCTGGGGCCCTGTTACAGAGATGCTGATGCCACACTGTGGGAGTCATCCTACAAGGCAGGATCTACTACCAAATCTCCCTCTTTGCAAAGGGAGAAACTGAGGCACAGAACGAGGGGCTTCTGTGTGCTGGCTCCGTGAAAGCAGAGCCCTGGTGTCCTCCTGCTCCTCTGCCTCAGATCCCAGCCATGAGGCCCTGGTCTCTCTTTCTCTGTATACTGCATATGTTTACAAAGATATTTGCAAAAAGTAAACTCAGACAAAAAGCATCACTTTAGAAAACAGCCTCTCTTCCACAGCATGGTTTCTAACTCCAGGAAAACTCTCCAGAGAAGTTTATCCTCAGACCAGATGCTCTCACCTCAGGATATCTATTTCTTCTTTAACTACAGGAGGAAACTGCCTTTCCAACACATGGCCTAAACCTCAGTGACATGGAGACCCTTCAGTGTCTCTATGAGAGCCAGGAGACCCTGCCAAACTCCTTGGCCACTTCAGGAAGCAGTGTGGGATGCAGGGAAGCAGAGGGATTTCTCATATGAGTTTCAGCACCTTCCTTTTCTTTCCATCAATTTCCAGGCAGTCACATGCACATGAATTCTGGGGCTCTGCAGGAAAGATTCACTCCCGGTGACTTGAAGCAGTTTTCTGAGAAAAAGCACTCTTTAGGAAAGAAATGTTCTAGGAATAATCCAACATGCTGTGGATTACAGAAATGCTTCTACTGTCACAAGGGACAAAGCACCATAAAGAACATAAAACTTTAATGAATTGTTATTATCATCTCAGCATACTTATCTACCCCTTTGAGAAGACACACTGAGTTTGAGCCTTCTCTGGCATTCCAATCGATCATAATCAGCACAGTCAGTCCTGGCTGAAGCTCTGGCTGCTCACCATAAGCATAATTAACACAGACTGCTGCCTCCGCCTCCTGACATATTACTGGGGAACAGGGAACACTGCCTACACCACATCCATCCTTAAGCATCACTTGACTGCCAGGCCATTTCTACTCTTCATTTCTAAAATCGCCATCCTTTTTTTTTTTTTAAAACACTTCAAGTATAAAAGCACTCACGAGCTGGAATTCTCCTACAGTAAATGTTGCGGGCACTTTCTGAACAGAACATCTTCCAAACAGAAAGGAAACTGCCACCTAAAAACACTTCCCAGAGGTGTTTGAAGCCCTGTTGGTCTAAGGACAAGGCTTGGAGTTCTTCAGCACACTGATTCTCACCAAAGCACAAGCGTGGACTTTCTCTCTGGTGCAATATTAGCACTTGGCAAAGGTGTTTGGAGAAATACCTCTGCATAAAACAAAGCCCTGTGTGTACAAGATGGATCAGATTCTTAGGTGGACCAAAGTCTGAATTCAAGGCAACTGTGCCAAGTGACATGAGCAGAGATACAGAATTATGTTTCCTCTAAAGCTGTGTGTGAGCAGTGAAAGACAGAACAGCGGATGGTAACAACTCTGTCCTGACCTTCAGGCACCAAGGCAAATCAGGAGATACCTCATGCCTTGGGGGACCCTAGGAAAAAAGGAACATCCTTTCCAAAATTATAATAATCCCAAAACTTCTCACAGACAAAGCAGTTTTACACTCAGAAGGAGGCCCTGCAAAATGTGTCTGTGCTGCCTGGAGCAGGGACAATTCTCCATCACTTTGCTAAGTGGCTCCAAAGGCCAAGAGTAGCTGCAGCCAAGGGCAGCCAGCACTGGAGCAGGTCCCAAGCAAAGTGTGAACCACAGGTTTAACTGTAGAGACTCAGGAGTGGTTTTGCCCATTTGAGTTCGGAGCTAAGGAAGCCCTGCCTTTGTAAGGAGCAAAATCCAATTTTGCCATCATGAGTGACCAGCCCCAGACAAAGCTCACAGCCTCTCCTCCATTCCCCTGTCCCCGAGGCTGCCTGTAAGAGAGCCAGCACAGACACACTGCTCTTTCTGGGGTGGGATGCTGGCAGAAACCTCTTCCCAGCAGCAATGGATGCTGCCCTCCCTCAGCGACCTTCCTGAGAGGAGGCACTGTAACACACAAATTACCCAGCTTGCTTTTCTCAGAAGGAAGGGAACCACAACACTCACATACCCAGCCTGCTCAGGCTCCTACAGGAATGCCTCTTTCCATCTGAAAAAGCAATCTGACACCTTTTTTTTATTATTTATTTCAAGCAAGTAAGGACATGTCAGTCTTGTTGCACAAACCATCAAGGCACTAACTTCCAAAGCAATGAACCTTACACTTCACGCTTATTACAGGGAATAGAATTATAGGAGGGTTTTTTTACCGTGGAGAACTGGAGTGATATGAACCCAGACTGAACTTAATCTCCTAAACAGGCCCGTACCCAAATCTCTACTCCGAGTGCTTCCAAACTTCAGGGCAGGTTGTGTCTGGCTTTTGTCTCTTGGTCCCCAGCGTGCCAAGTGTTGCGGCTCCGAGCAGGTCCTTGACACACTCGCAGCAAACGGTGCCCTGGCCACCTGCCCCGGAGGACAGAGACAGAGCAAAGCACCAGACACTGCAGCACGGTGACCTTGGGCGATAAAACTGCCCGGGGAAAATAAATAGTCGGGGGTGCAGCGAACAGCTCCAGAGGAACCAGAGCCAGAGCGAGGAGTGCCAAGGACAGCGCGCTCAGCAGGCGGAGGGTGGCGGACAGACGGGAGCTCGGGCTGGGAGTGCGGGATGATGAAGTTGAGACCAACCTGAGAGGGAACGCGCCCTGCCGTGCTGGGAAGGATCCATAGGCTATGCAAGAGTGTCCTCTGGTGGCAGCAGCCACAGCAGCCGCGGTGGCAGCGCTCCCACGCGGGGAATGCACCTTCCCTTATCTCCTCATTACGGGAGTGGCGAATCGAAGTGAACAGAACAAACAACCGCTGCTAAGTCATTTTGATTTTGCCCGCAGCTATAGGGTCAGGGTATGGGTTTGGTCAAGCTGGGGTGTGAGAACTGCAAATCAAATTGTCTGGACTTCCCCGAGGCTAGCTGAGGGCTTGTCCAGGCTGGCACCGGCAGCCTGAGCTGCACAAGCCCGTCCCTCAGCACGGAGGCTGCCACAGTGTCTTCTGTCCGCCACAATCCCAGGCTGTCTTCAAATCCTAACTGGTTGCATTGAAAAAAAAATAAATAAAATCCTTTGGCTGATTTTCCAGCTTTCTCTTTTCATTTTGATTTTAAAGAAAGTGCTGGTTCAAAGACCCAATCTCAGAAATTGTAAATCACTATAAAGATACCAAGTGGAGATTTGGAAAGATCCTGGGCTTGGAGAGTACCTTTCCCTCAGGCTGGCACAGCACCAGCACGCAGCAGCTGATGGCCAGCAGTGAGTGTGCAAGGCCACAGGAAGGAGCATCAAGGCTGGATATGGAGGCAAGGAACTTCCACTTTCATACAGCTGGTTCTTCACCAGAAAGGGAGTCAGGAAATCACCACTAGTACAGGTGAGCATTCCCTGCACGGCAGACTCCGAAAGGAGATGTCACAAAACTCACAGAACGCAGAGGTCACACACACACTGCCCGAAAAGGAGGGATGGAGGAGTAGAGGCAGGGAGGTCTCATGAGAGAGAAGGCATTCCTGCCTGTGATGGAAAATATGTGCTGAAATTTCTTCAGGGATCTTCCTGGCACTTCATCTCCTCCCACCATAATCTGATTTCCAGTGGTCCAAGAGTTCCAGGTGTAGATTCTGCCCTGAGAAAACCCATGGGCTGCCAGAGGAAAACTCCAGAAACAGGCTCAGGGAGTCTCTCCTGCTCACCAAACGCACAGGCCAAGGGTGTTGCCAGTCTGACTGCCCCTGACTCCCAGCATCATGGGGGCAAGTGCCAGATGAGCCCTGTTAGCCAGCATAGGTTTTCACACCTAATTGTGTGTTTAGGACAACAAGTCCAGGTCAGGGAACCAGTCCCATGTTAACCCAACGTCTCCTTGCACCTACTGCCCCCCAAGATTGCCAGAAAACAAAATTAGGCACCTCAGGCCCATCTGTAAGAATTAGGTGCAAAGAATATATTTCTTGGAGTAGAAATTGCCAAAGGCAAGCAAACTGAGGCATCATTTGAACACCCCCTTCCTCTGAACACTGTGTGCAGTCGAGCTTTTTACATCAGGGGCTGGGAATGCCCTTCAAGGTCAGGCACTCTTTGCTGTGTTGTGCTGTGGCTCAGAAGTGAATTTTTGGGTTTTGGTGGGGGTTTTTTTGTTTGTTTTTTGGGGTTTTTTTCCTTTAAAAAGAATAAGAAACAGTACCAGCCTGGCAGAGCACTGAGCAGGTGTCCTGTACCCCAGGACAGAGGGTTCCTAAACAGAGACATGTCAGGATCTCTGCAAAAGCAAACTGAGAGCGAGCCTGCTCCCCCTGCACAGGCACACAAAGCTTTCCCGTGTGGGTACCTCTGCCCTGCTCTGCCCCTCTTCTTCCAAGGGGGAATTCCCTGAGCCCTCCCTCAGCCTGCCCAGGCCTCCTCCAGCAGCTCATGGATTCAGGCAGTCCCTGGGAGATGTGTGTGAGCTCCCCAGCAAAACCAAAACGCAGTCTCTCCTTGCCCGTGTAGGTGTTAAGATTTTGACTTTGCCTAGGGTTTGACACTCTGCGGGCATCATTCCTGGGGGCTTCCCAGCTGCAGGGATGGTTGAGAGACAGAGCTACAGGCACAGGGGGTGGTTTGCAGCCCACATGGGGTGCACAGTGAGGGGACATGACCCCTTGAGCAAGGCAGGTAACAGAGGTGAGATATTTGGGATCACAGTTTCTTTTTTCCTTTTTTTTCTTTTTTTTTTTTTAGAACTAGCTCTGTGATTTCATGTGAATATGGAGATATCCATCAATCTGTGCAGCCTCAGGAGAGTGGCTGTTCTGAGGCACTCAGACCCAAGCACTACCTGTTTCCAGCTCCTGCTCCTCCAAGGGTACGTGCCGTGGGTACATGCACTTCCAAGTTACAGTGGGTTTTCTTGCTGACAGAAATTATTTTGATAAAATACAAAATGTAAGAACACAATCACAGTGGAAAACAGCTAACTTTTCCCACCCCCCACCTCCGTCTTGCTGTAACATGAAACTTCATTAATTTAAAAAGGAGATAGAGAAGGTTAATGAGGTTCTCCAGGCCATGAGAAAGGTTAGATACAATGTCAGACGCCGCCAGGACAACATAACGCACACAACAGCAGGAGCAAGAACAAGGTGTAGCAGAAATGGAAAAATGTAGGACCATTACAAGCCACTTGTTAGAATACCTGTATGGAGCAGTGCAAAGCTCAGCCTGACACTGAATCACAGCACCAGGGACAGGCTCTGAGTGAGCGGAACCCCAAAAGGGGTAAAGTCAGAGATGGCTCTTTCAAACAAGTCTCTGTTCCCAGATTGCTCCCACATCTCCATTACATCTGTACTCTGAAAAGTTCATGTCATAATTATGATTTTCCAACATTTACATAAAACTCTCATTTACAAGCAAAACCAGATGAAAGTCTTCCTTTGCATGCTCAAGAATCGGTCTAGCAGATTTCTGCGGTTTCTTACATCACTTTCCTGCACACAACGATAAAATCACTCCTAAGCCATTTTTCTCACAGTTGATTTCACACAGTGCTGAAGATTCACATAAATCTTGTCATGAGCTCCTGGAGGGAATGTTGGAATCACCTACAAAGTCGGTACCTCTGACCGAGTTTATAAATCACAGCACATACCAGGTGCCAGTAATCTTCCCGTGGCCACGGGGATGCTCAGGAAAGGCAGGATCCTCAGCCCGGATCCACAGCCCATCCACGGCCAAGGGAGGGCAGTGTGTCCTGCAGATCCAGCCAGGAGCTCTCAAGGAGAGAGACTCATTTCCTGACTACAGACGCAGCACATGGACCTCCTTACAGCAATTAAGCTCCTGCTATCCGTTTGGGGTGCATCCGTATCTGTGTGATCCTACTTAAACCTTTTGGATATTGAGGTGTAGGCTTCAAAGATAAATAATCTCCCTCAACTTCACAAAATCACCGAATCACAGAATATTCTGAGTTGGAAGGGACCCACAAGGATCATCAAATTCCAGCTCCTAGGTTTACTAAAGTTTTGCCTCAGGCTGATGTTAACAAGGAAACTTCGTAACACATATGAAAACAATTTTTTCTGGAAATAACATTAATCAGCATCCTTAAGCTGAGTGCAAGATGTTTCCAAACAAGCTTATGAAGGCAAGAAAAGACAACATTACAAACAAAATCTGGGAGTCAGGAAGAAGAATCATATTCCCACTGAGGACAGGCTGAGAAGCTTGTCTGTGATTAGTCATCAGCAAGTCTCTATGTGGAAAGGTAAAAGACAATCAGATGCACTAATAATCCTGCTATATTACTCTTGCTCTTCAGGAAACTGCATGCTTTAAAAGGTGAGGTCATTTGCAGCTTGCAGGAGAGCAATAATGGAAGCAAATGGCTGTATCTACTTTCCAAAGAATTTTTGAGAAGTGCAGACACTAACTCCTGTGTGCCTGTGACTGGACTGCTCCGGGAAAAGGGCCATTTTTCCAGAAAGGAAAAGTAAAAGTAAGAGAAGGCTGAGGTTGGATGCAGCCTAGGAGAGAGCTGAGTGCATTCGCTGTGTAGAAGGAGCAGAGAACAGGAGAGGGGGCTGTGCAGCAGGAAAAGTGCTTCTCTCTGCCCTGAGGAAGGGAGATCACGCTGGGACTGACAGAGCTAGTGGGGAAACAGCACGCTGCTCCTCCCTTTCCACATCTGCCCCCAGAAACCCACCCCGTCCTACAGCCAACGCTGAGGCTCACCGGTGTGGATTATTGCCAGCTCTGCCACTAACCTCCTTTGTGGTACTGGACAGATTCTCCCCTCCTGGTGGGGATTACTCTTAAATCAGAGGACAAGTTAGAGATGCAGGATCTCTCTGCACATTTATAAATAGCTCACCTACACATTTCACAGGAGGGCAAACGCCAATAATCAGCTTTAATGGCAGCCCCGACAATGACAATGGCAGCAGCAAAAACACTGCCACCTTTCTCCAGCGTGTCCTTCCTTCCCACATCCCTCATACTAATAGGGACAATTAAAACCTGGGAGAAGCCCCAGGACACCGACAATTAGTGACTGTAGGCCAGGCCTGAAACATAGTCAAGGATCAATAGTTACAGGTCTGTGAAACAGGCTGGGCAAGTCATGAACTGAGCACACGAATGACACCTCAGGTCCTCGCCTCATCCTCCCCACAAGCCTGGACCACATCTCACACATTTTCTGCCCTTCTCCTGCCCACGCAGCAGACAGAGCTTGTAACTTGCCAAACACTTTGGCACAGATCACAGCGTGGGGGAGAAGAGAGGTTTCAAGGCATAAACAAAACAAGCCCAACCTGGCTATGGAAGGAAAGCGATTCGTCACCATTCAATCACGTCAGGGCCAGCACGCCGTGGTCAGGACTCCCGGTGCTTGGGACGTGCTGCAGATCAGGGCTGTGCCACTTGGCTGGACCCCATGAGCAGACAAACACAGAGAGAGCCACGGCCACAGCCTTCCTTGTGCATGACCTAGTGCAGCAAACACTTCTGTCTGTCTGTCTGTCCTCCACCCCACAGCCCAGCCAAGGCCCACCCCTGAGTGCAGGGACAAAACGAGTTGGATCGCTGATCTGCACCACATCAGCAGGAACTGGCTGCTCTGAAGGCTCTCAGAGGAATGCGCTTGTTATGCTGGAGTTTCTGCCCCAAATCCTACAAGCCAGCAGGGTTTTGCTAGGTCATCTGACGAGCACCATCTCCAGCAGAACCAGTCAGATGCTGCTGCTGGTTTCTTCCAGCATTACTACGAATTTAGCTGATTTTAAGCAAATACATTTTAAATTATTGTGTGTCTCTGCCTTTGCCCATTTGCCCCTGTAAAACACAGAAAGCTCTTTCAGCCCTTCAGCACACAAAGCACCTTTCTTTCCACTGGGGTCTCTAGCTTTGACAGAATCAACCTCGAATTAAACAAGGTCCAGCCTGGCCAGCAAAAGGGGACTTCTGCTGGAAGACAGGATTCAGGACTGCTCAGTAACATTAGGATTTACAGAGTGGTCAGAACCCACAGCAGCAGGTGCTGTAAGGATGAAGTAAACAGCCCCTGCTCCATAGGTTTTTAAAAGCAGCAGCCAAATGCAGCAGGGAGAAGCAAGGGAATAATTAACCATATCATTATACCGCCATGTAGTGTCTGATGGAAATTGCCGTCTTGAAGCAAACTGATTTCCACCATGATTATTTGAGGGCTGAGGGGAATAAGAGTTTGTTTCCTGCTTTCAAGAAAAAGCCTGGATGTACTCGTGAGAGCAGTGCACCGGCAGCAGAGATTGCAGCATTTGGGAAGGGCTGATGGCCCTGCACAATGTAATGGAGCATTAAAAAACAAGGAAAGCTGTTGCTGCAGTTCGGTAACAGATCAAAGGCCGGGAGCACCCCGGGAGTGAAAGGAGAAGCTGATAACAGGGTACAGGAACAGGGCTGATACATGGGTGCGACTCAGCCCTGAAGCACCTTGCTGGTGCAGATAGCGAGCCTGGGAATGAGTCACTGACAGATCAAATGCCTCGCAAATGGGACAGCACGGCTGTGCGTGCCAGCAGGCAGATGAGGCAGGAGAAATCCAAGGCTTTAGGCTCTCACAGCCTTGAAGAACCACTTCGTGCCTCTGAAAAATTAAGCCTTGCGTTGGAACCAAAAATATTCACATGCCCCCAGCCCACCTGCAGATCCTGAAGCACTGCACCGAGGCCTCTCGCTGGCACGGGACAGCTGCTGCCTCCCACCCAGAGCTGAGTCCCAGTTCCAGCTGCCCTTCGGCCAGCACTTCATAATCTGCACGAAATGTCAGAATCTGCCTGAATGAGAAATGGAGAAATCCTGTGAAAACGCAGCTGAAGCAATGGTAATGTTAAAAACATTCAAAAAAGGGAGAGAGGTTCTTCCATCACAGCCCCTCTGCCTAAACAACTCCAGATTTTCAGTCGGGATAATGGTTTTCACCTCTCTCACCTCCAAAGTACTGCTGGTGCCAAGCAGCTGCAGTGTTCTAGTACAAAACCCTGGCAGCAGGAGCACAACTTTGGGTTTCCAAATCACTGAGGGCAAACAAGGTGGAGTTTTGATCAAGAGGCAGAGGTGCCCTTTAGCAGCAGGAGAGGGTTGTGGACCAGTCTTTAATATAAACCATTTTCGGTGCTGATTTAAGCCCAGCACCACACAGGCCCATGTTGATGTGGAATGGAGTAAAATAAAAAATAAAAGGCACCAGATCTGTAAAATGGTTTCCATTTGGTGACTCTCTCCCTCAGACTCCTTCCAACCTATTCTATGTTTCACTAATTAGAGCTTAAAAAAAAAAAAAAAAAAACCCTGCAGCTTCACGGACTTGTTTCTCAAGCTTCAGTGCGGAATTTAGACAACGACAAACTGCAGAAGCAGGTCTTGCTTTAAAGGTCAGCACCTAATCAGAAGGAATCTGCAGAGGGCAAGAAGCCAACAAGGAGTTCCCTGCTGCTCTATCACATTGCACCACATTTCAGTGTACAGCAGGGAAACGCCAACTGCTTTTGTTCCTGGATATCAGATACACACACACACCCCGGAGAGCAACCTTCACCCTCAGAGCACTGCCTGTCACTACAGGTTCTGTCACTACAGGCTCTGTCACCATACCACACACCCTTGGCCAGGCTGAAGGAGCCTTTAAGCTGAGCATAACCCATCAGCTTTGGATTCACTGTGCTGTTTTCCACCTGCCTAAACAGTCTCCATGCTGTACCCACCACAGGCAAAGCGTGTTTGCAGTGAATTCCTGCTCGTATTCACAGCTCTGCTGCAAAGTCTGTGAGTGTTGGGCTGGTATCACAAAAGCCAGGACATTCACAGTGTCACACGTCTCCCTACAGCAGTGGGTTCACATCAGTGGTTCTGTGAAACAGCACTGAGGGATCTGTGCAAGGGGACCAGCAAGCAAGGCTGGGA
Organism: Pomatostomus ruficeps; assembly: GCA_013400735.1. Taxonomy (NCBI): domain Eukaryota; kingdom Metazoa; phylum Chordata; class Aves; order Passeriformes; family Timaliidae; genus Pomatostomus; species Pomatostomus ruficeps. The sequence goes on along the minus strand of VYZT01060703.1, from coordinate 15,873 downwards.
CAGCTCAAGGACAAAATAAAAGCACCCAAAGGCTACCCTACAAAACTGCATGGTGCCTCACAGACTTGTTCAGTGCAACAAGAAGTTTCCATTTCAGACTGTTTCACTTCTGAAATGTCACTGCCTGAGCTCGTCCCTGCACAAATGGGGCTCCACAGTCAACTATTACGTCAAGTTTCCTCAGCTAACTTGGCTGAAGGAGAGCGTGAGCATTCAAGTGCTGGCCCCTGGGTGGGTCTCTCAGGGTGCTGCTGCAGTTTGACTCTGAATATCCTGTTTATATCGTTTCTCCCCTTCACCAGCAGCTCAGCCAGAGCCTCTCCAGCATCAGAAATAATTCCATCCTCGCAGTCCATCTGTAACTGAACTCACATGTCAACACATCATTTATCTAAAATGACGGTAAGGAACTGTAACCAATACAGGGAGAGAAATGATCTTTTAAATAAATGATTTTACCTACAACCACACACATTAAAAATGGATTAGTCATAACTGCAGGTTTTTTTCAGGGCTCTGTTCCAAATCTGACTCTATTGAATGGCTTCACTCTGTACTTCTGCATCTGAGTGCTTTCAGCTTGTTTTAAAGTTCAGCCTGCTCTTTCATTTCCCATAGCCTGTAAAGCTTGTTTCAGGAAGAAGGAACAACCTCCTTGCAGTTGTTTCAGTTTCCAGCCCAGAGCTGCGAAGATGTGTCGCAAGACCCACGAGATGGTCTGAGCTGAAAACAAACCCACAGTGAAGCAGAGGGCGCAGATCTGCTCAGCCCCTGGAGTCAGCTGTTCCCTCCTTTCAGTCCTGTTTCCCTTAACACACTGTTCCACTCTTTCCACGCTCACGTCATGCTGTTTCCATTCAAGACAAACAGTATGAAACTTCATTTTTGTATTCAGGAGGCCAGCGGGTACCCAGCTTCTGCTGCAGAAAAACGGTCATGGTTCAGCTCCTGTTCCCTTTGGGGGCTGGAATAACAATGGGACAGCCTCGCTGGAGGAGGCACAGCAACACCACGAGGTCTGTTCACCTTCTTTCCCTGTCAGCCCTATAATGGTTTGTAGCTGTTGAAAAAATTAATACACGTTGAGGAGTTAATGGTATCCCTCCATCCCCCAAAAGGCTTGTTAGATACCCATCTCTAAAGCACTGTGTTAGGGCTAAATATTGTAATTATGATTACTAGTGTGCACGAGTCCCAGCTGGAAACCACGGGAAGCTGCCTCTTCGCAAATCACTGTTGACAGCAGGCACAGCCTTGGCGGCTGCCCCAGCTCAGATCTCCCTTCTCAACGGACAAAAGCTGTGAAGGCAGCAAAAATTCCAACTACAGACAAAGTCTAGAAGTGTATTGCAGGAATCTGTCAGCTGGTGCTTGTGAACAGACTCACACACTTCCTGTGTTTGCTAAAATCTCTGTTTTGTGTGAGGCTGCACAGCTACCTGAGGAGTCAAAAGCATCTGTGCATCTACTTTGTTATCTCTCCATTGCAACTCTGCTTTGCAGAGGGGTTACGCAGTTTTTCTGTACACAAACACTTCAAACCCCTCTGCTAAAGGCAACCAAACACAGGTCATCAGTATCTACATATAAAAAAACGTGATTTTTAATAACTCAGAGGGATTTGCTCTATCTAGTTCCTGAGGCGCTTCCTTAAAATCCACCTATTACATTAAGCTATAAATAAACTAGAAACAGGAAACTGGAAGAGATTGGGTGGGACAAGGAAGGAAGGAAGGAAGGAAGGAAGGATAAAGTAATTCCAGAAAACCTAAATTCATTCTTTGCAATACTATACTAATGCTGAGTTCTGCAATATCCCAGATACTCTTTTTCCAGGCAGCAAAGAGATCCTTTGCCCCAATAGGCAGCTACACTAAACAGCAGTGCCTTGCCCACCCATAATATAAAATTAGGGAAATCTTTGTAATCATGTTCCTCTTGTCAGTGTTTGGCATGTTTAGGGGTACAGGGACAAAATACTTCTCCCCAGCAAGCTACCTTCTTGTGTCCAGTGGATGAGGAGATTTCCTGCCAGACACCAATTGCTCTGCTGACTCTTGGGTTAATCAATTCAAGTCTACAAAGAAAGCATTTACCCTGCAGCCTGTGGATAGTGTTTCTTTTCATCTGGCAGACAGGACAGAAGCCCCTTCCCAAAATCCTGAGATCCAGCTTTATTAGGATCCCAAACCATTAACATCAGTCAGAAAAACAATGTTCTTCTCTTCCAACAGTGGAGGTTGGACTCATCCAGGCTCACACACGCTCCTCATTTACGCAACAACTGCAAAGGAATTTTTTCTAGCTACTGTAGCCCCAGTTTTCATACAACTCCTTCTGTGCTTATGTACTGTGGACTGGTAGAACCATGTTGTTAAATTTTGTCCTGATTTCCCATATTTATTTATAAACAGCAAGTTTTAGCTCATGCTAAGCTTCCCTCAGTAATATATTCCGATGGTACTTCTAACAAAATATGAGAAAGGAGCTCTTTTATGTTGAGTAAAACATACACATGAAATTGAAGGTTTGGTGGCAACATAACGAAATTTAAGTTCCCTTCTATCAAAATCTCTGAGTATTTATGTAACAATCATGGCTAGGGTAATAAAACAAAGAGGGAAACAAAATCAGGGTGGCATTGGTGTTTTCCAAGTACATGAGATTTTGGCTGGAATTTCCCAACAGCTGTAAACAACAAGGGAAACCTCCGAGTTCAATAAGGCAGAGAGTCACTTCTTAGTTTGGCTGTGAGTGTATGTTCCACCAGAACAATAGAGTTGTTTCTCTTTGAGGGGAAACACTGTGTTCACTGTTTAAATAGCAGAAGAGCTGTAAACACAGGATTGGCTTTAAAACAAGCTTATGAAGAAAAGCATAAAAGCATCCTCATTAAAAAGACAAATAATTCAAACACACCTACTTTAACATTTCTGCAGAAGCCATTGCTATTCTCCATCACACTCTATTTTTAGTCTACCAGGCCACACCATGGTCAACCCAAAAGGTCAGGTTCGATGTCACAGCATGACCACTTAACCAAAGCAGTGGTTTCTGTTCAAAAACGTCTCTTTTCTGCAACACAGGGGTTTCTCATCTCAGGCATGCCTCAGGATACACAATATGATGCAGTCAATAGAAAGCAACAACCTTCCTCGTGGTAAGGCAATCAAATACCTTGTAACTGTGTGTCATATCCAACTGGCAACTATACAGGCACACACTCCGAGTTATCCAAAGAGAGATCTTGAGGATATTTGTTCCCCCCTTCAGTTTATTTCCTTCCCTTTTCTCCTCACACCTCCTAGTGCCCCACAGAGAAGGAATCACTCACTGCTTTCGTTGTTCTCAGACAAGTTCGCTCTGCTTCTCCCTGCGACTTTTCTAGACATGGCAGTGTGTGAAAAACATTTGCAAACCGGGACTTCCAGGCTGAAAAACATCTAGAAAAAAGATGGAAAGTGTGTTCTCGTCCTTCAAGCAATCTCAAGAGAGGTGCTGTCAGTGAAGTCTGTAGGAAATGTTCTGAGGACCAGCACCCCTCACTGTCAGTTATGTTGAGCTGCTGTGTCCAAGCATTATTCTCACAAATTGATAAATTCAAATTCCCTCCAAACTTCTTTCAGGGCAGCTGGACTACAGAGCATAAGTAACTTAATGGCAAATCCTCTTCTTCCTTAGTCACTTGGGATTACAATCAGTTCCTCCATCACTTGTGTAGTTTTCTTTAATTAGCTCAGGACAAATTTACAGGAGCACTTCCTTGAAATAAATCTAAGAGCAATAATGACATCTAATATATTTCTTATTTTCTCCTACAAACTTTTCCTGCTTTAGTAGGGGAAAATTATGCCAACTGACTTCATCAGGCTGTGAGGATTAAACCATTGTTTATAATATCCTTTAAATATAAGAAAGTGTCATTTAAATGTTAGTCACATGAGTAAGCAGTGAGTCAATATTCTGCATATTAGCTGAATGCAATTGAAGTGCTGGAGTTTTTCTGAAGCCTGCCAAGATTGAGCCATAACAATTTCTTTCATAGCTGGAGATCAGCCTGAATTAAAGACCTTCTTAAGATCCAGAAGGTGAAGATCAGAGTTATATGAACATTATCTCCATTCCACTGAATGTCAGCTTAGAGAAAAAAAAAATCAGAGAGGATTGAGCAAGACGAAGGAGCTGTGATTACCTTTCAGGAAAGTAAATAAGGAAAATGAGATCATTGGTGCCATACTGCAATCTAAAAATTAATCCAAAATCTGCCGGTCCAACAGACTGATCCATCAGTTTGTCTCTTTCAGAGACCAACACCAAGCTCTGAAAATTCATGTTGGAGACCTAAATACTGTTTATGTCCTCTACAATTGAATTTTTTCTTTATGCTGAATGTGATTTATATCTGAGGCATCAGACAGGGGGTTCTGGATTCCTAACCCCAGTGCCTTCAGTGCTGTCAGCCACTGTTAACACAAAATAGTTTGCCTGAAAACATGAGCCTCCAAACCCAAATGTTTATATGCAGATACCAGCACTGAATATCTTGACAAATCTTTTATTTGTTTCCTCCTTCCTCCTCTTCTCTGGACACACAAAATACATTGTTACAATGTGGTAATAAATTTGCCTGAGAGAGTGCCAGGAGATGCAGATCTACGGACTTCTGTGCAGTACAAGAGCTCACCAAGCGGGTTTAAGCAATACACACAACTTTCTCTCTGCTTCAGGACCTAGAATTTTATGGTTTTTTCCTGGTTGTACTCTGCTTCACTCTGTATACACAGAATGCTTTGGGTTGGAAAGTACCTTAGAGATCATCTAGATCCAACCCCTGCCATGGACAGGGACACCTTCCACTGTCCCAGCTTGCTCCAAGCCCCATCCAGCCTGGTTTTGAACACTCCAGGGACGGGACAACCACTGTTTCCCTGGGCAACCTGTGCCAGGGCCTCACCACCCTCACGGGGCAGAATTTCCTCCTAATATTATATGCTTAAAGAATGTAATTCCAGTAACGCCACGGTGTGCTCCCGGGAACCAGAGCATCCTCCCAGCACTTCCACTTCACTCCCAGCCGCCACTCCAGGGGAAGGAGCTGTCGGCAGGGGCCGGGACTTCGCTTGGCCATGAAAATGACCCCATTCCCCCCATTCCCTCAGCCAAGGGCACAGCTGCCCCCGCCCGCCCCGCCGCTCGGTGCTGTCCACAATACCCCCCGGCTCCGCTCTGACCGCGTCACCGCCGCGCCGGCCATGCCCCGCCGGCCCCTGCCCACCGATAAGAGCCGTAATTAACGGCGGCACTAATGGCAGAGGCAGGAGGACCGGCCGGGTAGCCCATCCCGGGATGCCCTTCCCCGACATCCCGTCCCGTGCAGCCCATCCCGGGCAGTCCGTGAGACACCGCCAGGTCCCGGCGCCGGTCCCCGTCCTGATCCCAATCACGGTCCCGGTGCCGGTCCCCATCCCCATTTCCCTGGGCAACCTGTGCCCCGTCCCTGTTCCCGTCCCTATTCCCACCTCGGTCCCTATCCCCATTCCCGTTCCCGATCCTCGTCCACATCCTTGTCCCAGTCCCCATCCCCGGTCCCGATCCCGATCCCGGTCCCGGTCCCGGTCCACATCCTCGTCTCGGTCCCGATCCCGTTCCCATCCCCGATCGCGGTCCCGGTCCCGGTCCCGTCTCCATTCCCACCGCGATCCTCAGCCCCATCCCCATCTCCGATCCCGATTCTGTCCCCATTCCCATCCCCGGTCCCGGTCTCGGTCTCGGTCCCGGTCCTCATCCCCGTTCCCCGTCCCGTCCCCATCCCCATCCCGGTCCCCATTCCCATCCCCATTCCCATCCCGGTCTCCATCCCCGGTACCAGTCCTGCCCCCATCCCCGGTACCGGTCCCCATCCCCGCCCCGGTCCCGGTCCCCGCTCCCCTGACGCCGCC
>VYZT01060701.1:2738-42738 GCA_013400735.1 Pomatostomus ruficeps | reverse complement strand
GAACGAGTGTGCACATCCATGTGTGCACCCCAGTGCAGGCTGGGGGATGGAAAAGGCCTTTCGCATCGTGTGAGTTATAAAAAGCAAAGTCAGGAAGTGATGCAGTTCAGGCTCTTGTAAGGTCATTCCTGTTTTCCTGTAAAGCTACAGAATAAAACATATTGTTTTAAGTCAGTAAGTATTACATGTCATTAACTTGGCCTCATTAGCAGATACAGTGTTATGTAAATACTTGACAGTTTTTTAAAACAATAGCTTGAAGTACTAGTTTGATTAAAGCCAGTAAACATTAAACAAATCCAGAAATGCTCACACAAAGCAAAGCCATTCTGGCCATTGGAGGAACTGGAAAACTTCCTGGTTCCAGAGATTCTAAATGTTGTATTTAACTCCTCAGTTTGGCTTTACTTAGAAAATGTTTTTGGATGCATTCTCTGAGTCCTACTTATGTTTTTGCTTGTAATGAGACTCTGTTCCTTGGGATTCTGATGTATCTGGAGAATGCGTCGTGGCTGTTCATGGTGGGGTTTGCAGCTCCACGCAGGCTCCTGTGCCCCTGCCGGGCACAGGCTTCCCACACGTGTCAGTGCACCAGCCTAACGCAGTCTTGCACCTAAAAGTCATCTCAGACTTCCATATCAATCTCTTTTTCCTAAATTATAGTTCAGAGAGAGGGAAGCCAGGCTAAAAGGTCAAGATTGCTCATGGTAACATTATTCCAGTAGCAGAAGAATAGGCATTTAAAAATGTCTGAAGCATCTTGCATGTGGTAACATGCTCAGGGACATGGTGTGACTCTCGGGGTGTCCTGTGCAGGGCCAGGGTTGGGTTTTGATGATCCTTGTGGGTCCCCCCCAGCTCAGGATAGGCAATGATTCTGTAATTTCGCAGTTTACTTGGGAAGAAGGCAAGGCCATTCCTGAGTGTGCACTCGGATTCCCTACAGTGTTTGAAGTGCTGTCAATGTGTGTGGTGTCAGCAGGATCAGACCCTCAGTGTGTGTGGTGTCAGCAGGATCAGACCCTCAGTGTGTGTGGTGTCAGCAGGATCAGACCCTCAGTGTGTGTGGTGTCAGCAGGATCAGACCCTCAGTGTGTGTGGTGTCAGCAGGATCAGACCCTCAGTGTGTGTGGTGTCAGCAGGATCAGACCCTCAGTGTGTGTGGTGTCAGCAGGATCAGACCCTCAGTGTGTGTGGTGTCAGCAGGATCAGACCCTCAGTGTGTGTGGTGTCAGCAGGATCAGACCCTCAGTGTGTGTGGTGTCAGCAGGATCAGACCCTCAGTGTGTGTGGTGTCAGCAGGATCAGACCCTCAGTGTGTGTGGTGTCAGCAGGATCAGACCCTCAGTGTGTGTGGTGTCAGCAGGATCAGACCCTCAGTGTGTGTGGTGTCAGCAGGATCAGACCCTCAGTGTGTGTGGTGTCAGCAGGATCAGACCCTCAGTGTGTGTGGTGTCAGCAGGATCAGACCCTCAGTGTGTGTGGTGTCAGCAGGATCAGACCCTCAGTGTGTGTGGTGTCAGCAGGATCAGACCCTCAGTGTGTGTGGTGTCAGCAGGATCAGACCCTCAGTGTGTGTGGTGTCAGCAGGATCAGACCCTCAGTGTGTGTGGTGTCAGCAGGATCAGACCCTCAGTGTGTGTGGTGTCAGCAGGATCAGACCCTCAGTGTGTGTGGTGTCAGCAGGATCAGACCCTCAGTGTGTGTGGTGTCAGCAGGATCAGACCCTCTGACAGGACTGGAGCTCGTTTCACTGAGCACGGACTGATTCCCTGCAGCAGCATCCCTGTGGGGAGCTCAGGACACGGCATCGTGTCGGGGCCGTCGGGCTGCTCAGCGTGGCACAAACGTGGAGAAGGCCCTGAAGAAGCAGCAGGTGCCTCCTCGGTGTAAGAGAAGCTCTCTGTAGCTGCCTGTCCTTGCTCACGACGAGGCTGCCTTCTCTTCTCACCTACCCGGCTGCAGACCAGTGGTTATCTCCAGTTACAACCAAAAGCGCATTAGTTCAGCTGCCCTGGGAGGGACATGCATTTTTAATTTCTTGGAGTTTAGCCATACACTTCACAGTTCCTTATTAGCTGTATGTGAGACTAATTTTGGGGGTACAAATTTGCTCTAATTCATTTTGGCTAAGAAAAACATCTTGATATGATACGCCTGCAGCTGCTCGAATTTCCTCCCTATCAAGTTTGTCAATTTGTCGTCTTTTCTGAAGAACTTGTTGCCTACCTTTGGTATCTCAAGTGAACTCCATGATCTCACCCTGAGGTGTTAAGAATCGCTGAGGGCTATCAGAACTTGTGTAAATTACAGCGATGCAGACAGCACGTTGAAAAATCAATAAGTAATGAAATAGTACTGCAGTGAAGTAGCCAAGAGAGCAGTGGGTGAAAAAATCCCAAGGACTCAGTTTCATTTTGTCAAAGTATAAAAGATAATGTTCTGCTGTGATGCTATAAAATCATCCCCACTGGCCAAAGAAAATTGAAATACAAAAGAGCAGTGCGGAGGTGCGGGTGCGCTTCCTCCCGGATCCTGCGTCCCCCTGCCCGTGTTGGCAGGGCTCTGGCAGCCACTCGCTCTTCTGGCGAAGCTGCACATGGCTCCTCTGCCTTCGTGTGCCGTGCACTAATGCCAGCTCGTGCCAAGGGTCCTCAGAGCCTCTTTCTAATCCTCACATCTACCCCTGCAGTTATCTTCTCTGGGCAAGCTGGGAAACACCAGCAGAACATTGCCCTGGAAACCCAGCAGTCCCTGGTGCCTTCCCAGGGCGCTGAAGGGGACTGAGCACGGGTTTATGTCAGCCTGGAATTTTATCTAGGAAGGTCCTTCTTGGCTGGAGACAGCGCATTTCTGAAAGGCAGTTTCCCGCAGTAAGGTGAATTGCTCTACAGGCAGGTGAACCCGCAAGGCGTGGTTTTCCATGCAGGCCGTGCCCTGGACTCACTCTGTCCATTCCATGGCAATACCTCCAGCTCCTTCCATCCCTCTGCAATGTTGGGGTTGTGTATTGGGGCTGGTGCAGCCGAGAGCCACTGGGCTCCTTTCCCTGGGAATGCTGCTCGCTCTGAGCCGCCAGCATTCCTTAATGGGATCTCCGCTTCCACGCTGCTTCCTCCAAGCAACATCCACAGGCACACAGAATGTCTCTAAGGCTTTCCTTTGCTTTCATTTTGGNTTCCTCCAAGCAACATCCACAGGCTCACAGAATGTCTCTTTTCTTTCATTTTGACTGGAATTAGCCAAGCTGGGCAATAGGTGGGAATGGCCAGGCAGGCAATCTTGCTTCCTGACTAAGTCCTTAGAAAATCACGTTCACAAAGAGTAGTTGGCTCCAAAAGGAGAAGAAAAGTATTGAACTGAAACAAATTTTCCCAAGCTGGGTGTTGCCATGAGAGTCTTTTGCTTAAATCCGTAAACTATGAGCTTCTCTCAAATGAATTCTTAAAGTTGATGAGTTTTTTCCCACACGGATAGGTAAGATAGTTAAAATGTATTTAAACAAAATGAATGACTGAAATACCACTAAATTAAATACATCTTCTGAAAGATAAACCAGCATTTTGTGTGAAGGGAAAGTCCCCCCACTTCAGCCTTTCTGGCTAATCAGCCTGTTATCCTCTCTGTAGATCTGTGAAAGGAATCAGGTTTAAAAGACACCGAACCGCTCTTTGATCCCAGGAGACCAAAAAGCCAGGTTGGATAATGGTCCTGCACGGATTTTCTCTGGGTGCTTTTGCCTGTGTTTTCTGCTGCTGCCTGGAAAAGTGGGTTCTGTGTTGGCTCCTGGAGGAGCCTCTGCCAGAGACAGTGAGAGAAATACAGTCCCTGGGAAAAGAGGAGAGAAAATGGTGTCCTTAATGTGCACAAATGATCTCCTTGATAAGGATTAATGCCTGCTGGGTAAGCAGGCACGGGATTGAAGAATCCTGCAGGGCGTCCGGGCGTGCCGCTGGCTGTGCCGAGCAGTGCACTCGGCTGGGAGGGTGCTGGTTCCATGCCAGCAGTTCCAGTCACCTCCACACACCATCAGTGCCTTTCTTTAACCTTCCCTGATGTTGTTTCGTGAGGGAGTAATGGGAAATGAACAGCTGCTCTCACCACAGCCAGAGTTTTCTCGAGTGAGATGGCAGCAGCTCCCGGTTTAGATATTCGGCAAACGCAGGTTGGGTTTGAGTGAAAAGAGCCCATTAACTCCAGTGACTTTGGAGAGGGCCCTTTGTTCTTTTCAAAGCTGTTATGGGTTACAGAGCTCAAAAGCCTCTTTGCCTGTCCATTATTAACACAGTGCAATGAATCACTGTACTTAGCGTGGACACTTCGGAGCGTTGCAGATACCGCAGGACTGTTTGCAAGGAGGGAGCATGGAAATACTGAGATCTCAAGGAATTTAATGGAGCAGAATAGGTAGACCTTGGAAGCAGAAGCATTTCTTTACACGTGAGCATCCTATTGATGTAAATCTGGAATGTTCCAGAGTGCATTTGGTACAAAAACTCGGAGGAAGCGTTTGTAAGGCAGGGAGGGGTGCAGCTCTGCAGCCTCGCCGCGCTGTTGGACACAGCGTGTGGTGCCTCTGATGTCCATGGGCTCCGTGGCGGCACGTGGGGTCTGTTCTGTTTGGCACTGTGCTGGGGGAGAGAGGCGCGTCACCAGCACAGGGGAGGGGACAAGGTGGGATCATCCATGTGTGACTGCATGCCGAGAGCTGGGCCATGTGGCAGCACTGCCCTTCCCCAGGAGCAGAGGCTGGCGGGAGCAGGAGGAGCCTCAGTGGGACCATCTGCTCCAGGGTAGGAGGAGGTGCTGGTGCGGACCCGGCCAGGCTCCCTGCGTGGCCAGGCATGTGCTGGGCACATGGGTGCCATCGGAATGGCAGCTCCTCTTGGCGCTGCTGGTGACACCTTGGTGCTGGCAGCCCCATCCATGGGTTGCCCATCCAGGCCAGAGTGGCGCTGGGCAGTCCCTGGTTCCTGGGCTCTGAGTGACCCCTGCTGGGGCCAGCACGAGGGAGGAGGAGGGAGGACCCGGGGCTGAGGTGCAGGGCACTGCTGGCTGCAGGACCCCTCTTTTGTCTCCTTCCGAAGCTGGAAGTAGCAAATCGACCTAAGAAAAGGAGAAGAAAGGATTATTTAATGGTTAAGATGATTGAATGCTGCCTTGGAAAACGGATTGTTTTCCCTTCCTTTGCCACCTTTTCTCTTTTGTGATGCTGGTTAATTCACTTCAACCTAACTTTTCACAGACTGTTACTAATTGGGTATTCTTCAGTTTCTTCATGGTTCATTTGAGATGCAGGGCTCTGAATTTGTACTCAACTGCTGCTGAAGACCATTTTGGACACATAAGGAGTGATCTGAGAAAACAGTTTGTAGACCTCTCTTAATTAGGCATCCACAGTTAGAAGATACATTTCCTTTAATCACTATAGATCTCAGCTCCGCAGTCGGTGCAATAGAGGTAATAATAGCACCTTGGATCACAAGGGATTTGAGGAAAAGCTTACAAGGAATTTAATAACTTGGACATCAGAGCAGCATTTGAATTGTATAAAGTAAATAAAGGGAGCCATGCTTTGAGCAACAAAGGCAAAATATGCGTGTCTGCTCCATATAATGCATCAGAACTGTGGAAACATGGGGAAAAAATAGTGCGGCCCCAAATTTATAACCTATATAATGAGGAAGGGGGTGTCTGCATTTCTAATCCAGTTCTTTTCATGTGCCTGTCTCTGATCTGTTATTAGCAGCCTATTTTAAGTGCCTCTGTCTCCTCACACAACATCTCCAGCCAGAGTCCTTCTCCTAAGAAACTCTTAAAACTTAATTCCTTCATGCACATTTAAAATGGAATAAACCAAAAGGATAAACAACATTCTTTGCTAAGGTGATTCATAAGGAAATGTTCACCACCTACTCGCAGTACAGTGAAATTGCTCATTCTTCTCTTCCTGAGCTTCCCTCTCCATGAGCACCTCTGTTCTATTTATACACATCTTCCATTACTAATATTCTTACACACACACAAATATAAAATTCTGTTTGGGAGGTCTTCCACAGCAATTCAGAAACTTGTTTTCTGTGAGTGTTTCTTCTAGTGAAATCTAATAATAATAATAAAACTTGTTGGAAAGTTAAATGCGGAGAACCATACCTCGCAAAGCACTTTTACTGCTCAATTTGAGAGCATCCCCAAAATCTCATATTCACAAGGCTGTGTGAGCAATAGATCAGCTAGACAAAAATAGAGAGAGCGTTTCTATTTTCAAACCAAGCGATATGACAAAGTTAGCAGCTCTGGGAGCACGCTGCTGCTCCTGCTCAGGCAGCTGGCTCGTGGGTGCTGAGGCTCCAGAGGTACCGGTTCTGCTGTGCGGGCCCAGCGATGCTGGCCGGGCGTGCTGGGCTGGTTCCCACGTGTGCACAGAGCCTTTCCGGGAGCAGCTCTGGGCACGGCTCGGCCAGGCTGGGGACAGCCAATCCCCGGTGGTGGCAGTGGGGCTCCCCGAGCCCTGCCACCCACCGACAGCACTGCAGGGGCCTGGAGAGGGATCAGAACTACATTTTCATCAGAAATAGGCTCTTTATGGTTTTGAGGGCAGAAAATAAAGAAAGCGAAGGAAAATGGCGTTTAAAAGCTTTCTATAGTGCTTTCTGCTTGAAGCCCTAAAATCGTGACGTGATGCCGTCAGAGCTCCTCTGAATGACTTGATGAAGGTTTTTTTTGTTTTGGTTGCTGCACTCTTGGGACTCATTGGAGTGGCAGGATTAAAATTAATTAGAGGCTGTTTGGAGGGGGCTTTGGAAGATGGCCTGGGGCTATACTTCAGTCTGGTTGTTAGAAGCAATATCATCACCGCCTCCTCTTCCAGTGAACAGACCTGCGCTGGGGCGGCTGCGGGGAGCCACAGAACATCCAACGCAGACATCAGAGCAAAGACTTCCTCCCAAAGAGATTACTTACCACAAAACCAGTGGATCTACCTGCTGACAACCCTGGAAATATGTCTTGTTTCATTTTATGGTTTCTTAAAGAGGCTGCTTTATGAAGCTCTCCAGAATCTTGATGAAATATCCATGCGAGGATGCTCATTTTCCTTCCTTCTTACCATGAATTATGTTGATTAGTGTGGCTGGGAAGAGATGAGAGGGAAAGCTCTGTTCCAACAGCTGGAGTTTGGTTTCGTTTGCTCTGTTTTGCAAAGAATAGACAGCCAAAGCCACCAGTGACAAAAGTGGACAAATAATCATTTCAAACCACTCGTCAGCCTAACTTTGAGTTTTCCTCGTTGTGGAGGGTTGGTTGCAGAACACATGAAACACTTCCTCTCAAAATTAGTGTCAAGTTTTCAGATGGTTTGTGCATTTGCAGACTCATGGATAACCCCTTATAGCCAATCCCTCTGTGCAGGAGGTTAATGCTCATCTGATCTTGATTCCCACATGGGAAGAGTTTGTAGAACACAGGAATTTAAACTTTTAGGATTAATTTTAACTTGTGGTCAGGTCCTGTTGACTCTGTAAGAACTGCCGTGTCATACCCAGTTGCTGAGTCTGTATTAACGTGGGTCAGAGCAAGGTGAGATGATACCTGGCTTCCTATGGTGCAAATTAGTAGAAGTAGCTAAAAATTGTCACTACTGATACTTATCAGTGGTAATAATTTTTAAAAACTGGTGAATTAATCCTTCTAGAAGTACAGCCAAAAGTAATTTGGTTTTTCCAACTCTCTTATTTTTTTTATGATTTCCTTTTCTGTCCCAGTAATATCTACTGATCAAAAGGGCGTAAATATGCAAGAAGAACTAGCGCCTTTAGTGTGGTTTTTTCTACTGAATAGCCTTTGTGCTTTAGAAGAAAGTAGACAAACTCACACAAGGTGACATAATTTGGTGCCGCTGTTCGCTCTTCTTAATGAGTCATTCCACAATGGGCATTATTTTCCTCAGGAAGAGCTGTATCTTCGCAGCATTCTCAGAATTTCAACACTGATTTAGAAATATGTATTTTTCCATATTTCAGGAGCAGGAATTGTGTTGTTTTCCCTCAGCATCTTAGGATAACTACTCTACAGGTGAATATTCAGTGCTAAAAATACAAAGTAGTGAACCAGATAAGCTTCCAGGAGCCGGACTCTTATCCTCAGGTTGTGATTAATGAGTCCTTAATTGAAAACTTAGTAAAAATATCAATATACAATGTAAGAACAAGCAGCAAATGCTATTTAAAAATGATAAGTCTTGTGACTTCCATTAGGATTTACAGGTTTTCTGACTCAGCGTGCTGAAACTGTGGATGGCAGTGTTCAAAGTCGAGTGTTCCTGGGATCACGATGGCAAAACTGACTCAGTTCCCACTTTAGACTCTAAGGGAGTTTGGTGTGAGCGATGCTGGGGCAGCAGCGTCGGTGGGGATGAGCTTCTCTGGGAATTATAAGCACAATAAGGAGTCTCTCCTGAAGTGTCCCAAACCAACAAGTGAGTGTTCATAAAGCACATCACTCGGAGCTGCAGCACCCGGCACCTGACCCTAGAAAGGAGCAGGGAAGACTTTGGAGCAATTCCCGTCTCCCTGGGTGTGCCCGTGGAGCACAAAGTGAACGAGGGGGACCGGGGGTTATTTGTGCAGTTGCTGTCCTCAGCCAGGTTTCAGGCAGGAGGAGATTGGAGCGGGACTGGAACCACAGCAGCGCCCTTGCAGCCAGAGCCCTTCCTCCTCCCTATCTCCCCTCTTCCTCCTGCACGCTCGGAGCAAACAGAATTCATTATCTCATCTCAGCATTGCAGCTTTCTGAGTTCAATGTCAATAGCGAGTTAGGAAAGGGCAGGCGGGTCAGGGATTAGGACTCCGAACTGTCCTTGACGTTTCTCTGTAGGATGATCTGCTGTTTGCATCAGCCAAGGGAAAAAAATCCCGTCTCCTCTATCCTGGGAATGATCAGGATGGGAAAATGTCAGTTTAGGGGCTGACAGAGCTCTGATAAGAATGAGATAGAAATGGCAGGGAGTGAAGAAACAGAGAGGGGCAGAGGTACAAACACTGTCATTCCAAGTTTGAAATTTCATTTTTAAGTATATTTGCGAGTGCACATTCTGTTTTCTTCCAGCATTTCAGCCCGTGGGCTTCTTTTTCGAGCAGTTTCATTTTAAGGAAGTCTGAATCTATTTTTATTTGATTGGATTTTACAAGTTCTGGAAAGGTCATCCTGCCTGGCCTGGAAGCTGCAAATACATTCACTCCCACAGAATTACTTATACACACGAAAATAGTTTCCACTTTCAAAAGTATCCATACGTTCTTGGAGTTACCAGCTTGGTCCGAATTCTCAGGCTTAGAACAGGGGGGAAACAAAGTGTTTAGATGAAAATATTTTTGAAGTGTGACGACCTCTGAACACAAACTAAATAAAAATCAGAACGAACGCAAACTAAATAACAAATCGGAACACAAACTAAATAAAAAATCACTGTGCTAGGAATGATTTGGGTTTTTTCAAGTTTCCATGCCCTTATTATAAATTTGATAAATCTGGAGAAAAAAACCCTTATCCTATTATTCCCAGCGGGTTCAGCGTGTGGTCCAGAAAACACCATCAAGGCAGGCACTGAGCTCTGTGCACGCCGAGCTCTGGGCACGCCGAGCTCTGGGCACGCCGAGCTCTGTGCATGCCAAGCTCTGTGCACGCTGAGCTCTGGGCACGCTGAGCTCTGGGCACACCGAGCTCTGGGCACGTTGAGCTCTGGGCACGCTGAGCTCTGTGCAGGCTGAGCTCTGTGCACACTGAGCTCTGGGCACACCGAGCTCTGGGCACGCCGAGCTCTGGGCACACTGAGCTCTGGGCACGCTGAGCTCTGTGCACGCTGAGCTCTGGGCACGCTGAGCTCTGGGCACACCGAGCTCTGGGCACGTTGAGCTCTGGGCACGCTGAGCTCTGTGCAGGCTGAGCTCTGTGCACACTGAGCTCTGGGCACACCGAGCTCTGGGCACGCCGAGCTCTGGGCACACTGAGCTCTGGGCACACTGAGCTCTGGGCACACCGAGCTCTGTGCACACCGAGCTCTGGGCACACCGAGCTCTGGGCACACCGAACTCTGGGCACACTGAGCTCTGGGCACACCGAGCTCTGTGCACACCGAGCTCTGTGCACACCGAGCTCTGGGCACACCGAGCTCTGGGCACACTGAGCTCTGGGCACACTGAGCTCTGGGCACACTTTCCCTCCGCTCTGTCGTGATGCACACGTGCTCGTGTGTGTTAAACTCTCCTGAGCCACTTCAGGTTTGGTCTGATCTGCTGAGGGAATGGGCTATAAAGGCAGAAAATAAAAACCAGAGAATCATAGAATAATTTAGGCTGGAAGAGCCCTCTGGGGATCATCTGGGCCAGGCCCCTGCTCAAGGCAATTACAAATAGCCCGAGTTGTTCAAGGACTTGTCCAGCGGAGTTTCTGCTCGGTGCAAACACAGACTTAACACAACCCCTCTCCTGTATCTCTGCTTCTGTGTTGTCTGAGATGGACAACAGTAAGAAACTTCTGCTGCTGATGGCAAGCACCAAGTAAAACATCTTTACTGTCACCTCAAGTCAGCCTGGGGAAGCTAATTAAATAGATAAAAATGCTTATAAGATGCATTAAATATTACCCCCCCCCCCCCCCCCCATATTAATTACAGAAATAACTGCATGTGACTGTAAAATGAAAAGTGAAAAGGAAAGATCTCCTTTGGATGGTTCCAGCTCTGTGGACAAGTCCAAAGAAAAATGAAAGTTCTTGTGCATCCATCTACAGCTCCTGAGGCTGCTGGAATTCTGTGTAGCTCTTTCTCAAAGCAGAGTAAAACCAGAAATTACCTGCAATTAATGCCACACGGTTTCTCTTGGTCTCCTTATTCCACATTCCTGGTTCTGCTCAGATGTTTTCTACCTGGAGTCTATAATTTTAATCAAGCTGGACCTTTCTCGAGGTATTGTCTGCACTGACATCATCGTAATTCAGGCACTTGAAGACAGACAGGAGTTCTCTGGCCTTGTGCCTCCCCCGCGGCTGGTTCCCGCCTGGTTTTCCCAGCCAGGGTCACTCTCTGGCTCTTGGTGGCCCTTGGGGCGAGTGGGTGACAGGTCAGTGAGCCCCCATGCACGGGGGACTGCGTCTCTACAGCCGGGGCACAAAAGACATTGTCACCAACCTTCCACCCCGGAGCAGGCAGCCAGCGCCCCAGGAACACCTGCAGCTCTGAGGAAGCTTTTCCAGAACACGAGGGCCACAAGGCCCTCAGCCGTACGAGGGTGCGCATCTCCCCAGTGATCTTGGGTATCACAGTTGTGGGTTGTATTGCTTTTAGGCCCCTAGAACACGGCATGTAAAAATTACACTGCATGTAATTATAAACGAGTGATTTCTTCTGGGCCATGGTGACTGGGAGTCACTGGGGTCTGTGCTGGTGGCAGTGGTTGGGAACTCTGAGTTGAAGCACCCTGGGTTATCAGTTTTGATTTAAACCTTGCATTTCATCTTGGATCATCCTATATTACAAGTCAGGGCTGTGTGAGAAGCAGAGGTGTTTGAGAGCTGACAGCCAGCATGGCTTCCTCCCTTCAGTTATAAAAAAATATAAATTTGCCAGCAATTCTTTTTAATAGCATATTAAAAATTAAAGATATCAAATTTACAGACTATGTTAATGCAGCAAATTCTTCAGCATTCTGCTGCAGGTGTGTTTCAGAGCAGAGAGGGACAGGGAGGAGCTGTTGTTGCTGCCCAGCCCAGGCTCCAGAAGCAGGGAGGAAGAAATATTATGTCCAAGCATTTTAACTTACTGCCTGAGAGGAAGCAAGTGTCAGTGGCTGCGTGCTGTGCCAGCCCTTCCTCAAAGTCAGGGAGTTAAAGTTCTGGAAATGACAGGTCTGGCACCCCGCAGCCCTAGCTGGAGCAAGAGTTCAGTGCCAACCCCAGCCCGAGCCTGTCCTCGCCACTGCTCATCCCCCTTGGTCTCTGCCTGCACTGAGTCCCTGGGTGACCTTTGCTTCCTCTTCCTTTTCCTTTCAAACCTCATCTCGGCCCTCACCTGCTTCCCTCCAGATGTGACACTCCAGCTTCCCCCAGCAACTCTGCCAGGACTGCCTGGCTCCCAGAGCAGGCTTTAGTGCACGGAAAGCAGTTAAACACATTAGAAATAAATTACTTCTTGCAAACTTCCAGGCATAAAAGATGCCCCCGTGCAGTGGGGGCCCAACCCCATCGTGCCCACCCGTGATCCTGCATCTCCCGTCAGGGCGAGGGTCATCCATGGGGAATGGCATTGGCCTTTTGGCAGATGAGCTTCTCCTCGCATCCTTGCCTTTCTTTCCGCTCTGTACACATTTCCAAGCCCAAAAGCAAACGAGCCTCCTGCACATTTCCAGCCCGAGGCCACCTGGGGTTTTGCAAGGTGCTGAGCCCCAGCACGGCGCTGGTGGAGCGGAGGGGCCCATCGGGGTCAGGCTGCTGGAACAAGAGCCAAACTGAAGTCTCTTGGGATGGTGTCCAGGATTCCTGCTAGGATCTTCTCTATCTGGGAATATTTCAGCCAAGGGAGGGAAGCAGCAATGCTCTCTGAGACTCTCTCTGGTGTAACCTCCATCAAAGGGAAAACAGACATAATGGTGCAGGGACAGGGAGCTTCAAACCCTTCCTTAAATGCTGGTGAGGAATGTATCATCTGGGTGTAGCCTGCGTGGAAAAATGAAATAATCTGCAAACAGCCTGGATAAAGGGTAAAAATGTTAAAAATACACTTAATGTGATAAAATAAAGAGTGGGTGCTGCAAGCCGTGGCATGCTTTGGCTTTCAGGAAGCACAGCCCTGAAGAAGTACAAAAGGCCTTTAGTTTGAGGTAATGAGGTGCATCTAATTATATTTAAGAAAGAACATCAAGAACTGCTTAAGAATACACTACCCACCCTTTTCTTTTCACCAGGGCTAGGCAGAATCCCAGCCCTGAGACACCGTTATTTTATAAAGGGTGAGGATTTCAGAGAACATCACAGAAAACAAGGTTATTTTCCCATAACTGTGGGAAAAAAAATGGCAAAGTCTTTCTTGTCTGTTCTCTTCTTCCTCTCAATAACTCCCATTAGGGGAGGGAAAAAAAAAAACAACCAAAAACACAACAAAAAACAAGCAGGCCAAAATAAGCCTGGCCGTCATGAGAAATGAAGGCTGTCAGAGTGACATCTGACACCGGCGGGCCACAGCTGAAGAACAAGGGAAAAGTTTTCGGACGACTGTCACTGACCCATAGTCCCTCACTCCTAACCTTGCTCTCCAACATATGTTTCTCATTTCCTTGCTTATAGCTGGCCCAAGCTAATGATATGTGTTTTGGCAGTCCTCCCGTGCTTGGCATAGTGCCTGCCTTGTTCTCATTGTCTCCGCTACTTACAGAAACCCCTTTCTCCGTCTTTCTCTCTCTCTCAGAAAATCAGCTTTGTACAACTCCAAGTATGCAAAGCAGCTCTTGCTGCCAGAGCCACCATCTCCCAGCTCCTGCGCCCGCGTCCCGGGCCCTGCACAGCGGCCAGATGCGCCGGCAGAAACACGGGGAGACTGCCACGGACGGGACTCGAGCTGGGTGGAAACAGTGGAAAATCAAACATATTGGTCCATTTGAGCCTTGCTAAAAATACGGAGAGCAGAGCTATTCTGAGGGACGATGGCATGGGAAAGCTCTGCCTGGAATCCTGGGTCCCTCTGAGCAGACAGGGCTGTCAAGCAGACGTGGGAAGGGGAACTCAGCCCAGCCCCAGGGGCAGAGGGCACCGCGCTTGGCAGACGCCGGGACGGCCCTGACCGGGGCTGGGTGCTGCCGGGACGGCTCGTTTGCTGCCTGCAGTCAATATTGGGGGTGGATATGGACACAGCACACCTTCTGCAGCAGCCCAGGGCAGCCAGCGGCTTCCGTGGGATGGGGACCACACCTGGGAGCGCGTTGGGATTGTGCCTGGATCCCACTCCTTGGAGCGCTGCTGGTTTGGGAGCGTGGGACGGTGCTGGGGGTGAGGGCTGCCCTCGCTTCGGGGGGCTCAGGCGCTGCTGGATCCCAACACGTGGATATTTGCTTTGTGTTGGCATGAGGGACTGTGTCCCCTGCATCCAAACAAAAGCCACTGCTTCTTCGTGAGACCCAAAATGCCGCAGCAAACAGAACAAGGGGCAGCAGTGAGCAGCAGCTGCAGGCTGCAGACCAGCTCTGTCCCAAAGGTGTTTGAGGAATCTCACTATTTTCTTCTCATAACCTTCTCCATACCAAAAAATACAATTTATGTGTTAATTTGGGCAGTGTTTTGGCCACCCTGGTTAAAAGCACAGGTTTTTAGAAACTGCAATTTCTTCAAAATGTGGTTTTCTAGACACAGGAATATATGGTTGTATTACATACATTTACTTACCAAAGGTTCCATTGCCTGTTTGTCCTCTGTATATGTATCTCTTACATATAAATATTCTCAGTCAGGGTGCAAAGTAACTTTATTTTGTGCTAGCAGAGGCAGGGTGGTGACGGTGATGCAAAAGGCAGCGCGTCGTGCCCAGTTGCAGCAATGTACAGCAGGCATTCCATAGGATTTTGCACCCAATGTGATGGTTCTTGGGCTATTAGCACCGATTTTATATCCAGGGCAGGGTGAAGGACTCACACTAACTCTGATAAATCATCAAGAATTAATCTCTGGCAAGAAGAAAGCCATGGCATTGTTTTAAAGACACTGAGTCAGTTAACTCCAGCCACTCCACTGTGTTTGTTGCAAAATATTTATGTTCATTTTTGAAAGAGGGAACAGCAGAATTTCAGCAGTGAACTCATCCTCAGCATGATGAAAGTGAAACTTAAATTTTTCCTTCTTTCCTCCTCTCTTTTCTGACACTGTCATCCACTTTAGTGCCTGCTCTTTTAGAGCCTGGTGCCGTGTCACCGAAGTTAATGGGAGATTTTCCATGCGCATTGTCTGGGAGCAGGAGCAGGCCATTACCAGGGCTCGTCACCCCCGCGCCACATTCAGCTGTTTCCTCTTTGTTCCTGCTCCTTGTAGCAAGGTCACTGCTGAACACTTTTCATTCTTCCCCTGCTCAATCCACAGACACCGCTCCTCACACGGGAACTTCACTCGCGCGCTCTGATCTCGGGTGCTGAGTGCGGTGACCCCCTGTTTCTGTCCTTGCTGGTTATTGGGGTGTAATTTGAGTGAGAAGGGACCTTTGGAGGTCACCGTGTCCAAACCCCCGCTGAAAGCAAGGCCAACAGAAATCAAGCTGCCGAGGGCCCTCTCCAGTCGGGCATTAAAACCTCAGCAGCCTCTCGGGGCCCCGGTGCCAATTTTGAGTGATTTCATTGAGGATTTGTTCGGGTGTCTCCCCTGACTGCACACCCCACCAGACCCTGCCTCTGTGCCCTTCTGCCATTGCTGCACAGCCCCTGTTTCCCAGGCAGTTCCCGGATCTCTGCCAACCTGCCCGGTGCTGCTGGAGCTTGCTCCGCGTCTCCGTGGGCTGCATCTCCCAGCATCGTGGGCCAGGGGCCAGCTGGGGCCAGCAGGCACCTTCTCCTGTGCCCCACGGGTCCCCACGAGCAGCACTGCCACAGCTCTAGGGCGTCACACAGTCCGAGGGCCAGGAGTTCTCTGACTCTGTCCTGGAGTGATCCCAAAGTCGGCTTTCCTGGACCGCCACGCCAGCGATTCCCCTGTGTGACCTGAAGCACCTCTGCATCCTGTCCTTCTTTACTCTGTCCTTACCTCCCCAGTGAATCTCTGACTGAGCATAAATCAGAACCTCTCGCCACGTTCCAGGGCTGCTTTTTAGAGGTTCCAGAGGATACAGAGAGAGGAAATTTGCATTTTGGAGACCTGTGAGTTCTACAAACTGGCATGAAAATAAGAAAGAACCACTGAGATCTTTTTAAGGCACATCATGAGAGAACAGGGCGGGAAGATTGGCAGGAAAATGGTCTCTCAGAGCAACATGTGGGTTGTTAGGGGCCGGTGAGGTTGCTGGGCAAGGCGTGGCCAGGCGTGTGTGCAGGGCCCTTCTCCTGGCGTGGGACGGCTCCGCAGGTGCCATAGGGGCACCAGAGGCTCCAGTGCAGGGCGGGAGAGCTGGTGTCTAAATGGTTAAAATATCACCACGTTTGGCTGTCTTGGGTTTCTCATAAACATTCAGCAAAGCACTTTCATTCAATCACACATATTAACTACTTAAGTTCCCCTCTCCAAGGATGTGGATTGTTATTTTATGCCAAATGTGCTGTAATTAAGTTTGACATAAGCACATGGATTAAATATGTGGTTTGGTGGGCAAATGGGAGATGGCTTTTCCTTCTGGCCATATGGAGGATGCAGCCACATGATGTGAGGCGGAGGGAAAGGATTCTTTATTTTATTTGGTGATGTTTCTTTTATTAAAATTGCTCAGATTAATCAGCCAGTACCAAGAACATCAGCGCTGGTTTAACCACTTCAGGAGGAAGGGAACAGCGAGCGTTGCCCCGGCTTTCTCCACGCACTCCCTGTGAAATACAAGGATGCATATACGTCTGCATGCAGAGCTATGGTAGGGATGTACTGGATAATAAGAGATTGCTTGTGAATTGTCAGTGAAGGTTTTCCTGAGACCGACCATGATTGGTTTTAATTGTCCAGCCCCAGTAAGAACACTGTGCCTTGCAGTGCTGTAACGTTGGTGTGCACTTGGAAGTTATGGTTTGCAGTGGTGGAGACCTCAGTTGAGGGCCTTGACATCATCATCATCATTATTATTATTATTACTACTACATCCTACTTCAATGTCAATAGCATCTACACCAGGACACGGTTGTCATGGTGCTTGCCACTAAGCTCATGAGAAAACTTGACATTTATTCCATAAATAATGCTGTTAGTTTAGGGCCAAATAAAACTGATGGAGAAAAAACATGGAGGTAAGGAGATGAGGAGGAGGAAGATCACATCCTCAGGATCAGTGTGCACAGGAAATTATCATTTCAAATTTAATACTGCATAGTAAATGCCATAGGAAAACAAACTTTCCATGTTCCTTTACACATCCCTCCTCTCCTGTGAAAGGTGGCTGTAGAGTCAGTTGTTATTTGTATATTAATGTATTGAATATTTATTTCTTTTCCCAATTTTCTGTATTTCAGCAGCTTTGCTGTCATTTCAGTTCCTGAATTCTGCCATCTGATGTAACATCTTGTACCTCTTTGTTTAGAAACTGACCTTTCGGTCAGCAGACCAAAGCTGTTCACAATTTCCTGTGTCCAGCTTTAAATGCTGCAGAGGGACCTGAGGTTCAGGCAGTTCGTGGTACCTGAAACAGCTGTGCCTTGGGCAAGGACCCCGTGGATGCTGAGCACCTGCAGGGGGGCACTGCAGCCCTTCGTTTGTGAGACATAACGAGGTTCTTGGCCAGGCACCAAACGGGCATCGCCAAGGGGATGAGCCCCTCGCAAGGCTCCTGGCAGGGCTCCAGCTCTCAGCGGTGGTTTGGTTTTGGTGAGTGAATCAGAAAAAGAAAACCCTGCAGAGTTCAGGGAAAAGCTGCAGCAGGGGTCGGTGGTCTGGAAAATGTAGTTTGCATTAAAAAAACAGAGAAACTTAATTTAGGTTTTATCCAATGAAACTCGTGAACTGTTAGGATGAGTTCTTTAGGGAGATGAAGGAATCTCTGTCACTTAGTTAGCATTTATAGTTGAAGATCGGGTGATACCCAGTGACATGCTTCTCCCCAGGTTCTTCTCCACCTTGCAGCGTTCAATCCTGATGCTGCTGCTTGTTTGTTTGAACAAGCCCTAAGATCCCCTACAAATGAAAGTATCCTGTTCAGGTGTGATGGATATTACCATTTTCTAAGGGGCTGATCCTGGGTGATGGACAAGCGTTTCTGTGAGATCCGAGTGAGTCATTCCTCTCTGCCTGGCCTTCCTGACATTTTCTGTCAGACCTCCACGTACTTCACACATCGTGGGCAAAGACCATCCCTTGAAGTGTTTGGTTTTCCAGTTCTGAATGGAGGGCTGGAAGCTTTTCTCGTAGCTCTCCATGATCTGAGAGTCCACAATGGAAGTTGCTGAGAAAATGAAAACCAATAACTATTTCCAGTGCAGCACCATCAAAGTGAAGCGTGTCTCCATCCCTCATCTCTGTGCTGGCACATGGCCAGCGTTACCTTCTATTGCACGCTCAGGTCAGTCCTGTGTACTTTTAACAGACCTGCAACCAAAGTTCCTCCTAAGCCTTGCAGAGACCTTCCTGTTTCTCAAAGACATATTAAGGATTAGCCAGAAGCCTTTGAAGAGTTTCCAAATGATTCTTTTAAAATTATTAGATACAAGTGTTCCGAGTTGGTGATTTAAAAATCTTTATATTTAGCAGATGCTATTTAACCTACACCTTTACTATTACATGACCTTGATTATATATTTACATCAACCACTTTGATTACAAATGTAATGCACCAGGAATGTTTTACTCCACAGTTATTGACATTTTTTTCCCCTCTCTGTTTAGTAACAGTTAATTATTGCACATAATAATCAATTATTTGAATTTATCGTATCAAAGGTGAACTTCAGAACTCCCAGGTTTATTTTTTGTGAGGGTTCTGTGGGTAGTGCTTGACACAGCTGGCTCTTCTTACAAGTTGTTCACACCCATCAGCTTTGGCTCATACTGATCGTCACAGATGTTTCCTTGTTTAATTTGTTGTACTTTGATTCCTGTTTTTTATAGCTGCTTTCATATCCTCTTTCAGAAGAGATGTATAAACTTCCTTGTGAAGAGAAATTTGCAGCTTTTGGGGCACCAAATGAATCATCCTTAGATCTTGGCTGGCTTTCGCAGGGAGTTTTCAGGTTATTTGTTGTGTTCCACACAGGTGTCTTTAGGGTTGGGAGATTCACTCCTTTCAAACACATGGGAACAGCACTATGTGGGTTTTTTAAGGAATATAACCAGTCTTGGCTGTTTGTGCATTTATTCCACTCAGGGTTTGCTCAGCAGGACGAGGGGCCGATGCTACATGGCCCCGTTAGGGCAGTGGACATAGCACAAGTCACATCCACTTCTCAGTGGCCTTCCACCCTCTCCCTTTGGGTTTGTTGTTTGTTTTTTTTTTCCTTTTTCTTCTACTGGAAATGGCTGAAAGCAAAACCCAAACATTTAAGCATCACAGTATAAAACCAGCTCCTGTGCTCTATGAACACCCAGTGGTTTCTGGACGTTTACAATGAGAATCCTGGTTAAACCTCCAGAAACGCTTCCCTGCAGCTGGCACAGGCAGGCTGGAGAAAGGTTCCTGAGCCTCTGTGGGGGATTCGCTGGTGGCAGCTGAACCTGGGGCTCATGGCCCAGGCTGGACAGGGCAGTTCCGAGGGCACAGGGCAGGGGTGGACAGGAGCCCTGTGCCTGGGTCAGAGCCGACAGCGCCAGAGCCCTGCCCCAGGGCCCATCGCTCTGCCCGCTCTTTGTCGGAACTGGGCAAGGAGGGAGTTGGTTTGTTGCTCCAGCACAGCCCTGTGCCCACGGGTGTTCGCTGAAAGGTCAACTCAGCCCCAAGAAGGGACTTCGGCAGTGCTGGGTTGGTGCAGTGCGGGACTGGAGCCCCAGGAAGGGACTTGGGCAGCGTTGGGTTGGTGCAGTGCGGGACTGGAGCCCCAGGAAGGGACTTTGGCAGTGTTGGGTTGGTGCAGTGCGGGACTGGAGCCCCAGGAAGGGACTTGGGCAGCGTTGGGTTGGTGCAGTGCGGGACTGGAGGCTCAGGAAGGGACTTTGGCAGCGTTGGGTTGGTGCAGTGCGGGACTGGAGCCCCAGGAAGGGACTTTGGCAGTGTTGGGTTGGTGCAGTGCGGGACTGGAGCCCCAGGAAGGGACTTTGGCAGTGTTGGGTTGGTGCAGTGCGGGACTGGAGGCTCTCAGCGTTACACAGTTGGTACCCTGCGCCCCACGGGTGAGCAGCCTGAGCCCCTGTGAGCCCCAGGGCCTGTCCTGCCCCGGGGCTGTGCAGGTGCTGCACGCTGGACAGCATCCTTTGGGTTTGGCTCGTGTGAACCGACGTGCAGGTCACCCGGAGCCCGTGGGTGGCTCGTGGTCACAGTGGCTGTTCCTGGGAGAGGAGAACCCGTGCGTGGGCACCGTGCTCTGGTTTCCTGTGTGATGTCAGTGTCATCTCTGACAAACCTGGAGCAGTCAGAGGTATCTCAGGACTTCTTACACTTGTGCATCTCATCTTTATCTCCTCAGACCCACGCTGAAGTTCCCTTAAAGAAAAGACAGACTTGGGGTTTATTTTCTTTAACTTTTTTTGAAGTTTCCAATGGCACTGAGGTGAATGTGCTGGCTCGTGCAGAGGGACCTGCCAGGAGGTGTCACCAGGATCATTTCAGCCTCTCGCTTTGGACACAGACCTGCAGGGCTGTTCTCGTAGAGAGCAGAGACACAGACTCGCTCTTACAGGAGGTGTTGTTTCAGAGCCCCAACAACTAATATCAGCACCAGCACTACTGACTGCTGGCACTTTGCTTTCTGTGATATAAAACAGGGTAATTTCCAGCTCTTAAATATTGAAAAATTATTGGAAACCTCCTCTGTTTGCTTACTGGTCAATGTTTAATCACAGGTAAATATTCCACATAAAAACAACAGGTTATCATTAAAGTTTAGCAAACTGGCTGCTCTAGGCAAAGAGATGGGATTGTGTTGAGGTTTGTGACACACCCATACGGGCAAAGGGAGCCGGGACAGCAGCATGGCACGTGTCCTGTGGGAGCGTTGTGATGGATTTATCACCGTTGGCACAGGTGTTGGTGATGAGCTGTGGCACAAGGCGGGTGAGAACCTGGCCCTCAACTCATCTGAGCCCTAGAGCTGGTGTGAGCACTGGGGAAGTGGTGAAAGAGGAACAGGAAACAGATGGGAGATGAGATTTCTTAGAATGCCGCAGATTTCTGAGAGTTTCCAGCCCAGTCCCACACCTGGGAGAGGCAGCCCTGAGCCGGTGTCCTTACACAGGGGTGCAGGGACAGAACCAGAACAGGGAGAGAGTGAATTCCCAGGTAGCAAAGTGAATACAAGAAGCATTTTTCTACTCCTCTGGGGTTTTGGGAAAAAAAGTAAAAATTTTAACCCTCTATTTTTGTATGAGAGAGCAGGGATTCATCAGCCCTGGCTGCGTGCAGCACGGCCGGGAGAGGAGAGGACGGGACAGGGCAGGACGGGACAGAGCAGGACAGGACAGGATGGGACAGAGCAGGACAGGACAGGATGGGACAGGACAGGACGGGACAGAGCAGGACAGGACAGGACGGGACAGAGCAGGACAGGACAGGATGGGACAGGACGGGACACAGCAGGACAGGACGGGACAGAGTAGGACAGGACAGGATGGGACAGAGCAGGACAGGACGGGACAGAGTAGGACAGGACAGGATGGGACAGAGCAGGACGGGACAGAGCGGGACGGGACAGGACGGGACAGGACGGGACAGTCCGCGCTGGCCGGGCAATAGCCCTGGGGGCAGCGGGGGCGCCGCCGGGGCCACCCTGCCCGCGGGGAAGCTGCCACAGGTTTTTCTCGGGCGATTGTGTTGGCAGTTTTATTTATATTTTCCTTCAGAGTGGAGCTGAGCTCTTTAACCACGAAGGGAAATTTAATCTTTTTGCTGATAAGACGGTAAAATACTGCAATCCGGCTGACCTCCTGAAACCAGATCCAAACAGCCGGGCTGTCCAAAAATCCGAGACACCCCTCCCCCTGGCCCACGGCTGCATTTCCCCGGTGACCTCAGGCAGCCCGTGGCCAGCCCGGATCCTTTGAACACATCCCGGAGCGCGGCGATTAGAGACGCTTTGATTGCCCAGCTCGGCGGGTCGGGGGCTCCCGGCCTCCTCGGGGCTCTGCTCCGCGGAGCTTTAAGGCAAAGCTCCTTCCTCCCCCGCCGGCCCCCTTTCATTTTCCTACAGCGTATTAAACCTCAAGACGTAGTTAACACTAATCCTGATTTATTTAGGATTTATCTGCATTATTAATTCCAGTCATGTTGTGAAAACGTACCAAGGGTTCCAGTTTGTATGTAAACTTGTGCGTTTTGCAGGGCGGTTTATTTCAATCTTCTCCTTGAAGTGATATTTTAGCCAAAATTTCAGACTTGCCCCTTTTTAAAACACTTCAGATAGAAGCTGGCCATAATAATTTGGTTTATTGTTATTTTTTTTCCCCCGGTAAATACCCTCTTGGACTATTTTATGCATTAATCTGGATTTGATGTGGATTTAAACATTTACAATGCAAAATAATTTGGGTTAAAAATAATCCCCCTTGATAAAGCTAAAAAACCCCCCCAACTGTCACCATCTCTGACAGCCAGACATCGGCGATTCTTGAATATGCAAATCAAGGTGAGGAGAAGCCTGAGAGCCGGAGCGGCCGGGGCTGCTTTTGCTGGCCCGGTGGATGCAACATCCCGACCCAGGAAGGTTCAGCATCCCGAGCTCGGCTCGCTGTGCTCAGTCCCTCTGCCCGCAGCTCTCCCTGCTCGGGCTGCGTCCCCGCCCTGTCCCAGGCTGGGGCTCTGCAGGAGGAGAATATTCCCGCGGGATCTGTGTCCGTGGTGGGCAGCAGCCACCCCGAATCCCTAATTCAGCCCCTTCACTGGGAGCGGTGCCGGGAGAGGTTCTGCTCTTCTCTCCGAGGCCGCGGGGGTGCTGCTCCTCACCCGCCTCTTCACAGATATTCCCAACCAGACTGCCAGACCGAGAGGGAACAACATTCCAGGGTATTTGTTTGTTTCCTGAGTAGACACTTGGGACACTGGCATCTCTTGATGATCTGTGTGTGCAGGAACAACTGAACAGCTTCCTGGGAGAAAAATCCACGGAGGACTGCTGAAAAGTGGGACATCCTTGTAGTTCAGAAAGTCCTTTAATCTGAAGCTGCTGGTGATAGATTGCAGCACTGTGTGCTCACTGATTCCATACTCCTGCCTGCAGGACTCTTACTGGTCATTGATGACAGGACATTGGCTAGATGGCCACTGATTTAATTTATCTTCTTATAATCTCGTAACTAATGTGGGAATGGAATGTATACGGTTTGGTTGCAATCTTTTTCCAATACAATAGAAATCCATAAGGAATATCCCCTCCTGACACCTTGGCAGTCACTGCCCCGGTACCTGAACCAGAGGGGTTTGGCACCAAAAGGGCAGAAAAATCTCCTGACTCTTCCTTGCAGTCATGTCTTGGATTAGGTGCATGCTGTGGCCCGGGACAGATCAAAACCTGTACATTTACCAAAATCCTTGTGCTCCTGCTATCCTGAATTCTGGTAATGTCTCTCATTTCCTGGCTTTGTCATTTCTCTTGGGTTTTAAAGTGATTTCCAGCATTTCCATGGCAGAAGGACCATTTGTAATCCAGGATTCCCTTGCCCTTGGTCAGACAACCGGTGCTGGTGCCAGGACTTTTGTGAGGGGAGGTGAGGCCACTGTGGGGTCACCAGGGGTTCTGCTCAGGCTGGGAAGGGCAGCCCGGAGCTGGTCCCAGCCAACAGCACCCGGCTGGCACAGGGGGCTGAGCCTGCAGCCCTGGGGATTCACCCTGGGGATTCAGCCCAGGGAAAAGCCCGGCTCTCCAGCTGCTGTCAGCCACTTCCATCGCCTCCTGGGCTGCCAGTTTTCCAACACATCCCTGGCCCCGGGGCGGGGGGCAATGTCTCTTCCCTCGGGCACTCTGGGGACAGTGTTGGTTCACACTGTTGGCAGGCAGGCAGCGACCCCTGACCCTGGGCTGACCCTGACACTGACCGGACAGGGGCTGGACACGAGGGGTTAAGGTGGCCGGTGCAGTTCCCAGTGCAGCACTGGGCAGGGCTGCCCAGCGGGCTGTGAGCGGGCAGCTCTCCCGATGCCCAGTGCCGGACGTGCCGGGGTGGAAGCGGGGAGTCAGCTGCAGGGTGGGAAGGGGAGGCACTGAGCAGAGTCGTGCCCTCAGCAGGGAGCTGTTGCACGCTTCGGAATGCCCCTGTGGAAATCAGGAGTGTCCCTTCGGGAGCTGGGCGCAGGATTTTGGCACAGAATTACGACACACTCAGGTCCAGGCTCACACATGCTGAGACGCTGGAGGGACGCTGGCCCATCGTTCTTCTCTGGGACAGGGCACCCGTGATGTGTCCCCACCGGGCAGCCTGGACCCTCCCTGCTGTGGGAACATCCCTGATCCATGGTGGGCTGGTGCAGACCCCCTGCCAAAGGACACCCCGGGGTGACCCCCCAGAAGTCTAAAAGCCAATCAGCTGGAAAGGTAACCCTGTTCCACCCAAACCGGGCTGTCTGACTCGAACTTCCAGTCACTTATCGGAGCTTTTCCCTGCTGAAGACTCAAAGGCCTCCCAGTCAATAAACACATTAGCTCACTAAACATTCGGATGCCTTTTCTTCTCTGGATTAACCCTTTGGGAGCTGGGGCTTCCATCGGATTTGTTAGGATATTGATCTCAGATCATGTTTGCCTTTCAAACTCTGTTTCTGCTTTGCACTTGACAGTTCCAGTGCTGAAGCCAAGCAGGAAATTCAGTGCGGCCACACAGAGAAGGAGCTTTGGGAACTGCCCACGTTGGGCAGAGACCCCGTCTGGAGCCCCCCAGGGAACCACTCACCTCAGCAAGAGTGACTCGTTCTCAAAGGGCACTGCTCATTAAGCAAATACGGAAACGTTAAATAATGTCAGATATATGTCTATTTCAGTATTAGCAAAAATTGTATTAAATAAAAATACACTTAGCCTAATTTAGCTCTTCCTCCCCTATTGAACATCACAGGCCCTTGCAGTAAAAGTCTGTAACTGTGCTTGGAATGGAAAAGGAGCCCAGCTGAGCCAGCCCCACTGCTCTGGGTAAGAACACATTAAAGGAGCTCTTAGAGAATGATTTAGAAGAAACTTTGCAGAATGGAAAGGTCATATTTTATGACCCTGCTGACCCAAATGGATGCAAAAATATCAGAATTAGTGACCTAGAAGAAAGCAGATCTGGCTTTTCAACACGTGCAGTAACCTTATCCTCTCATTCCCAGTTGCCTGAGAATCTGGAGTAAAACGTGGCTGGTTTTGGTTAAGGCTCTTCCCTATCGCACCTCTCATGTATGTCAGAGTCCTCTTTTACACAATCTCTTAAAAATGCAGCTGCACCTGCCTGCCTCAGAACTGGGCAAAGCAGGTGTCGAGTTCCTTTTAATCTGGACCATATTCTCAGGTTTTTGAGCTCCTGGTAAATCCTCCTCTTGTGTAACTTTGCTGTTCCTGTGCAGATACTGCCTTCTCCTGCCACTCTAATAGTTGTGTCGAGTCTACATGCTTTGGTTTTAGGGCTGTCTGTTACACTTGCTAAGATCCTCTCTGTTTTCCCATCTAGTTGAGGATTTCATAATTTTTCCTCCTTTTATACCTTTTTTGAAGAAGGATTTTTCAAAATTCTGCTGTGGACTGCATGTGAGCTGTGCCTTTCCCCGACTGCCATACAAAGATAATCCTCTCACTGTACAACATCTAACTTTATCCTCTTTCTAGGCATTAAATTTAATAACAAAACCCCCAAGAAGGTGGTATAAAAACTCATCCAAACCTTGCCTCCAGGCTTGGTTGCCCTTATGGTTCCTTTAGCCCCTCTTTCCTCACACGATCGCTCCCTTTCCATCCGTGGGCTGCTGGGTTCAGCAGCACCTCCCTGTGCACAGCAGCTCAACTTCTCCAGCCATCCTGAGGAGGAGGAACATCTTCATCTGATATCGTGGAATTTTTGAGGCAAGGAGCGCTGATTTACTATAAATGCTTCTAGAAAAATCATGAGGTGTCACCCTGTAGTGCACAACTCAGAGCTCATGTGGCCCAAAAGGCAATTGTTCGAAATCTCTCATCTAAGTGAAAATCTGTATTTTGTGAGTTTAGCGTGCTGCCTGCCCTGTCCTGCCATGTTGTACAGGGATTCCTCCTAGATGTGATTTGGTTCTCAAGATTATTCCTATGGTTCTTGTTGGCCTCTGTGTTTACTTTTTGATTTATTCTCATTTAGGCAGCTGAGATTTCTCTTTGTCTTCAGAATTCATGTAATGGGTTTGCATCATTTTCTGCATTGTGCACTGGGGAAATTACCAATTCAGCACACAGCCGCGCTGAAACAGCCACACTGAAACTTTATTTTAAAAGCTCAGTTCCCACGTGGAGCATGATGTTATTTACCCCCTGATCCACCTGACAACATCCTCTGGAAATCCCTCAGTGCATTGTCATGGCTGTGACTGAAAACTGGCGTAATCTGAGAGGGAAAGGGTCTCTCTGTTTTAGCCATGTCAGGGAAGAAGCTGATAAGAGTCACAATTTGCAGAAGTTTTTCTAAGGCTGTGAATAATTAACCTTGCAGTGCTGCGGCCGATCTGCGATGCCACACGCAGGAAGCGGCGTCACTTCCCCGCTCCTGGCGTGGTGACAGCTCCCGGCTCCTTTTGGGGCACGTTGAGAGGATCAGTTCACACTTCTCCATCACTGGCGCGGCACCAAGCCTGACGTGGCCCTGGTTTGCTGCCGCAGGAAGGACCGGGCACACACGGGGGTTGCTGACCCGGCTGCTCCAGGCCAGCCCATGTGGCCACCTGTGCCACCCTCCCAGTGGCCACGGCCTGCGCCCCTTCATCGGGAAGCAGAGTCTTACTGCTGCGGAGAGTATTTGTTTAAGAGGATTTCCTTTCTCATGCAGGGCCTGCAGTAGCCATGCCAATAAGGGTGGGAGCGATTATGAGAGATTGACTGCTGGAATATAATCCCCGTGTGCTGCTGGTTTGATCTGGGGAAGATTGCGTTTCAAAGGTGGCGGCTCATCCCGCGCCAGGAGCGGCGTTCCGCCCGTAAATAGGGCTCTAATGAGATCCGACAGCCCTGATTTCTCTGGTGATACAGTAAAACAACACGACCAGTGCTGATGGTTTGGGGTCCTGACCTTTAACAAGGACTCACGACACAGGGCAAACTGCCCAAGAGAGATGGAGGGCCAGGAGGCCAGGGGACAAGGTCGGTACATAATGAAGTGGTCAGCATTGGATTTCTGTCACTCACGGTGGTTAAGTACAACAGTGAGGGACTTCAGTAAGAGAAACTGTGAAAGAGCACACGCAGGAATCACAGAGAGCGGGGGGTCTGGGGAGGGTCAGTTACCTTCCGCTGCGAGCGCCAGCAGTCCCGGTGACTCTGGTAATGAAGAGGGTGAGGGCAGGAATCATGCAAAGACAGCCAGAGAGCAGGGAGGGAGCACGAAAGATTAAAGCAAACAGAGAAGGCAATCCAAGGGGACTGGCAGTGTGTGCGCTGCGGTCTGGTGCCGAGACCCAGCGAGAGGAGTGAAGCACCTGCAGCTGCAGGGCAGTCTAGACCAGAGGGGCCAGTGATGGAGCCCCTGGTTTGTCCAGCCAGCATTCCAGTGTCCCTGTCCTGGCAGCAGGGACACTCCTGAGCGTGGCCCTGGCCCAGGACCTGCTTACGCTGTCTGCTGTAGATCCCACAGCCATCGAGGAGCAGTGCCCAACCACTCGTCCCCCACCCCAGGTGCTTCCAGCCTCTGCCTGTTCTGGCACCAGGAACTTCTTTGGGGCTGCAGGGGTGGCTCGTCTCCTTTTAGCTCCGTTCTGCTGCTAGATCTAAATTTAGTGGGACTATTAGCTAAGAAAACTAAAATACCCAAACCATTTGGTGTCAGACTGCCTGGGGTGAATGCAGAGAGCAAACACTGAAATACAGAGGCAGCCGAGACCGGTTTTGAAGGGGGCACTGGCAGCTGATGGGGTCTGAATTTAACATCTGTTTGCTTGTCGAGTGTCCTCCTTCAGACCTGAGTTTCATAAAAACGTTTCATTGCAATTTTGCTAATACTTCCATCTAGGCTTCAAGTGACAGAAATTAAATGCATTCACCCCAAATACAGAAGAATTCTGTTACTAAACAGTGACCTCAAAATGCAGGTGACCAGAAACCAAAGTGACAGTGGAAAATCTGAACATGTTATTCGTGTCCAGCATGGATAGGATGCTGGGTAGGATGCCAAAAGCAACTAAAATGGTTACGTGGAGAGTAGGAAAATACATTTTAAAGCCACTGTAGACACAGTAGCCCAAGCTAGGTTAATTTACATGAAGAAACACATAATATATAGTTTTAACACTGCTGATCCCTTGGGAGGTATTTGGACAGAGGACAGAACCAGTAAATCTGGTGTGTACAGGAGTCTCCTATACAGAGGAAAATAACCTTTAGTCTCACTGTAGGACTGTGAGAAAGATTGCAGAGAGTGACCTGTGTTTGCATTGGCTATGGTCAGTGCAAGGTTTGCTCTTGCACTGGTTTTTCTTTATTTGGGTGTTTTATTGTGGGTTTTCTTCCTGTTGTAAATGCAACCATTGAAGCCAGGCAACCTGTGAGAGAGGTGAATTGCTTGATTCCACAGCATTGTTTTAATTTGTCTTTGGATGGATTCTCATACACTTTCATGAGAAAACGGTCCATTAGAAGCATTCATTTAATTTAAGAACAGTTGGGAGAGGAAGGGTTGGGATGACAGATGGAGGCTGTGGGTGTCTTATAAGAGAGAGCTGAGCTTTTTGTGTTTATCTTTTTGTGGCATATAGTTGCTGTTCTCTGCTGCTTCCATTTTTTTAATCTGCACTTTTTTGTACAGTATTTCTTAGAAATCTCTCCTCTTTTGTACTGGAAGTCTAATAGATTTCATTAGTTTTTCCTGTACCGTGTCAGCTTTAAAACGTTCCAATGTAACAGAGTGCAGGGAAGTAGCCTGGTAGGAAAGCAGAGTAAAACAGGCTGGATTTCAGTCTAGTTTGGAATTGCACAGGATTTAGCAGAAGGGATACTGGAGTATTGAAGTGATTTCTTCCCTAAACCACGCACTGACTGTCCAGCAGTGGTACACACGGGCTGAAGGGGTTTCCTAGCTCTGCCAATGCCTTCGCTGTGTAGTTGAGGGTTCACTGTCAGAGTGGCTTCAGTCTCACGGTTAACCTTTATTGAAATTAGTCTAGGAGTAAGTACAAGGTTTCGGAGCGTTATCTCTAAAGGCCTGTCCAGAGCGGCTGCAGGATTTGTGGATGTCAGTGTGTCTGTCCGTGTCAGTGGCCGGGCCTGCAGCACCTGTGTGACAGCAAACGCAGGTATTGGTGTCAGGCACTGGCAGCACCGAGGACCTCATTTCCTACACACCTGAGCAGCAGCACAGGCAAATACAAATAACTGTGTGCCCAGCCCAGCTGCTGATATTTTAGGCTCATCAGGTCCCGGGGCTGTAACTCACACCTCTTTAACGGTCCTGAGGTTGCAGTGACAAATAACTGGGAAGTTGTGGTGCCTCTGCCTTGGGACTGCCAGGCCCCTGCATGAAACTAATTAAAATTTAAAAGTAAAATTAACTCCTGTTAAAGGAAGATGGAAAACAGTGCAATGTTTGTTCAATATACAGCTTGCTTTGCTCTGCAATATAAGCAGCAGCCTGTAAATACAGAGCAGAAATTTCAGGCATTAGTCTCACCTGTTCTCGCCATGTTACACATGAATTTATTTGCATCTCTGTGTGCTGTCCTGAGGTTCGCATTGAGCAAAAGAAACCAGGTGATATGAGAAGTAAAGTACATTGACTAGATTTTTGTTACTTTTCCATGAAGTTTTTCTTACTGTGACCCAGTTTTTCCCTTACCATCACAATTTCTGAATGATTGGATCATTCTCCCCTCTCCATTCTAATGACAAAACCTCTTTTCCTGGGCTCTGTCATTGCTTCCTTTGATTGCCACAGCCTTTTTGCTGCTACACACACATTTCAGTCCGTAAAAAATACACCTTAGGAGTTTTCTTAGTATTTGATTTGTCTTTTTTATCCCTTCAGATCCCTTGTTCTTCCTCCATCCCTCCTTCCTAACAAGTCAAGCTTGCTCACCACCTCCGGCCCTTCCCCTGCGTGTTTTAGGTTCATGTTCCCACAGCCTCTCCATCGGCTCCATCAGAGATGAACCTCTACGTGTACTTCTCTTATTCTTTTGATCTCACAAAAACATCTCCGTTCCTTCTTTCATCTGTGTCATCTATATTGTTGTCCACCAGCTGAGCTGCAAAGCTTCTGCTTTCACCTCTCTGCAGCCTGCGCCGGCCCTGCACGGCTCAGCGTTCCTCTCCCTGAGCTGCAGCCTCCCGTGACAGTCCTTGAGCTGCTGTGTCCCTCCCTGCACCAGCAGTCCCAGTAAGGACCAGTGTGGTGCGCTTGGCTTGGTCACCGCTGTGCTGGTGGGGCAGGAAGGGGCCGTGTGCTCCGTGAGAAAGGGCAGCAGCTCCCCTCGCCCCGGGATGGTTGGTGCTGTGGCACAGCTGCCTTTCCTCGTGCAGTCTGCAGGGAGACCCCTCATCCCCGGGAGCCCCCAGGAGCCCCGGCCTGCTCCCTCCTTGGTCAGTGCTCCAGCTCCACAGGACATGCTGACTGGCTTCCAGCTGCCTCCTCCTTCCTCAGAGCACCGCTGGCTCTGTTACAGACTCCTCTCGAGGAGATTTTCTATCAGCTGCCTCAGCCCTGGAAGCTGTTATCCCATGACCCATTGTCTGCACGAGCAGACGGGAGACAGGGACATTCCTGCATCTGTCTTTTCCTGCTGCCCTGATTTATTACGCTGTAAAATAATAAAACGTTAAAAAGGTTGAACCTGAACTGAAGCTATGACTATGACACTATTAATCAAACTGCTGGAGAATTACTTTATATTCGGTGCCTTAAGCACTGATCCAGTCCACTAAAAGTTGGCCTGAAACATTGTCCACAATCCTGGGATTGGGCCTGGGAAAAGCAGTTCTGGATTCCTCTGTTCTCCTACGGTGTGTGGCCGTGCAGGGCAGGCAGGCAGGGCTGGCTTGTCAGGTTCTCCTGCTCCGCTGGCCATCTCAGCATCTCTTATCTCAGCCGTCGATGCCACGCTCACTTGATGTCTCAGTTCTGGAGCAGAGACCTTCCAGCTGCTATCTGGGAAGGCTCTGGCCCCAAAAATATTTAGTTAGCAGCCATTCAGTTAAGTGGAATTGACTTTTTATCGGCTTTCCTCTGTGCGTCTGCCACCAGCGAAGGCTGTTTCCTCCTTCCCTCTTCTCAGCCTGTCAGTCCACTCCACATTCCTATCGGCAGCCGTTAGCTCTGATCAATAGCAAGCTCCGTGTAACAGCTCATGCATGGCTGCCTTGGCTCGCATCGATCCGCCCCTTCCAACAGGTACCCAGCTATTTGAGGCAGCAACTCGAGATAAACACCAACTTTTACCTGAGGCTCGTTCCTTCTGGGGGCTTTCAAGGAGACTCATTGCCCTTCTCTGGAGACTCGCCAAGAGCAGACTTGCTGCAGCTTCTCTCCTGCCCGAGACCATCCGTGACCACACTGTGCTCCCCATCCCATCCCTCCTGACACCCAGCCTGTGAAAACGATGCCATCCAAGCACTTACAGCGCTCCCAGCCTGGGAATGACGCCTTGGACTGCGCAAGTCAGGAGAGCTCAGTGGTTCTGCAGTTAGGAGCTCGTGCGTTGATGAGACACAGAGCTGGAGCAAGCAGGCACCGGTCATCGCACTGTCCCACCACTGCTGCTCGCTGGGGGACCCTCTTCTGTCCCAGCTGGGGATCTGGGGGCCGTGTCTCCATGTGCCCCGTGTGCTCCAGCAGGTGCAGCATCCCTGGCCTGGGCTGGCACTGGGCATGGGCCCATGGATTCCATGGGGCTGTTGGGGCCAGGGGTACCGCAGAGAAACCCCAGCTCCAGTCTGGCAGGTAAATGCCCAGGGATCAGACCTGTCCAGCCTGGAAAGCCTCAGAAGTCAGAGAGGCCTTTCCTGGTGGGTTTGTAAGTGTGCCATTACAGAAGGGCTGCGGCGCTGCCACGGCAGCTACAAACTTCCAGTGAAATGAGTGTTTATTATTATAGGTTTGATGCAGTTCCCAAAAGACCCTAATCAACAAGTAATAAGGCCTCGAGAGAGCAATTAGAAATCTGAACTTTAACTCTCTTATAACCACAGTGTAGGAAGTGACTTCTGCTCCAGTTTGGGGTTTGCCACCTGGCATGTGAATGAGGGGGAGGTACCAAAAACCTGAAATACAGAGTCACTGCAGAAAAGTATTTGAACAATGAGGTACAAGGTCCATTTCTGTGGCCAGTAAATTTGTGTGCGGCAAAAAGCAGAATGGTTTACGGGGATTCATGCCCAAATATGCAGCTTGTCTATCACATCTAGGTGTCTTCAATGCTTCTTCCCAGCTTTAGACGAGCACCAAGGGTGTTCAGTGCCTGTACATGTGCAGCATCTGCCCCCCCTTAAAGAAAAAAACATCCCCTCATTTTTCCCACTTGTGAAATAACAACAATACCTGCCTAAAGGCAACACCAACCCTCGAGATGCGGGTTTGCTCAGAACTTGTTTTGAATACTTCGGATGGGCCACTTCAGACAGGAACTGCACATTGAGTAATTCTTGCCATAGAAAGTCACGTGGCTACTGGAAAGCAAAAAATTGCGTAAGAGCCCGTCTGCGTAGCACGGCTGAGACGGGGGGTTGGCCACGAGGACTCAAGCTCCGCCAGCCTGACAGAGCCAGGGGGGCACTTGACTTCCCATGGCGCTGTGGCAGCCACAGCACACGTCTACAGCTGGGACACACCTGGTCCTTCCAGCTCAGGAGGGGTGTTCCTCAAAAGCATTTCTCTCCTGATCTTTCCTCCTGAGATGAGGAACGTGTGAAGGCCGTGCTCCAGCTCCCGCGGGGAGTTAGGCCAAGCCAGCAGGAGTGGCAGCAGGCGTGAGGCTCGGCGTGGCACGGGGCAGGGACCGGAGCTTCCTGCAGGGACACGCGGCTCTCGCACCCAACAGGCACAGCCTGGCCAGGGGAGCTCCTGCCCTCTCTCAGGGGTGGGAGCACCGAACGTGGAACGGAGCTGCAGATTGTCCCACTCAGGCTGCTGGCGGGGTCCTGCCCCAAGCCCGGGATGCTGCGGCTGGCAGGAGGAAGGGCTGTGTCCCTGCCAGCTGCCTGTAAGGACAGCAGAGCAGGGCAGGCCCCAGAGCCTGAAGAGCCAGGTGAATTTTAGATGTCCCAGCCTTAACTAAATGTCAGGTCTCAAAAGCTTCATTTGATGTACAAGTGGAGCCAGCAGAGGGAGTGAAATGCAGGGATGCTGTAGTGTCCATGGCAAAAGGAGCTGCCAGGCTTTGATCCAGGTGCCTCTGGTGAGGACACATCTCCGAACCCAAAGCGAGGGTGTACCAGCTCGGCCCTGCACCACAGGTGACACAGATATGGGTTAACAGAGGCAGGTTAGCACTTGTAGGACTGAGGGGTTGTCTCCTGCATCATTATAAATGGAAAAATAGATGTTCTTATCTGCCTCACTAACACTGTGTGTTTCCAGGATGAAGAAGGTTCCCAGAGAAACCTCAACCTCTCAAATAATTCCCTTTCCAAGGGGTCTGAGCGCTGTCCCCATGAATAGGTTCAAATGCTTTATCTCCTGGCACTCTTCACATGGTCCTGAGAGTGACCCTGTGAAGTCCTGAGGAGAAGCCTAAAAGCAGCGATGCTGCTACTGCTCCTTGTTCTCTTACACCTCCAAAATGTCCTGGTCTTGGCATTACCCTAAGCACTAAATGTGACAGACTTGTTCACAAACAACTTCTTGCTTATTTCTTAGTTAATTTCTTCCTTCAAAAATAGCAGTTTTGCAAATGGATTAGTTCTTCAGCATGCGCTTAGGATTTTTTTTAGACTCATCTTCAATGTGCCTTCAAAGACAGAGATAGTTTCCTCTTTTGACTGAGCTTTGGCCATCTCCATTCACCATTTGATTGGAAGAGATAGGACATGATCTTTACTAAACTCTTTAGTAACGTGTGAGCTTCCTCCCAGCTGCCTCTGAAGAACTTTGAAAAGTCTTTCAATCTGTGTGTTTATACTCCAGTTTCCAAAGAAACACTTCTTTTAGCAAAATGCAAAATTGTAACAAGTTGGTGGCTTTAATAATTGCATTGAATACTGTGGAATTAGCTTAAAATAAGCTTTTCGTCCTTGAAATGAGATTATGTTTGTGCCTGGATCAAGCAACTCTGCACCAGTCTTGAACTTGTTAAAGATGGAAATCCGAATAACCACTGCAATATTGAAAAGGTAAAATGAGAACAGAATGGCAATTGGCCAGTGTTTATGAATCACAGAATATGATCATGAAATCATAAGAATAACCACCAAAAGGTAAATAAATTACCCAGCCTACTACTTATTTTCATGTGCAGCTTGACACAAAAGCTGAAGCCATGAATGATTTATACCTGTTTTAACAATAATACTCATTTTCCTGAAAGATGGTCAGCACTCAGGCTGCTGTGGGCACTGTGCCAGTCATTGAAAGGTTAATGTCTCAGCAGCAATACATTAAATTATGAATTATACCAGTCCCAAAATGGAAGGTTATTAGCTCGGTATGTTTAATTAGCCCGGCTCGAACTTTGCCATCTGCCAGCAGTGCCCATCACTAATGCACGGCCACGTGGGATAGGAGGGGTGGGAATAGGATGCCGGCAGCAGCAGCAGCAGTAGCAGCAGACATCCCCCTCCCGGCCAGCCCCGCTCACCTGCGGGGCTCTGCGGGGCCGGCACAGCCCCCGCTGCCCCTCGGGATGGCACCGGCAGAGCTGTGTCCCCATGGGGAGCGGTGTCCCCAGAGCCCCGACCCGCCCGGGAGCGGAGCGGGCTCACGGGTGTTGCCCAAGCCGTACCTGAGCTGCAGGTACCTGAGCTGCAGGTGCTGCCCAAGCCGTACCTGAGCCGCGGGTGTGACCCAAGCCGTACCTGAGCTGCAGGTGCTGCCCAAGCCGTACCTGAGCCGCGGGTGTGGCCGCAGCACCGGAGGCGCCTGGCACGGAGCGCCCGGGACAGCGCTCGGGATGTGGGCAGCAACAGCCTGCCCTGGGTTTATTTGCACAGCGTCTCCTGCCAATAACTGCACAAGGCTACAATATTTAGCTTCTCAATAAATATTTAAATTTTGCTTCTTTGCTTGTTGGTTTTTTTTTTTTTTTAAAGAACAAACAGTAAATTCTGTTGGGTTTTTTTATTAGTTAAGATTATGTGATGCTTTGGAAACATGATTCACTAAGTATTGTAATAACTTGGTTACTCCCCGTGACTTTGAGGGTGCTCTTGGGGGGCCTGTGTGCTAAAACTGGGGTTGGAACTGTGTCCTGGAAAACATGGGGCAAGAACTGAACTTGTAAGAAGCCAAACAAAACTTTAATTTTAATTCTTATTTTTGTAGGTAGGATAACCTTGCCAAAGAGGAAAGGAATTTGGGCAGACTTAACATCCAGCCTGTGCAGCTTCCACGAGCTGGACACTAAAATGAAGAGAGAGTTTATTCATTCCCATCTCGACATAGCCCACCACAATTAAAAGACATTTTAACCTACGAGGGAGATTGGGTCAAATACTTCCCAACCTGCCTGCACAGAGTAGGCCGTTCGATTCCTCTGGCTACCACGTCTCCACACTTCTGTGCTGGATGTGAAGAGTAAAGCGAGTCTGGCAGGAATCAGGAGGCATCCAAGTCAGCGTCAGAGACAGCACCAGGTAGAGGCTCGATTCCTTTTTCCTAATATTCTTGCAGTATGTGTTCTATACATGATTTCTTCTCCTCCCCTAGAGCTGTTGTTGATTTCCTTCTCTCCACGTCAGTGGAGCCTCTGTACTTGTACTCCTGGAGTAGGTGGCACGGTTGGAATATCAGAGCAATATGTATTAGAGTGAAACCTACAGACAGAAATAGAAAGTAAATGGAAGATGAATTGATCAGAGGAAAGGCAGAGGATGGAGGGGATAAAGTAGAGGCAAGGAGAGAGACAAGTAATACCTTGCCTGTGTGCTATGGTAATTTATTACTTTTATATGGTGCCCGGGGTGTACAGTATCTGTTTTACTGAACAAATAGAAGAGTTCTCAGCCCCAAACAGCCAATGTATTAATTTATGGCATGACAGCCTGACAAAATGAGCAGCCAGGCCAGTGTGACGAGGAATAATTTAGTGTTTGTGGAGTGTGAGTAACTTTACTGTTGGTACCCTCACTTGTGTATGGCATCGGATGGACGTCTCTTTTGTTTGTAATGATTTACTGTACAAGAAAAATCTGCCTTTCAGGGGAAATCGGACTGGGGGGTTTCCTAGGGCATGGGACAGGGTTCTGTCTGGAGGAGCAAAGAGGCTGCCAGGTCAGTACACGGGGAAGGGAGGGGTGAGGACCTGGCCCCCAGCCTGGCATGGGGGGAGCACCACAAATCCCAGAGCAGGGTGTGGGGACGTGCACAGGGGAGCCAGATGTGGGGAAAAGTGAAGGAAAGGACTCGGGAGGGAAAGCTGGGGTGTTTGCTCTGAGTTTCTGAGGAGCCATGCAGCTGGGACAGCGAGGAGATGACCTGAACCGAGAGGCTCCAGTGGGCGAGGCCGCAGCGCAAACCTGCCGTGACCACGGAGCCGGGGGAGCAATAGCAGAGTTGTTTTCCAACACAGTTATGGCCACTTAAATTGCAGTTTTATTCCAAAAGCAAATTCCAAAGTTTTATGTCCATAAAGGTTTAGACATAAACAAGAAAGAAGTCAGGAAAGTGGTATGTACTGTGTAAACAGTCTCACTTTATAATTAATGCTGGAGATCAGGGAGCAGGAATGGCTGTGCATGTGTGGTCATTCAGATTTACTGTTGCTCTGATTAAAACCTAGTTGGGCAATAATTTTATGCCCAGGTAGGGGCAGAAGGAGAGCAGGATGCCCCCAAGCAACCCATAAATAGTGTGGTGAAGACAAAGCGTTTATTACTTAGCTTCACAAAGGCTCCGTAAGTGCTCTCCCAGGGTACGTATACTCGTACCCCAGATGCCAATTCTGCAAATTAGCATTATTTCTCAAAATCCTGTGTAAATAGAAGTCATTTAAATACTTGATTTCATCAGACAGAACCTCCCATGGAAACGTCAGTCTCTTTTTTTCCCATTTGTGGGGTGAGCAGAGGTTTTCACTGCCTGAGTTTTCATTTCTCTTGGAATATTTTTACTGATGGCCAAACCTGGCAGGGCCTGGGATCCCTACAGAACTCAATCTGCAGGATTCTGTCCCATCTCAGTGCCTTGTGCTGGTGTAAAAGCAAGTCTGGGGCATAAACTTTACCATTTATCACTGAAATGTGCTATTTTGAATCTTCTATTGAGCAGTTTAAATTACTATGCCAAAAGTGGTTTCGTAGCTGAGATACACATGGAATTACAGGGATCTGAGATTCTGGCGAAGTAGCATTGGGGTGTTCCTTTTGTAATTAGGGAAGCACCAGCGAGTTCAGCTCAGGCTTTGCTGCGGGACTGTTGTTTTGTCATTGGGCATCCTGCCACCAGTAACGTGTTCAAATTTTAGAAACTTTCAGTTATTTTAATCCATTTTTGTATGGGATTCCATGTAGAAACAGGTACCTCAGTTAACATGGTAACAGTAAAACAGGGTGAGAAAGACCCATAAAATCATTTTTACACAATGAAACAATTTTCCTAGATATAACATACTAAAAGGTAAATGTTTCAGGATTTTTCAGGGCTAAAAACAAGTGTTGCATTTATGGATGCCTATCTCTCCCGTTCAGGACATTAAAGAGACACATTTAATACTGAATTTTGCTGGACATTGGACTTGAATGTGCTTACAGTAGATAAATTGCCACTGACCAGGAGGGCAGTGCAAGGAGGTGCTGCGTTTGCTGGGAGGGAGAAAGCACTTTTCTAGCAGTTAGTTTCTTTTTTAATCATAATTGTTTCTACCTGCTGATGTTTTGAATTGTAAGAGTTAATTCCAGAGAAATAGGGAAGGAAAAAAAGGGCAGCTGAGCTTGATCAGCAGGGCACCACTGGGAAGGACATGGTTTCATGGTGCTCAGGAGGAATTGCACCAACGTCCCTCTCATGTGCTCTGCTCCACCAGAGTCAGCACCGCACCCATTGTACAGGCTGGGAAAATACGGCCCAAAGTGGGGGCAGCGAGCTCTGAGTGCTCTGGGCACTGCCACGTACCCCGTGTCCCATCTGAGCTGGTCCTTCATAGCAGACACTGAGTCTGTGGCAGAGCTAGGAATAGAATCCAAGCCCTTGTTCCAACTCCCAGATCCTCAAGAGTATTTTTAGGCACTTAATACCATTAATTTTATACTCTTTTTGGCCAAAGATCTTAGAAACAAGATCATGCTTCCTCCTGAAATAATTTTTAAAATCCAACTTGTGTGCTCTTGGACAACTTCTTTTTAGGGATCATGTACAGTTTAGTTC
Source organism: Pomatostomus ruficeps (assembly GCA_013400735.1). Classification (NCBI taxonomy): domain Eukaryota; kingdom Metazoa; phylum Chordata; class Aves; order Passeriformes; family Timaliidae; genus Pomatostomus; species Pomatostomus ruficeps. The sequence goes on along the minus strand of VYZT01060701.1, from coordinate 4,302 downwards.
TATTTAGGAAGAAATGGGCTTAAAAATCAGTTTTGGGAAGAGTTCTGCATGGACTGTGCTTTTGTGCAGCCTGGAAGTGTGAGTAAGGATGGGGAGGAGATGGTGCAGAGTCTTTGTGTTCTGCAGGGCAGACGGGACCTGTCTGTGAGGGACTTTGGCAGAGGGCAGCAGGGCCCCGGGCAGCTCACATTGGCATGTTAAAGCTGACTGAAAAGGTGGAAAAGAAGTTCTACATCTACTGATTTCTACGCACAATCATGTTTTTCATTGTGCTAACTCAGCAAACCCCTCTAAGCCCTGCTCCTGCATCCTATCTATTATTAATTAATTGATTTCCTATAAGCTCATTATTTAGTTTGCCTGAGCTCCTCGCAGGGTGCTCAGCTGCAGACAGCGGAACAGCTCCTGTCACAAAGTGCCGGCACATGGAAAAGGCCAGGCCAGGCAAAGGGGAGGTTGAGATGGGACGTTCCGGAAGTGCTGGACAAAGCTCTCGGGCACGTGGTGGCATTCTTGGCTCTGTCCTGTGCAGGGCCCATAGTTGCACTCAATATTCCTTGTGGGTTCCTTCCAGCTCAGGATATTCTATGATTCAGTGATTAGGAAAAATTTCCTCACTGAAAGGGCTGCCCAGCGCTTGCACAGGCTGCCCAGAGCAGTGGTGGAGTCATCGTCCCTGGAGGGGATTCAAGAGTTGTGTGGATATGGCACTTGGGGACACGGGTTGGTGGTGTCCTTGGTAGTGCTGGGGGAACCCAGTGACTTTAGAGGGTTTTTCCAACCCAAATGACTGATGGTACAACAGGGTGCGAGAGCAGCTTCCCGTGCGCCTGAGCAGATGAGCAGAGTGTGTCTCAGTGGCTGCCCCGTCGCTCCTGCAGGAGAGGAGGGTCCAGGGGTGCTTTAGGGACTGCTCGTAGGGGACACGGCCGTGGGGGACAGGGAGGGAGCCTGTGCGGGAGAGGTTCAACTGCGCCAGGGCAGGCGTGGCAGGAAGGGCTCTCAGTGGTGCTGCTGCTGCTCCAGGCGTCGAGAGGCTCCTCTGCTTCGCTCCATCCTCTCCCTCGCTCGGTCCAGCTCGGGTGGTAAACGTGCTTATTGCAGCGCTAATGTCCTGCAAGTGGGATCCCACCTCCAGGTATATTAGAGTAATGAGTTCACACCTAACTAATGGAGACTTAATAGAGTTACTAATAGGCTGCCTTTTCCCCCCACGGTTTATGACCCCGCGGCCGGGGCTGTCAGCGGAGGGAGAGGTGAGAGGCAGTGTCAGCCCCGGCCCGCGCCTGGCCCGGCAGCGTTTCCAGGGACATCGTCTCTCCACCTTTCTGCAAGGAAAAATAAACAGTTTGAGGCTCCTGTGTCTTTATTAAACATTTCCTTTAAGCTGCATACTTTGGCTCCCTGCCCAAATGCACCAAGAAAGCGTCCACAGAGCAGCTCCGCCGCGGGCTGCCGGAGCGAGCGGCCCCCGCAGGGGCGAGCACCTGCGTGGCCGGCGGTGGCCCGCGGTGTCCCCGGGCCGGCCGGAGCGGCCGATGTGACGGGCCGGGCTCGGGCAGCC
>VYZT01060700.1:11045-23461 GCA_013400735.1 Pomatostomus ruficeps | reverse complement strand
GGTCTTCACAATCACAGAATAAATCAGGTGGAGGCCTGATGATTTTAGCATCTCAAGAGGCTGGGAGCAGCACAGGAGACACACAAGAGAGAACAACCAGCAAGGGCCAGAAACAAATCATCAACACCAGACAATACCCCAGGCAGAGTAGGAGCCACCTATTCCAGGAAAGGACTGATCAGAGAACCAAGCAATCAAGACCAAATTAGCAGCAGAAGCAAAGAGATCTATAACCAATAAGAAATCAAATACTCAGAACTCTGTAACTCGGAACCAATGAACACAGAATCAATGGATCTCTGTGGGTTTTTACTGGATAAAGTTTGGGAAACATCAGGTAAAATTTATGCGTCATGGAATGATTTTCTCTGCACACCTGGGCTATGTGTGGATGAAATGATTTCTGTGGCACATCCTGGCCAGAAATAAAGTAATGCCTTGATCCTCCTAACACTAATACTGTTGTTAAGAGAGTTTTTGTTTTTTCCTGCAGTTTCTGGTGACATTCCCACTTTATGAGCCCTCAGTGGGTCTTCCACTTTATTTGAATATGTGAATATGAACCAGTGACTGCCGGCACCCATGAAAGACTCACACTAACAGTTTATGGAAACACATTCTTTATTAATAGAAAATTGTGACAGGGTAAGGTTTAAGAATTGCCAGTGATAGTATCTGACTGCAAAAATGTATTCAAAGCTATACCCAGACAAGCTCTAATCCCCGATAAAAGTACTCAGCACGCATGGAGTACCGTTCTTACCCAAGAGGCATTCCTGAGGGGGACAAGACAGGTTCAGCTCATCAGCTGATCCCAGTAGTTACAATGGAGTCTTGCCTAACTTTTCTCCATTCTCAACTTACTTTTATAGTTTATGTAGGGAGAACTTGAGTGACTCTAGTCATACATACCCACGTTACTGATTGGTGTGAAATTCTCTCACTTCACTCCGGAAGAATGAAGATTATAGTCAAAAAATACGGAGTGCTTGCCCAGTGAGGGGTGGCTGTACCTTGGAGGCAGGTATCTTTGGGACAGAGGTGTGTGGCAATATTACAATTACCTTATATGAACTAAGTTCATCTGAGGAGAGTGATTTTGCCACAGTTGTTGGCTCAGCTGCAGCACATCTCCTCCACTCCATTGGCTGACAGGTGTTGTGCAGTTTCTCAGCTGCAAAGTCTGCCCTTCTCCGGGGCACTCTGGAGCAGGCTGTGCAGGAGCAGCATGAGGAAGATCTCTGCACCTCGCTTACTTCTGGCAAGAGTTTCCATCCTTCCCAGAGCTTCCATGAGAACTGCCAGGCTGCAGATGGAGGAATCCCTTTGGATGGGTCTCCCTGATCCTTCAGAGGTGTGGGTATCAGCAGAATTGACTCTTTCTTGAGGAAGCATGTGGCCAGGGAAGGCCAGAAAGCAAAAATGGGGGCCTAGCCCATTCCAGTAGGCATTTCCAGGAGCCAGAGGCACAGCAGCATTTCTCCTGCATCTGCCAGTTCCCAGTCCATGGCTCCCAGGATGCTCTGGCACTGCCAGAGGAGAAGACCCTTGGTGTGATGCTGGACAAGATCCTCAGCAACAAAGGCAGGTGTTTCCAACTCCAGGGCACTCTCTGGAGCAGGCTGTGCAGGAGCAGGATGAGGAAGATCTCCGCACCTCGCTTACTTCTGGCAGGAGCCTCCCAGATCTCCTGTGAGAGCTGCCAGGCTGCAGACAGAGGAACCCCTTCGGACAGGTCTCCCTGTTTCCTCAGAGCCACGGGTATCAGCAGAACCTGCTAATGCCTGAGGATGCACATGGCCAGGAAAAGCCTGAAAGCAAACACGGGAGCCCAGTTCACTCCAATAAGGCCCTCTCCACCACCCCGCTCCTCACCGGCTTCACTGTCACCCTCTGCCACCGCCAGAACCCACACCCGGGACTCTGCCAAGCCGCTCCTGGCACTGCCTGTGGGCTCCGAGCGCCGCTGTCCTCGGCACAACAGCAGCCTGTCCTCCCAGGAGGTGACACCAGGCGCAGTGGGGCATGGCCGCTTCCACTCCCGATGCAGTACTGACTGCCAGAGGCCACCGTGCACACGCAGCTTTTTGGCTGGGGGGCGGTGGTGGCACCTGGCATTCATGAGCCCCGATTCAAACCCCATCCCAGATCCAAGATGTGGAACGTTACAGCAAGAGGGGAGAGAAAAAAACTCTGAATAGACAAAGCTGTTTCTAATTCCTTCAAACGGATCTTTTTCTTAACTTTTCAAGCCCTTCATTGTTCCATTTATATATATATACAGGCATTGTATTTTCAAACCCAAGAGAATATTCAGAATTCCTTATGGTCTAAAATCCTGTAATTCAGGAGCCATGAGTAATAGCAATGTCCTGCTGTCTGTGCTTGTCCTGCTGCTGGTCACCGTGACTGCCCAGCTGGCCACTGGCCACTGGCAACCACAGAGGTGGCAGACAGGGACATCCATGATGTATAAGTGCCCCGGAGTGTGGGCCAGGGGATCACGGAGGAGACGAGGAGCCCCTGTGGCTCCCAGGTCCCCCAGGCCTCCTCGGGCCACCCCTCGCAAGCGGCCACGTGCTCCCGCGAGCCCCCTGGACAGCCCCTGCAGCTGCAGCCCCTGCGTGGCATTGGCCCAGGAGCTGCAGGAACTGATGCTGATGCTGTGGGCTCGCAACGGGACACGGGTGCCGCTCTACGCCGGGATGTGGAAGGCGCTGTGGAGTGAACTGGAGGAGCTGGTGAAGGGAGGCCACCTGCCCTGCTGTGGCTCATCCAGCACCTCCAGGAGCCTCCATCCCGGCAAGAGGCTGCTCCCAGCAAGAAGCACCATCCCTGGGAGAGCCTCAGGCCTTGCAAGGATGTCATTCCATCGGAGGTCATCCATCCATCCATCCATCCATCCAAGAACATGCAGCTGTCAGAGATCCTCCATCCTGCCAGGAGTCTCTGCTGTCTCAGAGACCCTCCAGCTCTCAGAGACCCTCCAGCTCTCAGAGACCCTCCCTCCTTTGGACAGTTGTCTTCCTTCCAACAGCCTCCCTCCCTCCCTCTGAGAGCCTCCCTGTCTCCAAGAACATGAATCCCTCTGAAAGCCTCGACCTTCCAAGAGTCTTTATTCCCTTTGAGAGCCTCTAGCTCTCTTGAGTACCCCAATCCTTTAGACAGTTTGCCTCCCTCCCTCTGAGAGCCTCCCTGTTTCTGAGAACCTTCATTCCTCGGAAAACCAGCACCTTTGAGGAGCCTCCATTACTTCTAAGAGCCTTCAGCCCTTCAAGATCCTTTGTCTTTCAAGATCCTTCATTCCCTTCGAGAGCCTCGATCCCTTTAAGAGCCTCACTCCTTCTGAAAGCTTCCATCCCTCCCAGAGGCTCAGTGAGACCTGCCAGCCTGCAGAAGGTGCAGACCCCATAGACAGGGCTCCTTGCTTCCTTGGAACCACGGAGATCAACAACACTGGACCATCACTGAGCATTCACGTGGCCAGGAAAAGCCCAGAAGTAGAAATGGGTGGCCAGCCCAATCCAGGGAAGCATTCCCAGGAGCAGGTGACAGAGCAGTAAGTGTCCTGTAGCCACCAGTTTTCACCAGGATGCTGTGGCTGTGCCAGCTGGGAACACACAGTGTTTGGTGGTGGAGATGATCCCCAAGGAAGAAAGGAGGTTCCTCCATCTCCAGGAAGCTGCTCCAAGACAGCCACCAACTGCCAGGAAGGCATTTACAGTAGCAGGTCAGATGTTCTGAGGAGTATCGGTGTTAGATAAATTAGGATTTTCCCAGAGACCTGAGTATCTCCATTCTTCTGCATTTGACGGGGATAGGGTTCCTTTCTTCCCAGGAACTGGCATAGGTCTGGGTTTAATTCAGGACAGGAATGCTGTGAATCACATTCAGGTGGTTTGGTTGCTGCTGAGCCAGGGTTTGCCCTCCTCTAGGACTTTGCAGTGTCCCTTGGTTCAATGCATGTTTTCCACTGGGAAGGGAGGGATGAGTGTTGAAGGCAGAGGCAAAGAATGCATTAAACACCTGTACCGTGGCTCTGTCCCTGTTTGTGAGGTGACCATCCACACCCTGGAAGGGGCTCATGTTATTTCTACACTGCCTTTTGCCAATAATGTATTTGAAAATACTCTTTTTATTGTGCCCCACAGTTCTGGCCACCTTCATCTCCAGCTGAGCTTTGGCCACACAAAATTTCTCCCTGNAAAAACCTGTTTATTTAACAAGCAAGGTGCACGCAGGCAGAAAAGAAAATGAATAATGTTAGATAATAAATCTTCTCTGTTGTGGAGAAAGACGGTGGATTTTAGAGTCCCTTCTTTCTTAGCTTCTCCTAAGTCTGGGGCCGGGTGGAGATCACTCCAGCGGCTCCCTACAGGGTCCCACCGACTGTCTCCCCCAGGAGTCATCTGATTTGGGGCAAAAATGCAAGCCAAAGATTCGAAGAAGCAGCAGAAGCAGCTGAGGATTGCTATCACAATCCAGGGAAAAAGCTTCTTTTTTCCCTAGCTAACAGGGCCGCCAGCTAGAGAGGAATGTAAGCTAACTCTCGCTGCTAGCACAGCACCTGGAGGAGTGAGCAGTTTAAACAAGCCATGCCAGCTTCCCTGGCTCCCACCCCTCCCCTCTGGATGCAGCTCAAAGTTACAGGACCCATTTGTGGGCATAAGCAGACAATAGGGAAATACACAGCATAAAATCACTGCAAGACATTCCACCCCTTATTTCATCTGGTCAGCTTAATGCCCAAACTAATACATTTTAACTCTAAACATACACATATATACATATATACATATATACATATATACATATATACATATATACATACAGTGGCAGCGACATTCAGTAAGCAATGGTATATAAGCGTTCCAACATTACACATGGTTCTCACCCAACAATCAGATCTCCCCGAGGTACACAAGTTGGGTGCCAATTAATGCTACTGTGGTTTAGGAACGGTACTCCCCAGTTTTGTGCCCCCACCAAGACTCTCCAAACCCGCACATCACTTACTCACTTCTTCCCCTCCATCCTCTTCCCCCACCCCTGTCTGCTGCTGTGGATTGGAGAATTGGAGGAACAAAAGGCAGAGATCACAGGTTGAGATAAGAACAATTTTCTGGAAACAGCAACGAGATAAGAAAATGAACAGTAACAGCAACAATATTAATAATGAACCTGAGAGAGAGAGTGCAGAGCTCAACCTGACCAAAGCTACATCACTCACATTACTCCCTCCGGTCAGGACCAGCATCACCCCAGCACTCCCTCTGCCATGCTTGCTCCATGGGAAGGAACACCCTTCTTCTCAGCAGCAAGAGAAAGGGAATCCTTTTTTCCTGTCCCTGGCAATGACAGGATGGGTATTGAGTAACATCTGGGCTTTGGCCACGTCCGCTCCTGCTGTTCTGGGCCGAAACCAGGACAGTACCAGAAAAAGAATATATTGAGTCTGGCAACACAAAGGCTACTATGTGTTATAAAGCACTGAAATAATTACATACAGCCAATGGTTGTCTGATTTGTAGGAAAAGTATTTTCTTACAATTATTTTTGTAAGTGTGATTTTGTTGTGTGTGTGATAATCAAGATGCGGAAAGTTTTTCTTAAGTCTCTTTATGAAAGGTTTTATGGATATTTATATTATATTTTACCAGGAAACATCCTGCCCTTAGGAACTACTTCCTTGCAGGGTGTAGCTCAATAAAAACTGAACTTTGGAACTCACTGCTAACTCACGCCTGTATTTGTGCACACTGAATTTGCAGCTTGTACCCCTTTCTCACTCAAAAAAGCTCTGCCAAGTTCAAGTAGGAAGTAGAGCATAGTGCAGAGGCAGTTCCTTGTTTTGATCAGCCTTCCCAGATGCTGAGGCCACACATTGCTTCCAGTGATGAAAGCAGAAAGGGATTCAGCATGTTTATGGACCCCTAACAAAAGGCTATTCTGCCAGATCTATTTTGGGTAGCTTCAGTTCTACACTAGTTCTTTTTTAAAGTAAACTCAAAACTTTAAGGGTTCAAATAACTTTTCATAAAGTAAAATACAGTATTTTTTTAAGTTGCCACATTTCCCCGCTGCTTTGTATCATAGGTTACTTTAACAAGATATTAAGCAAAACACTTGAAAGGCAGGAAAATGTTGCTGCACACATACATACAATATTAACTTATCTCTGTGGCTTTACAGAAAGACACAACTTACAGTCCTTTCAAAAACATTCCTATCCCATTCAAGGTAAGATGAAACATTCTCTCTTTCTTCACCAATGAATACAATTTCATTCCCTAAATAATTTCAATTTTGTACCAAGGAAAATGTGCTTATAGGTGAGAACTGTGCCAGCTGAATGATTGTTTTGTGACCACTTGCATATGGAAAGTGATAAGTTCTGTAAAATTAATGTTGGAAAAGAGATTTTGATTCTTTATGGAACACTATACTATTTGATAATACTATTAATGTATAGTAATATGTTAATATTATTAATATATAATAATATCCTGTTTTCTAAATAGAAGTTTGCTCTCTTTCGAAACTCAATGGTGAAGGGGTTCCTGCAGAGCTGTACTACAGTGTATTCTCACTACATCATATAGTGAGGTCTGCCTCACAGAATCAACAGAATTACAGAATCAACCAGGTTGGAAAAGACCTTGGAGATCATCAGGTCTCTGTATGAGGTCTTTCATAGATACTGAATATTTTATTAAAAAAGAACATTTGCAAGATCAACTATTTCCCTCTGAAACCAAGCAGATGCATTTAATTATTTCTGAGTATTAATTGTAATTAGCACTTAGATGCATCGCTTGGTTTACAGTTTGACTTTGCTGCTTCTGTCAGTCCTGTCATCAGTAAATGGCATTTTCAGCTACAGATAAGGCTGGGGGCAGGCAGGGTTTGGCATTGACAAGATTTTTTTCAAATGTCTAAGAGGCAGAGCTCTCTATAAATCTGCTACGTGCTCCCACATTCACCAGGAGCGACTGAAAAAATTCAGAGACAACTCACATAGATTTTATGAAGAAAAATAATTCACATGGAGATTAAGTGACACATAAAATGCTGAACTCTTTCTACATGTTAATCAACAACTGTGAGAGAAATTTATCAAAATGCATATTCTGCAACATGTGGCAGAGCAAAAATATCTTCTGTCATGAAGACAGAAAAAATTGTTAGCATCTGCATGACCAAAAAGGTACCAAGTCCTTCTATAGATACAAATATCTGAGCTTTGACAAGAACAATAGCAATCAATCACAGTGTGTGGCAGACCATGAAACTCACCCTGGACTAGGCCAGTGAATCAAAGTATTACCGAAATTGAAAATACTAATTCAACTGTTAATGATTTAAAGAGATTAAATTCAGTGGTACTAATGCAATAAAATTCTACCAACATCGTAATCCTCAGGCAAAGAGATGTCTTGATAACCTAAAAATTGAATTTGCACTCTCTTCTCTGCCATGAATCATAGATAAAAGTGCTATCATGGTTAATTCAGCCTTTCAGGTTTCCTGAGGAGACATTGCTCTTCATGGACAACAAAATTCCTCTGCAATTTTTATAAACACATATTCTGATAGCCATTACTAGTAATTTAGTTTTTCACGTTGGTGCACTGTGTTACAAAATTGCCACTGAGAAGTAACTGGGCACATACATCCCATATACAGCAATTAGTTAGGTAATTATTTAAGTAATAACAAAAATAAAATTCCTTTTGGACTTAATACTTGCCTAAAAACGTTGAAAGCACTTTGAATGCATGTGAAAACACAAATGTAAATAAATCCCATGGGGTGTGATTTGTACTATCTGTGCATTAAAATAATACACCAATTAGCTCAGTTACACTTCTAAAGTTGTTACTGGAATAATGCAATTTTAGAAATCTGTGTTCCAATGTCTTCTTTAGCATCTAGAGAATCTTACAGACCCTCCTTGTAACTAAATTCATGTCAGCTGGATGTGAAGGAATACAGTACCCAGCTACAGGACCACTATGGATTAGTCCTGTTAATACAAGAATATACAGCAATACACATATATATACATATGTAGGTCCAAAGAGAAGGGAAGTTCTAGTTCCCAACAGAACTAAATGAAAGTTTATACACTGAGAGAATTATATGGACACAAAGCTAGTCGCAATTCGTGTGATTTTCTCACTCTTCTGATATTCTTCTCACAGGATGATGACGATGATGGTGGAGTTCACAGGAGAGAGCTTCATGAGAATGACTGCTTGCACAGCTTTAAAGAGTGTCTGTTTCTCATGAAAAGCTTCAGTCCAGATCTTGTACTCGAGGAGAAGCCGGGAGGAAAGTGAACAGAGTTTCTTAAACCATTGTTCTACCTGCGTTTTGCCTGGGTAATAATAGACTATATCCTGTGGTGTTTGCATTCACCTCTGTCTAACATCTACCAAAAAAAGTGCCACATTTTTGGCTGCCTGGTAAGACACTATGATAAAAATATGAAAACCTTATAAATTAATCTATAAAGAAAACTCGTTTTCTTAGTCATGGATTAACTTTTTACACACCAAGATTTCTCACCTGAGGCAAACAATACCCTCATTTTAAATTAGCTTAAACTTGAGGCTGATTTCCACCTTCTCTTGGACTGGGAAGGCAACTATTTTCCAATAACATAGGTTATATCACTTGATTCATGACAGTCCTTCAGCAATGACTCTAGAGTGTCAGCCAGAAGTGCCACTGATGTATCCTATAGCACATAGCACCAGGATTTTGTGTGGCGTTGAAGTGCAGCTGGTAACACCCAGGCTAATTCATCAATAAAGATACAAGTACAGGCACACTGATAAAAATGTCACAAGCTTGAGTGAGACGGACACAAGGGTCAAAATTAATAATTCCATTACAGTTAGCAAAATACATCAAAGTTTAAAGCTTAGCTCTTTCATGCTTCTCAGCTACTAGTGTGCAAATACAAAGCTATTTACCTTCTAATCCAAGAGAAGCGTCCCCCCTCTTTGGAAATCACTTCTGAGACCTTTTTTTTCCTCCAAACACTTACCAGGATAGGGATTTCCTGACTAAAATGGCACAAACAGTTTGTCATGTTAATACTTAAACAGCATCCATTTATGGATTGAATTTTTCTTGAGAAAAATATACCATGCAGACTGAGCAGTTCATTCTCTTCTAATGGGTCAAAACAGACTTGTAACTTACACAGTGGCTATTTCTTTAATTTAAGTACATTTGCTTTTTATTTGAAGATAAAAACCACACTAAAATCCTTCTGCCACAGCAATGCCTGGCTTTGTAACTTAAGACACCACTGCAAAAATCAGGCGGTCCTGTAAAAATGCAGCAGCGTGCTTAAACGTTACCTCAGAAAGGAGAAAGCAAGCGGGTGTGCATGCTTTTTCTTTTTCTGTTTCACCTGCAGCCCTATTTTTCTTCCCCCCATTGTGGTTCTGCACTGGAATTCTACTTCTTCAACTGGAATTTGAAGCCTGTCTACTGCTGCATCATCAATATTCGTCACAGATCACAACCTAGAAACCCAAACTTTGTTCTGGTTTGGGTTTTTTTGTTTGTTTTGCTGGGTTTTTTTCTGCAGGTATAAATCAGTGCAAATTCCTGGAGTTATATGGTTAAAGCTGGGAAGTGCTACCAAGTAGACAGTGGAAGCACTACTTAAAATTTGCTTTTCAGATTTTCTTATTCTTGTAATGTCATTGTCCAGTTCACTGGGACTACAGGAAATTTAAAGCAGCTGCTTTAACTTCTGAATCTTTAGTCTTCACTGAAGTCAGAATAATGGTACTTTAAAGATATGTTTAAACATGTATTCTTATACACGTCCTTTGGAAAAGTCTTAGGATTTATGAAATATTGCTGAAAACTCATTTTTTTCCACAGGCTAATCTGTTCAAAGTGCGAGCAGGTTATTTAAAATTTCAATCACTTCTAACAGAATGGTAGTTCCTGCACCAGTGGATAGAAACATCTGGATTTTATTCCAGAAGCATTCTACAATTCCGGCTGCTAAAACACTTTTTCTCACCGGAAACTAGTCTATGAGGATTTAATTTTGTTCACCTGCAAAATTCCATTTGTATGACCTTTTCATTGAAATGCGCATGGCTGCATCCTTCAAACTGAGAGGAACTGACATTAAAATAAATCAGAGAAAGAAGTGAGTACATCACTGTCACTTTGGCGGACTCTTAGAGACCTGTTGAGAACTATTCTCTTTCAAAGCAAAAAATATAAAATGCAGACAAAATCAAAGCCAAATGGGAAGAGTTATACCCTCAGAATAAATTAAGAGCATATAAATACATGTTCTGAAGTAGTTTCCTACTCTTTTCCAGAAGAAACTCACACAGTAAGTATGTCATGCTTGTACTTGGAGTGATTTAATACAGATGGTAAATTCAATACATTAGACCCACAAAGAGATTAAACTGGTGCCAAGCAGGAAATATAAAGCACGTCTCGCATTTCACAGAGGCAGAACAATATTTATATATATATATATACATATGAAAATGTATCTATTATACAAAATATATATACTGTTTGCTATATAATTTTATGTTTTTATAGATATTATTGTATTTACTATATAATACAATAATATAATATATAATACAAAACATGAAGTATAATAATCACAGAATAACAGAATAGTTAGGGTTGGAAGGGACAACTGGGGATCATCCAGTCCAAGCCCTGTATCAAGACAGGATCACCTAGAATAGGTTACATATGAACTTGTCCAAGAGGCTTTTGAATGTCTCCAGAGGGAGACTCCACAACTTCCCCGGGCAGCATGTTGCAGTGCTCTGCCACCGTTAATGTAAAGAAGTGCTTCCTCATGTTGAGGTGGAACTTTCTGTGTTTTAGTTTATGGCCTTTGCTCCTTGTCTGGTCACTGGGCACCACTGAAAAATCTGGCACCGTCCTCTTCACACCTGCATATTTATATGCATTGATGAGATATCTCTCAGTCTTCCCAGACTTCACAGTCCCAGCTCCCACAGTCTTTCCCCGTAAGAGGTGCTCCAGACCCCTCACCATCTTTGTGGCCGGATGGATGAACCCAGTGGGCCCTCTCCAGCAGCTCCTTGTCCTCCTTGAACTGGGGAGACCAGAATTGAACACAACACTGCAGATGTGGCCTCCCTAGGGCTGAGTAGAGGGGGATGGATCACCTCTCCTGACCTGCTGGACACTTCCCAGTGCACCCCAGCACACCCCTGGCCCTCCTGACTGCAAGGATGCACTGCTGGCTCATGGGCAACCTGTCACCCACCAACACTCCCAGGTCCTTCTCAGCAGAGCTGCTCTCCAGCAGCTCAGCCCCCAGCCTGTCCTGGTGCTCGGAGTAATTCCTGCCCAGCTGCAGGACCCTACCCTTGCCCTTGTTGAACCTCATTGGGGTTCTCTCTGCCCAGCTCTCCAGAAAATCAAGGTCCCCTTGAATGGCAGCACAGCCCTCAGATATATCAGCCACTCCTCCCACTTCTGTATCTTCAGCAAACTTGCTTAGGGTGGACTCTGTCCCTTCATCCAGGCCACTGACCAGCAGCTGACTGGACCCAGGATTGATCCCTGGGGAGTGTCCCAGAGTACAGGCCCCCAGCTGGATCCTACTCCACTGGTCACGACCCTCTGAGCTCTGCCCTTCAGCCAGTTCTTGATTTGCCTCACTGGACATTCCTCTGACCCGCATTTCCTGAGCTCATCTATGAGGATATCACGGGAGACAGTGTTGTGTGGAAAACCACGCTGTGAAAAGCCGGCGTCCACAAAGGCGACGGAGGACTCCTGCAACTTTGGTGGCTTGTAGGGGTCTCTCTGCCTTTATTTGAATGAAGTTGCAGGAGTCTTGTCTCCTTTGTGGACACTTTGTCAAAAGCCTTGCTGAAGTCTAGGTAGAGAGTATCTACTGCTCCCTCCTCATCAACCCATAACACAACATATATTATGTATTAAGAGTATATATATATGTATATTTAACATTATTTACATATTTAACGTATGTATATATTCCATCTCCAGGGGCAACTCTGGGTGCACAGACAGATCTGCCCTCGCAGTGCGGTGTTTTTTAGCGCGTAAACAGTCCTCAGTCACGCTAAAGGATGGGGGGAAAAAAACCGGGAGAGGACATTTTCTACTGAAATTCCCATCAGCATATGGGCATCACACAGTCCAGAGGAGTCATGTTGGCACGTAGTCAGGGATCTCACGGGGTGCGATACCCCACCACTGACGGGGTGCGATACCCCACCACTGACGGGGTGCGATACCCCGATCACTGACGGGGTGCGATCCCCCCGCCACTGACGGGGTGCGATACCCCCGATCACTGACGGGGTGCGATACCCCCGCCGCCCCTCACGGGGTGCGATACCCCC
>VYZT01060700.1:0-10798 GCA_013400735.1 Pomatostomus ruficeps | reverse complement strand
TCTCCGCTGCGGGCGGGCGGCGGCGGTGGAACCTCTGGCCCGGCCTGGCTCGGTCCCCGTCCCGCAGCCGCAGCCTGTCCCGAGCCCCTGGCCGGCCTCCCCCGTTCCCTGGCCCGGCCCGAGGCCGCAGCGGCCGCGGTAGCTCTGCCACCCTCCCGGTGTCCATCTCCCCGTGTCCCCCTCCCCGTGTCCCCCTCCCCGTGTCCCCCTCCCGGCCTCCCGCAGGAGCTGAGCCGCGCTTCTCCGCCGGGCGCAGCCGATTTGAACAGCTGATCTGATCTGATTTGAACGGGTTTCCGTCGCTTCTGGCTCTTCAGGCGTGTCGGTGGGACCGAGCTCTTCGGCTTTGCTTCCTGTAGCCCCGGAGGCTTTTCTCCCCGAGTTTACACGGGTGCACTCGCCTAAGGCCTTCTGTGGCTGTGTCTGCTCTGCCCTCGCTGGTGTCAACGCTTCTGCCAGCTCTTGGTTTCTGTTTCTCTCACGGGAAAAGTTCATCTTGAACACAGCAGTGTTCTTAGCATTCTGTCTGTTAGCTGTATATCAAGAATAATAATTTACTTGGTTTTATAGAAGGCAGCTTACACATGCAGGACTCCTACACATGTTCATGATTGTCCTCTATTACCCTCTTATGTTTATGTTTTCAGCCCACTTTTCCAGTCTTAATTTGTATTTTTAATACATGCAACGTGTAATTGAAATTAAGAGCAAAACAGATAAATTAGAGAACATAGTTGGGTATTTTTCTGTAGTACGTTTATGGCATTTATCCACAGTTTTCAAGAAACAGTTATAAGTTTCCTTCAATGTGATGATTTGGTACGGTGTAAGGTTCACACATGCTTATATAGCAATATACATGATTGGTTTATTGGTATGTAGTTAGGACAGTAGGGGTTGGAAAATTGAATTTAAATGGGAAATGATTACTAATAATTAGAAAACGTGTTTTTGAAAAGGAAAACAACTAGATGAAGTATAGGTGATTGAATGATCCGTTCCCACTGGGACCACCACTTTTGCTCGTGGTGCTAAATGCATTTTTGTGTGTGTATAACACACTGTACATACCCACTTTATTTTGCCGGTACTACTGTGTTACCTATTGAAGAACTTAGGGGGTTTTTTTGTTTGTTTTTTTTGCTGACCCTGCTTCCCATTCCACAAATGAACCGCTTGTGTGTGAGAGTTGGCCTGTAAATAGTGAGTTATGTAAGGTTTTTGCTTCACTCTCCGTAGCTCATCTACTCTCTCTACTCCAAAGCTTGTTAATTAGGGCAGCTGCTTTGGCGGTGGATTAGTTGCCCTTGGAAGATCTTCGGACATAAAACTCAGGTCCTCTCCTTCTTCACCTCGTTACCCTGCCACTATGCTCTGTCCACGAAAACAAACAAATCTGCAGAGTTACTTAGGGATCAATGAAACAAAGGAGCTATTTGGTCTTCAGGCATTTGTCTTTTTAGAAAAGAAGGAAAAGGGGGCACCTTATAAGGGACCTACAAAACCGAGAGCCTTGTTTACAGAAATAAGTAACTGTTAATTGTGTGGGGTTGACTGCACATAGCCTGGTGAGTGATACTCAGCTTGGAAGTGAGCGTCACTAATGTTGGTATACAGCAGAAAAAAAGAGAGATTATTGTAGAAAATGAGCTGATTTAAAATCGTTGCCTTATGCTTACCACCAGGGCGATTGAGAATTCTTGTGTCTTTTCTCCTCCGGGCTGCATCGCAAACACCACCACCCAAATTCACTAGAGGGCAGGAATGAAACAACAGTTAAAAATTCAGTTATTCTTATAGTTTGATGGTGACATGGGATAGTTTTACATACAATACTTGAACATAAGCGGTGGAGGTGGTTAGTCAGGGCTATCTGTGAAGATGCTGTGTTTTCCCTCTTTCTGTGTTGTGCTCACACATGCTTGGAGTGGTGGCCTCTTGCTGGCTTCCCCCCCTTCTTTTAGTTTAAATGTTTCTTTTTTTCAGGATTTCAGTCTAGTATCCATGATCACAAAAAATCGCTTGTGAAGAACAGCCAAGAAAGTTAAAAGAAAAGCAATTTTTCCATTATGTATGGATTCCGTTGTACAGTTAGCTTTATGGTTTGGGTTTTTTTAATTGTCCACCTCTAGAGTTACATCTACATCAATCCTTCCTGAAATCCATCATTGGAACACTTCTGTACTATTCATTTTGGTCTCTGGTGCTGAACAGTTGGCTGAATTACAGTGTTTCTATTGTGAGGAAGACAGCTTTCAGCTGATCATATTCCAGCTAGTAATTCAGGAGGAAGCAAATTACATCAGCACAGCAGTCAACCAGCTTTTCTTGAGAAATGGAAGAAGGTGTGCTCTACCACCTATTCCCAGCAAAACTCTTCTTTCCTAAAGCAGTATGGCTGGGATAGGTTGAATATTCAGCTTTTGACTTACAGTGCCTGATGCAGTTCAGTAGAAGAAAGTTGTGCTCAATTGCACTTCCTCACTGGTATAATGGGATCCTCTCAGCAAGGCACAGTGAAACAACTGCTGGGAACAAAGTGTTCTGCTGATGGGATCCATGGCCTGTATCTACCCGAGTTGGAAGTCTGGTGTGATAAAAGATTTGGGAGTACTGAGGATCTAACCTTCATGCTGTGTCCGAGTGCTCTGGGTTTTTACTTTATAGCAATAGTTTGGTCCTTTGATCTGAAAGCCCTTTTTTATTGAAGTGTGTCTTCTGCTTTAGTTTCATCTAAAATGAATCCAGTTCAGTATATCCTAATCGCATTTTGGAAAGTTGGTTCTGTGTTCTTGGTCTGTACTTAATGAAAGACACAGGTGGTTCCCAAACAAATCAATTTTACCTTAGGGTAAAAAGTGCTGTGTCATTAAATGTTGTGTCTGTGAAGAGATACAGGTAGGAAGCATATCTAATTTAAGGACAAAACATGTTAAAAAAAGAGAAATTATCACCTGGACTTCTGGAGTCTTAATTTCTACAGCTGCTCCTTGTATCAGTAGATTGCTGTCACCATTTAACATTTCTAGCAGTATCCTAATCAAACTGATGACGAGCTTGTATGCCTGACATCTGGACGTGGTTCATGGACCACAGGCTCAAGAATGGCTACACGGAACTGCAGTCTTTATGTGCGTGTCATAATCATTTGTCTGCAAACTCTGCAAGTATTTAAATGATCGCTGGGTTGTAATTTATATACTTGCTAGACGTTTTTCATTAATATGTGGAGTGTTGTGCTGCAATTGCCGTTTGATCAGACTACGTCAAACTGATCAGTGGTCTGCTTCATGAGTTAAGATAATCTGTACTGCTGTTGCTGTACACGAGGCTGGTGATTTTGCATCATCTGGAATGTCTTTACCTTCACCAACTATTTTGAATTTTAAATGAAATACAAAATATGTGTTAGGAAATAAAAAGCTTTAAAAGCATGCCGTATTTTGTAATTGTACAAATAGCGAATTTGCTTGCCTGTGTTAAATGTGTTATACATAAAACATGGGACTATTAGTAGATAATTTAGGTTTTGATATTGTGTTGCTTTAGATAACGGATGCTTGTAAAGCTTGGAAATGCTTGCCAGAAAACATCAATTCTCAAGGCACATAGAAACCTTAACTGTCCTCAGAAATAATTTGAGTCTTAGGGCTGTAGTACTTGAGTGTTTTTTGATGAAGGATTTGTTTCCAGTCCATAGATGACGAGTCTGTGTGGTTAAGGTCTGCCTTGCTTAATCGACTGGTCTCAATCTAGTAGTTTGTAAGATGGGTCTGATAATTCAAGTGAGTGGACAGGACATTTCTGTGGCTGTGTCTTGCTGGTGCACTTCACCCTAGTTTCAGAGCATGCACCCCACTGCCTTTTCATCCTGTTATGTAAGTGCTCTCTTTTTACACTCATATTTTAGAAGTTCATGGCTACTGCACATCCTCTGTGCTGACGTGATGCCATTGAGTAGATGTGCATTCACATGAAAAATGAGTACCCAGAGGTTAATTACAGAAAAAAAGGAAGTAATGCATCTGGAACATAGCAATGTCCCAGACTTCATCCTGTTCTAAAATAATCTGTGCATTATTTTATATAGTAGATTAATCATTGCTTTTTTTGTCTTTGTGGTAATGAAAGTAATCCTTCCTATCTGCTTTTTTAAGAGACTGTTCTGTTCAAGAACTCGTGTGTTTCAGAATAATCACTAATGTAACACTTTGGGAATTCAAGCGAGGGATGTGAATGTATTCTCCTCTTGTAGTGCTGCCAAGAGAATGTCACACTGCATTTGATGCCTGTCTTGAGTCATACTGGTCTGGAATCAGATCCTTCCTGGAGTTTAGTTTCACAGAGCAGCATTTATGAGAAAATGGACAATGTGAACTCTTAGGAACAAATTTCAGGGAACTGAAAGAGATTTGGGGTTCAGGATTCTAGATTACGGAGATACTGTCTCTCAGCTGAGAATATCAAAAGGAGTTCTGTTGGTCTTATAAGCACTTGAGGAGGAAAAAAAAATAGGCCAGATAATTCTCAGCTATGGGAAGTACTGAGTATACCTTATTGAACTAATTTTTGAATATGAAAGGAATGTTAGCATATTTGATAATATTATAGCTGGTGTTAACAAAATGCCATCCATAGAGTAGACAAATTACGAAGTATACACTACCAATATTTTAATGCATATACCAATATTTCAGTCCCTTGAGGAAAAATGGGATTGTCTTTGCAATATGTGTGTGGCAGCGATAGCTCCAGAGGTGTTACAGGGTTGGGCTGCTATGGTTGATTTAAAGCACAGTGTTTCATTGCAGCGTGTTGTAAATAGGTAGTTTTGTGGGTAATGAAACTTAAAGCATAAAGTGTATGCAAGTGAACACACAGACTGCTCCGTTAACTTAATTTTTAAAAAGCCAACCCCCAAACATACCTCGAGATTTCTCAGTGTTCCTCTCATTACTTGTGCCTTTTTTTTTTTTTTTTTTGTAGACATCTGCAGAGCAATTGAATTGCTGGAGAAATTACAGAGAAGTGGAGAAGTGCCACCACAAAAACTACAGGCACTGCAAAGGGTCCTTCAAAGTGAGTTCTGTAATGCTGTAAGAGAGGTAAGTTAACTTGATGTAAGCAGTTACCTTCGGTTAAAGACCAGTATGATTTACTTTTTCCTTTTTGTGCTGATTTTGAACTTCCTGAAGCTGTATTTGATTTACAGAGCTTAATAGAACAAGACTTATTTTTAAGTAATTTCAAAAGAAAATAATTTGGGACAGCATAGGTGTATAAAATAATGACTTAGTAGCAAATCACTTCTTAAAGGTTATTTTGAGAGTCTGTCCGTACTGGCAGCTAACAGGATGTCATCCCCTTGGCGTGTAAGAATAGACAAAGTACCAATTGCCTGTGCTACATTTAAGCCAAATCAACACCATCTTTAGGTGGAGCCTTGCACCATCTCATCTTCATTCCAGGTGCTCCTTTGGAGACTTTGAGGTGATTGGATATGCCTTGCTGTTGCTGATATTAATACTGATGATAACAGCTGGAATGATTTTTAAAAATCTGTTTGTAGACACAGGTGTCACATTAATGTTTCCATCCTGTTGAGGACAGTGTATTTATTGCTTAGCACAGGTACATGTGGTTGGCAGGGTGTTGTGGTTTTAGTAGAAGGGAGGGGGATCAAAACCATGACACAGGGAGATGAGAAGGTGTGGGTTGGCCTTCCGTGCAAGCACCTCCTTAGCATTACTATTCTCATTGCCTCTGTGCTTTCAATCCTGTCTTTTTTCTTAAGATATTCAAATAGTTGCTAATGTTGAAGGAAAATTTGGGGGTTTGTGGGGAGAGATGGGTTGTCAGCAGAGCCTTGAAGAGCTGCCCTCAAGTGTTTTTGCATGCATCCACAGTGAAGAGTTCCAGCTTGAATCAAGCAAGAGAAAACAGCCATCATGCCCCAAGTCAGGCATCAGCATTTCCAAAGTCATGGTGAGGTCTGAATAATGTGAAAAGAGGGAAGATTTAGGCTGAGACTGAGCAATAAAGGTGCTGAGAGATTTGTTTCTTCATAGAATGTTAGATTGCCTGTTCTTGTGGAGAATCAGGGAGTAACATTAGAGGTGTGTACTTTTAATTTACACGTTTTTGAGTTGCGCCTGATATTTTGTTATATTACCCAAGCAGAAAAATATCTGTTTTGCTCATGCTGAAACTGTTTTGTCTCTAAAGGTGTATGAACATGTATATGAAACTGTGGATATCAGCAGTAGCCCAGAAGTCAGAGCTAATGCAACAGCAAAGGTAAAAGCCTAACTATAACTTGCATAAAATACAGCCGTCTGTAACTTCAGAAGCAGAAGATTATATAAAATTCAGAAGGATATTACCTAGATGTCTGATAAAATGGATAAGCGTAACAGGTTATTAAAAGGTATAACAAGACTTGTTTTTAAATTTCTTCCATTTTAGTTTTATTCTTGGGAGTGCTGAGTTTTTCATGCTAATGTTGGTATATATGGAATTAACATCATTTATCCTAACATTTAAATACTTTCAGATAAAATACATTTTCAGCCTGCTCACTGTGTCTAGCTAAAGGGACCGTATTTATTTTCTTATAAATGAGAGAATCTCGTTTCTCCCAGGCCACAGTAGCTGCATTTGCTGCTAGTGAAGGTCATTCTCATCCCAGAGTGGTTGAACTGCCCAAAACTGAAGAAGGTCTGGGATTCAACATTATGGGAGGCAAAGAACAAAACTCTCCAATCTATATCTCTCGAATTATCCCCGGAGGCATAGCTGACAGACATGGAGGCCTGAAACGCGGAGACCAGCTGCTTTCTGTAAACGGAGTGGTAGGAACTGGTTTTGTCTTCTCTTTATGTAGCAGTAACTGCTCGTTTCCACTTGAGGGGGCACAGAGAATACACATGGCACAAGCTCCTTGTCATCTTCTAATCTTGGCAAAACGTTTTGTTTTTGTCCTCATAAAACCAGTTTGCTTAGGTTTCTGTAGAGTTGTGTGCATTGGGAGTTTTAGGATCGTGCTTTGGTTATCTGTCTCAAAAAGGAACTGTACTATCTATGTCAGTATTTCATATTCAGTGGAGTTGCATAAATGTAGTCAAAGAATTTTGTGAAATACGAACTGCCTTCCTTTTTCACTGAAGTTTCATGATGCAGATTTTTACTAATAGAGTTTTCTGCACCCTCCAAGGTAAGTGGTAAATTATACTAGGTTGCTTTTGGCTGACCAGATTCTCATTTTTCCCAGTAAAACTGCTGCTGCATGGTGAAAGCTAATGAGATGGAACTAGAAGGTGGTGTTACCTTGTATGGTGTTTTTTTTCCTTCCACTTAACTATACTGAGCTTTAGAAGCAGGCTTTTTACTGTATTTTAAGAAATATATATCTGAAGTGTGTATATGGATTTTTTTTTTTTTTTTAGTAAGTATCCTCTTCTGAAGAATTAACAATAAAAAAAGTAAAACAAAGGGATGCTGGAAAGAGGAGGTTATGGGCGGGCTTTGACTTGAGACAGCTTTCAGTCAAATGCATCTAAATATCTCCCAAACGCTTTTATTTACAGCAAGGCTCTGTGCAGGCTTAAAGTTAATAATCTCATCATTACAGCTCTGAACCAAATTTTATTTTAAGACTGAGGGTCAAACTAGATTCTGGAGGGGTTTGGGCACATAGAGGACAGATACTGGGTATCTGTACTCTAGGAATTCCTGGCTAGCACAAACCTCAGACATACTTGGCTCCTGACTATTACCTGGGAGTCCAGCTGTCCTTTTCAAGAGAGGTGAGAGAAATCATACCTGTTGTGATGCAACTGTCCTTGCCTTAGCCCTCTGTTATTAGGAAACATTGAGGGACTGTGCAAAACGTCCTTCAGATGAGTCCTTCCTCATGCACAGACTCTCTGAAAGACAACAAAACCAGCACTCCAGCCAAAACTGAACCTGATCATCAGGTGGTTGGTACAGCTAACGATGACTCTGCGTGTGCTTGCACGTGTGTAAATACATATAGCCATTGTGAGAGTAGTGAGTGCATAAATTGCTGTTAAGAACACTAATGTAGTCTTGGAAAATCATCTGGTATTTGTGGATGGAATCCTGTCATCATAATACATGACAGGCATTTTGTTGTGATTGTAATTTATACGTCAATAATTATAATAATCAACGCCACTGCCAAGACTGCAGGGAATATGGCTGAAAAACGAGTTTATTTTTTTCAGGTGGGGGATCTTAAGTGTAATCCAGAATTTTAGGTGTTTTGATACAATTAAACAGAACTGTACAAACCTTTTATTACCAGTTTGAAACAGAACAGCCTACACATCCACTTGAATAACAAAAATGGAAACATTCAAACGTATGTGTTGTCTGAGTCTGATAGAAGAGAAATCATTTGGGTTTTTTTTAACTGTTGTTTCTCTTTCTGTAAGTAACTTTATAGTAACGGGGAAACCCTCCAATCAACAGGTACATCACCTGCCTTCTAGCTTCTAATAGCACCAGTGGGAGGTAGGCTCGGAGTAGTCCCATCATTGTGTTTAATAAGTTTGGGAGAAATAAGTTTTGCTGATAAAATATACGCTGTCCAGGAATGTACACTTGGATGCCGATTTTGAGAACCGTCGCTTAAAAATGGTAATGAGATGAATCTAATATAATCCTAAGGAGTTCTGAGAGTCGTTTTAGGAAAGCATTTGTATTCTGGTCTTCCTCAGTTGGGTTAGGCTGTTGTTAATCGGTTTAGAGGAGATGAACTGGAATGTTTTGCATTGACATGCAGAGCACTGAGAGAAGCAGCAGGCTGCATGTTGGCTGCTCCATTGCAGGCGCCCAGTGTGCACTGTTCGCCTCGTTGTGATGCAGGGTAACATCAAGAAGGCAGCTATCTTGTAGTTGTCTGTGGCAACTTATTAAGCAAATTGAGGGTGACTACTGAATTTAAAATGCATGCAAAAGACGAAAATCAATATTAAATTTTAAGCAAGTATTCTTCTGAAGTTTTTGATTTTTAAGTGTAATCTCATAATTAACTAAGACTATCGTTGTGGAATTTAATTGTTCAGCATAAACTTCGGCAAAATTTTTGCACTATTCTTTTGGTAATGCTAATTAGCATTTTTATCATCACCTGACTTGGTTTGCTGAAACATAAGTCCTGAAATTGCGTGACATTGTCCTTACGCAGTCTTGAAAATAGCGTACATATAAATCAATACATAAATACAATTGTTTATATAGAATTGTACAAAAAAATTAAAAGACCTGTTTTCAGTTTATGTCTTTACTAATACTAAATGGTTTATGCTTTACAGAGCGTTGAAGGTGAACACCATGAAAAAGCAGTGGAACTGCTGAAGGCAGCTCAAGGAAAGGTTAAATTAGTTGTGCGGTACACGCCGAAAGTCCTTGAAGAGATGGAGTCGAGATTTGAAAAAATGAGATCGGCAAAACGAAGGCAGCAAAATTAACACTGTATGCAATAACTTAAAGAGAAAATATATATTCCTTTTACATTTTATAGTTTCTTTGTGACTCAGTTGATCCAATGCCTGTCCTAAGCCCCTGTCCTTTTCATAGAATCACGGAACAATTGAGGTTGGAGGGACTGGATCTAGTCCGTTCCTCATTGTCCAGCTCAGAGGATGGCCAGCTAGAACAGGTTGCTCAGGAGTGTGACAAGCCGGGTTTTTAAGCATCTCTAAGGATGGGGACTCCAGAAGATCTCTGGACAGTCTGTTCTAGTGCTTTGCTCTCCCTTACACCATGAAGATCCATTCCTATGTTTAAGTAGAACTTCTGGTATTTCCACTTGTGCCCATTGCCTCTTGTCCGGTCACCAGATATACCGGGAAGAGTTAGGCTCTCCATTTACTCCTCCCTTTCAGGCATTTACACAGGTTGGTAAGATCACCTGAGCCTTCTCCTCTCCAGGCGACAGAGACAATCCCACTTGTCTCAACTTCTCCTTGCCTGTAAGATACTCCAACCACTTGATCACCTTTGTGGCCCTTAACTGGATTCACTCCTGTATGCCCTATTCTGTGTTGGACTGGGGAGCCCAAAACTGGACCCAGCACCTGAGTTGTGTCTCAGGAGGACTGAGCAGAGTGGAAAAATCCCCTCCTTCAGCTTGCTGGCAATGCTCTTCCCAGTGTAGCCCAGGAGACTGCTGGGGTTCTTTGCTGCAGGGGCGCGTGGTGGCTCGTGGTTTGCTGGTACTCCCTTTGCAGCTGCTCAGTCCCCCCAGTGTAGGACTTTGCACTTTTCTTTGCTGAACTTCCTGAGGCTCTTACTTGCCCATTTCTCCAGCCTGCTGAGGTCCCTTGGAATGCTTCCCTGAGAGTGTGATCTGCCCCATCCCCTGGGTTGTGAATGGAAACACTACAAGAGTGTGGACCCCAGTACAGCCCTGGGGTGCATTGGTGGTGACTGGCACCTGGCAGGACGTTTTGCCACTGATCACAACAATCCTCAGCAGCTCGTTTCAGAATGTTTTCAGTCTCCTTGTGTTTCACGGTTTAGGAGGAATGTGTAGGTTTAGAATGGCCTAAAATGTCCTGGAAAAGCATATATGGTGATATTTCTATTGATTTTTTTAACAAGTCTTGTGTCAGACTTTTAAGCAAGAAAGTGAATTTACAGATTTTTTTCAAAGACATTTAATAAGACGTAGTTGTACAATCAGCATCCCTTTTCTCCTGTTTTCTTTTGACATTACTTAGTATAGAACCTGCAGGGGTTTTTGCTGGCTGATTTTTGAAAAAAAAAAAAA
>VYZT01060699.1:0-15729 GCA_013400735.1 Pomatostomus ruficeps | reverse complement strand
TTCTTCACCCAGAGGGTGACTGGCCACTGTAACAAGCCCCCAGGAAAGTGGTCACATCAACAAACTTGACAGAGTTCAAGAAGCGTTTGGACAATACTCTCAAGAATGTGGTGTGACCCTTGGAGATAGTGCTGTGCAGGGCCAGGAGTTGAACTCCATGGCCTTTATGGATCCCTTCCAACTCAGCATAGTCTGTGATTCTGTGATTTTAGAATTTAACACAGTTTCAAGGCTTTGCACCCGTGAGCAGCCAGGTTCCAATTTTCACATGCAGGTCTAACATAAGCTGAACTGCTACAGTATGGAGTTCAATGTTAGTAAACAGGTTGGTCTTTCTGTGAAGATGCATAGGAAGGTCATTATGGGACTGTGAAGCCCATTTTTTCTGAGGGCCACATTTAGCTCTACATGAAAAAAATTTCCAATAGGTTAAGAAAAGCTCAGTTTTCTTGAAATCTAGTAACTTGTGGTTTGTAATTAGCCAGTGCTGCATTTTACCCTTGACATGGTCAACAAGGATATCTCTGTTTTCCCTTGGTTAATCTGGAGTTGATCAGAACAGGAAGAAAATAGAAGAAAAATTGTACTGTGTCTGAGTACATTGTATTATCTATCGAGAAGAAAAACGTTTCATTCAATTGCAATTTTAAGGTAACAAGAGGACATTGCCCTGCTAGAGTTCTTTTCAAGGATTTGCAGGCAATTTCTAGATGACTGGCTTTACTAGTCCAGCATGCAAAACCATTATGCACAAAATATTTGCTATTCAGTGAAAACACAACCTTACATAATTATATAGCATTTTTCATTCTTAAATTGTATGTTTATTACAAGAACAAAAACATTTTTATAAAGAGTCACAGTACATTACCTGAGAAATTACTGTTATAAATGTATGTGTGAGGAGGTATCTGACACAATTATGATTTTGGTGCAAGATATTTACTAGAGCTGAGGGCTTTTTACAGTTTGAACAGTTGATTAAGTATTATTTAGTTTAAGACTTGATTGTGATAGTTAGATTTGCATAAAATTTTGAACTCTTTAGTAACCCCATTTCCAGTTTTAACTGTTGGATTTTTATTTGTACTTTTATATAGAAAAATACACCTGATTACTTTTGGGATTTCTCATTGCTACAGTCAATACTACAAACTGCAAAATAAACTGCACAGAATATATTATGGTCACTTGAAAATTGCGTTATATTTTAAAAATGAGAAGTTAATTTTTTTTGCAGTATTATTTATATAGATCTTTAGTGCACTGAGTGGAAAACTAGTGATCAGTAATGAAATCACAATAGATTTGAGATCAGAATAACTTTGTCTCAGTTGTATTGTTTGACATATGAGGAGAAATACTTGTGTATTTTATAAATGACAGAATATAGTACACTTTCTAAAACCACATTATATTTTTAAAGCAAAGGCGCTATGTATAAAAAAACTCAGGTTGTTTACCACCTCTCAGATTTCACAGGAAATCCAGGTTCTTATTAAATCCAGTGTAATTTTCCTTCTGGCTTTAACATTATAAAACGGAAAATAATTTTACTAAATAATCTAAAATTTATGAGACTGGAGATTTTTCCTTTACCAAAAAAAACCCCCAATCAATCAGAGAAAACAAAACAAAAATCAAAATATATCCCATAAAACTGCCAAACAAAATTGTATCTATCATAATAGCTTAGCAAAATTAGCATTTTAATCTTGTGGAATTTACTGAAAAGTCAGCTAAAGAAAATGAAGTAATATTATTTCTAAAATTTTAAGAGAGTGATTCTTTAAAAAGAATCCTTCTAATACTGTACTCAAAGTGTCTTTTGATGAAAGAAAAATAAATATTATCTTTCTTTATTTGATCAATATTTCTTCTGTTCACAGAAAATCTTATTACCTGTTTCTATTGGTAAAAAACAAGTACTAGAATTATGGCATTTAACTTGATGTGTATACTGAAGACGCCTCAAATGTTGCTTACACTAAGCAGGAAATAAAAACACAACTAGTATAAAAAGTGTGTTTACTTACTCCATATTACTTACTGATCTAATAAATATGATTTTCAACTTCCTTGTCTGTATAATTGAGTCAAGGTATTTGTTATGCTTACTGTATTTTAATGATTTACAAATGTTACATAGTGTTTAGAAAAAAACCCCTACATTTTAAAAATCAAATTTTAACGTGAGGAAACATTATCAATTCTTTTCCTCTGAAGTAAAATAATCCAAAGGCATTTTTCAAAGTTAATTTCAAACTACTTTCCTTGTTTTGTAAAACTCCACTGGCAAAAATAATGCTGCGTTTGTAATGTAACTGTGGTGACATATTTGTAAAACAGCATGTAAGCACTCATGAAAGGCTAACGACTTCCTTAAGTGATAATAAAAGAAGCTTTCATGTAGAGATACAGTGGGATGCTGGTGTTCATGTGCAACAGTAGTCATATCACCTATTTATTTTTTCTCTTCCACAACTCAAGATTTTACAGGGTAGGAATGGTTAGTATCTGTTTGGTCCAAACCAGTTTGAGACACTAAGGGAGCATTTATACTGCCATTTTGCTTCAGTTCAAAAATGCAGTTTGAAACAAAATCTCAGCTTCAGTATCTCTAACCATAGAAAATTAACCTGAGGTTATTGCAAGTGCCCTTACAGCATGTGTGCTAGGTTTCTTAAGTGGAAGGTACAGTCTTGGAGAGCATCTAAAGTACAGTAATACAGGGGCCATACTAGCAACTTGCAAGTAAACCTTCTAAATCACATAGAGTTTGAAAAATGGCAGCACAAAAAGCTTAAAAATTTAATTTACTCTTGTGGCTAACCCATAATTTCACTACTATTCTACCTGGATAACTTCATTAATTCAGTCTTCTTGATGATGACAGTGCTTTGGGGAAGAGCATGACATCAGTTGAATTCCACACAAACCACTGAGAGATTTTCACCCCTTCAGCCAGAATTTGGGAAATAAGTCTTTGTTTTCTTATTAATATCTAAAGGTTTTTTTCACTTTTCTATTCATGCAAGTATATGAGGATGAATAACATGATTCATGTGAAGAATGTATCTAAAGCATGCTTGTTTCTAGATTAACACAGATATGTGCTTTGTAGATGGTCAATCCTATTTAAGGATATTTTGTAATGAGAAAAAACCCAAGAAATTCATGCCTACACAGTTAAGACTACCAGTCCTTAGAGTAAATTTAAAACACATACATACATGATTGCATGCAAAGGTAGATCAAAACTAGTAGAATTAGACAAAATAGACAATATAAATCTGTATAGAAATTAAATAGCTACAAGTGAACCAAAGCCTTTATCTTCATTGCACTCTTTTGGAAAAAAAGAAATTCATAGAGCTTAAAGTGAAGGACTCATCTGAGTGGATCTGGCTGTGGCTCTTTGGAGAAAATTAATACATGAGGAAATTATCGATAAAGGTTTCCTACTTCTAGATGATAACTTTTGCTAAGTAATATCTCTAACAATGATTTCAAATGTTCTAACCCCAGAGAAATGCTGTCTACTCTACTCAAAGGGAAAACAGAGCCTTCAAGTACACTTTAAATCTCATAAAGAAGTCATAACTAATAATAATAGAGAATGGTACAAAATCAAGTTGACATGAACATTAAAAGTATACTGAATGTAATGGATTTATAGATTTTAAAGAAATATTTTATTTAAAAGATATGTTTGAATAATAAAATCTTTAAAATAAATATTTTGTTTCCAGTAGCATTTCATTAGCAAGTTTTCTATGTCACACATGGAATGAGACTCCTGTACTTTATGATAGCTGTCTGATAGAGAAAAATCAATTGTTTAGTCATTTCAGAATTTTTTCACATCTCTTTTGTACATAGGTGGGAGAGCAAGAGAAAGCTATATCAGTTTTTCTGTATTGCACATCAAGACAAAATTAGTCTTCTGAAAGTGAAAGACAAACATTCTGACCCATACCTGCTCCACATATCATTAAGTGAGTTAACTTCCGTTAAGACTCAAGACTGACTCCCTCTTCAGCTGACTTAAGAACAGGCCTTACACCCACAAGCATCTGCTAAATTCTGGATGCTGAAACTCACCACCCTCAATTTCTGAGTCAGTAAATAATTAATGACTGACACAAAATGCAACATACCATGAAGAGAGAGTGAGGGAATGCCATACGAGGATGGTCAATGACTTTGCAGACATAATTTGTTTAAAGGAACTTTCAACTTGGAGGTTTAAATTCTCTAAGCCAACTAAATTAGGAAGGAGCTACAAGGTGGGTTGTTCATGATCTACAGAATAATGATATAAATGTGATCTAATCCCCATGCCCTTGTCCATTTTAAACTTCTCAGATCTTAGCTTCCCTGTTCTGATAAGGCTAACCACACCATTCAGCATCCTTGGAGCCACAGCTCTCCAAAGAAAAGATAGAAACAGGAAAATCCCATATATATAATATTTATATAAAGAACACAGGAGGATGGCTAAATGAATTAGCCACAAAAGAAGGACAAGTAGGCATGCTGTGGTTTGACACATTTATTTGAAGAGAAAACAAACCACTGCAGTTAAGAAGGACAGAAATCAAAATGGGCTAATGCAAAAGAGGGAATGAATGAGCTCATCTTGCTGATAAAGCCTTTACACAGTTCAAAACTTAAAAATCAAATAATTGGACAAACGTGCCTACCGGCATTCCTCAGAGGAGGAAGACAATGGATTCTGCTACTAACTTTAACATTCTACTTGCTCCATAAAATGTGAAATACAGAGTGAAATATAAAGTGCAGCCTCAGCACTGAGAATGAACATGAACTGAGAGATAAATCTTCTAATACATCAAGCTAACAATATGAAAAAAATAACCATCAGGTTCAAAGATCCCTTTGTGTTCACCAGTTCTAAAGGTCTCTTGTGTAAATTCAAGACTTCAGACTTCAAACTTTGCAATATGAAACAATTTTGAAGATGATGGAAAATGAAGGAATTGGTTGTTCTTCCAACCCAGCTCTAGCCCATAATGATACCATATTTCAAACAAATCTTTGAATGTGTGTGTTGTGCAATACATATCTGATTAATGCAGTAATGTGTGATATTTTTCTCCCTAAAAGTCACCCTAGCAATCATAGACAGAGTAGAACAGAACACATTAGTAGAACGGATAAATATCTTATCTGCATGGAGACTATTTAGTAGCATGGGTACCTTGATTTTTATACTCATTTGAGAACAAACAGAAGTTTACAGCTCTTACTACTCTATTGGTGACTGTGCAGCACTTTTGTAGCACAAAGCACTGATTTAACCAACCAGGACAATATTTCTCCCACTGGGATAAGATAATTGGTGTTAGAATTTAATTAAGGGCCTTAGACTACAGCAAATAAAGTAAAAGTACACCTTTCCCTAATATTTCTAGATAGGAAGACACACAGGAAAAGTCAAATGAGGCAAAAAACCACCCTACAAACAGGTAGAATGGATGAAAAGAAGCATTCAAATTCAGTTTCATTTAAAATTGCCAAAATTTCTGGATTTATCAGGTTTTCAGCTACATAGGTCCAACTTGGAAAAAAATAAATAAAGCGTCCACCATACTAGAATTATTCATTTTTGTTTTGCCATCTGCAACCTATTACAGGCTTTCTCTTTGCTACTTACTGAAATACACCTAATAATAAAGAAGAATCACTCTTCTCTTTAACATATTTTTCATATCACATACATTCCTAATCTCTGTTTGTAGAAGTCACTGTGCAAGAGTAATGTCCCTTCATAAGGATTATAGTTTCCAATCTGCTCATAAAGCAGATAGTTTTATAAAAAAACTACTAGATTTCAGGTAGTATAGGGGATGGAAAGTGTCCAAAGCTCACAAGGTCAATTTTTCTTTCAACTTTGCTGATTAAACCTCTAAACAGATGCTGCAGTGAAGACAGTGGCAGAGATTTGTAGTGACAAAGCAAACTCAAAAAGCATTTATTGTAACAGGCCAACTTCCATAAGATCACTTGGTGTACAAGAGTAAAAAATGAGGCGGTTCACAGAGATGACTACTTTAGAGAAAGAAGTTTTGAAAATCATTCCTCCTTATAAATCAATGTATGGCATGTTTCTCATTACAAAATTAATTTCACAATTTGTTTTTGGTTTTAGTATCATGAAGAATAAGTTATTTCACACTGTCAAACATCACAAGTGCAGCCTCAATTACAAACTCATAGAAAGAGCTGCCACTAGAGATTCAGTCACTAAAGATATCGTCAATTGAACATCTCTACGCTTTGTCCTTTGATATCCTCTTATATTGTAAAAAATTTTGGATTCAGAGTATCCCAGTAACAAAGGAGGATCATTTGGTTTCACCATTTAAAGATATTACATAACCATCTTTTTGCATCTACTGAAGAAGTTCCCAAGACTGCGGGTTGATGTGCTACCACTGAGCCTGCTCCCACTGAAAATTACTTTAGCAAGTAAAAGTATCATCCTAGACACCCTCAGGTGCTCACCAGGCAATGTGTGCTACTTGCAATTATGGAAGCTTGGACCGAAGAGGCTGTTGTTCAGCATGTCACTAGTATTTTACCAGTACAACACACTGAAGATATACTGTTGCAGAGAAGCCTCAAGTATTAGGCTATTGAAAATCTCTACTAGGTTTTCCATCAAAATTATGCAGTGTTAAACATGTCTATGTAGTTTTAAAAAATCTATTTTTTTATGAATTATGGTAACTTTTGAATTATGGTAATTTTTAAAAATCCCACTCAGTTGCACCCCAAGAGAATATACTAAATTCTCAGAGAAGCAGCACAGAGCAGCTACCGAGAGTAGGTACCTAGTGAAAATGAACATTGAGGTTTCTGTCCTGGAGTTTTAGTAGCATGCAGTACAGATCAGGGAAACTGCTGCTGCAGAAAATACATTACATTAACTTTGGAACCATTTTTGTTTAAGCCAGTTTACTGTATGCATTTTTAGGGTAATCTGCCATGTGGAGAAATACAAAGGACAGAAGTTCAACTGTTCAAATTATTCTTCAGTAGGAAGGTTTGTGCCTGAACAATAATTCAAAAGTTTCACAAGAGGATCTACCTTAGAGTAAGATAAACATGAATGCACTTTTCCAGTATTTGCATATCCACAATGGTACACAGACAGCTTCCCAAACCAAACAAAATACTGTCCCAGTAGCTGGCTTCAAGGTACATATGACTTGGGATTTTCATGATGCGGGAAAAGCCACTTTACTGTGCAAGACAAAAAGGAGGCAACTATTTGAACCAGTTATTTAATACCTGCCTCAAGCCTCTCCTGTATTTCTGAATAAATTATGCACTTTTTCTTAGAAGTAAAATTTTAAAAAGTCAGAAAGGACAACAATATTTATAAAAAAGTCACAGAATATATACTTCAATAGATAAGAAGAGTTCATAAACATGCCAATTTCTCAAAATTTTCTCAAAAAATTGTCCATACAGATTTGTGTTCTTTTTATGTAAGTTTCATACATATATTGGTTAAAAGCACAATATTACTTAATGAAAAACAAGAAAAATATATATAGTGAGTGAGGTTGCTGAGAAGGTGGTAGTATTCACTCTGAGAGTTGCAATAACTGCATCTGGATTCCAAAACAGACTTTTTAGAACTTCTATTCATGCAAAGTAACCTTTGGAGTGTACAGAAAGGGGAGGTAATCAATAACATCCAAACCAGAAGAATCAGAACTTTAATTTATGCATTTTAAATTTAATGTGTTTTTTTTCTTTTTAATCTCCTTAAATATCACACAATTTTAATGGTTTCATAGAAAGAAATTTGAGGTAATACAGCATAACAATGACAT
This sequence comes from Pomatostomus ruficeps, assembly GCA_013400735.1. Lineage (NCBI taxonomy): Eukaryota > Metazoa > Chordata > Aves > Passeriformes > Timaliidae > Pomatostomus > Pomatostomus ruficeps. The sequence continues at coordinate 7,858 of VYZT01060699.1, read as the reverse complement.
ATTATTCATTTGAAGGTGAGAACCTGGTGTTGATTGTGAATAACTGTTCTCAGAGACCTAGCCTTCTGGATGTCCAGGTTGTGTGCCTTTGTAAGACCTGTCCTGTTCACCGTCAATGAAGTGTCCAGGAGCATGTCAAATAACTGTGAGACTAGCTGAAGCTTAAGAGACAGAAACTGTATCAAGGTTATGGTTTTAGAGTAAAAATAAAACACACAGTGTTTATAAAACACTACAAAAATATAGCTCAGGTTATCCATCTTTTTTTTTTTTCTCTCATTTCTCTAGAATTAAGCTATATTTTATCCACTCACAATATATTGTATTAATTTTATTAAGAGAGAAACTATTCTGTAACATTGAAAATATGTCCTGGCTCTTAGATTTTTTATTTCATCAAATGTGTTTTATATCTACATATATAAAACATTCGGTACAGTTACCGGTAATGAATTCAATATATATTTGACCAGGAGCTAATAATATTAATGACATATCAAGAAAACAGCTATTGTGTAGCTGTCTTTTATTTAAAAGACTATTTAGTCAAGCAAAAATTTAATGTCTTTAGGAAAAGCTTTATTCAAGTCCTCAAACTGCTGTTTTATAAATTAAACTTCTACATATGTTATTCTGATGAACTGACTTTACTAAATCATTTAAAATGATATTGAATTCCTATTTTGAAGTTTATCTAATCTTTTATAGCACCTAAAAGAGGCAACCAATGTAAAATATGTGGTTGGGATTTACTTCACTAACCCACTTATGTTAAACATATCTTTTCTGATCAAATCCTATATGTTTTACATGCATCAAAAAATAATTACAGCAACATATTAATATCGCTAAGAGACTTGATATAGGCACTCTGAGGAATAGCATTACAACCATAACTCAGGTCTTGTTATCTCTGGGAAAAAAATAGATATTGTTGCAGCAGTAAAAGTATACAGTATGTGTCTAATCAAGAGATGAATTTTAAATAAATCCCTTAAGAGGTCTCAAACATAATGAACTTAATGAAAATTAACACAGTGTGAAACAGAGCAGAAATGGAATTACAGACAGCATAAATCAGTGCTCAGGCTGGAAGTTCTTAAAAGCTTATATTATAATTTTGAAAACAATTATCTTAAGAGGTCTTAATAACAAAAAAGCAATAAAGCTATTATAGCCATCCTCTGGAGTGCTCCACTTCACCTTGTTATTAAATTGCTAAAACACAAATAATGCACTTTGGGCTGGATGACCTTCATATTTGTTAATATGAACTCTCTCTGTTTTAAAGCAAGGTCACCAAGCAGGATTCAATTTAGGAGCAAAGAGATTAAGCAACTTAAACAATAGGTTTGAATGTAATTTCATTAAGGTAAGGATTAAGCTTAATTCTGAGTGTGCCGGTTTTAATACTAGTCCATAAATTAAACTTCAAATAAGCCACTCCCCTTTCCCTTCCAGTAAGGGAGGGACAAATGCAGAGACTATGTGTTGAGATAACAATTTACTGAAAACACAAAACAATAGAATAAGGCACACACAATAACAACAGCAATACGAATAGCAAAGGCATAAAAAACCAGAAGATATTTTACCCACAGAAAGGTGTTCACTGCTGGGACCAAAAAAACCCCAAGATGGTGGCTGCTTCCCACAGGTTGCGTCTGCGTGGCTTTCCCCAGACAGGCATATGGCAACTGTTCCCAAACATTGCTCATGTGGCAGTCAGGAACAAAAGCAAGATGGCAGGGGAGTTACCATGGCTAGCGTATCCCACCTGTCAGACCGAAACAATGAGAAACTGTGACATACAAACCCCACGAAAGCTGGGCCATCTGAGTGGGCTGTGCAGCTGCCCCGTTGGGCTCAGTTCTGTGCAGGTGCCTGCGCCTCCATTTGTACCACTCCACCATGCTGGAGGTTGTTCCCATGTGTTGCTGTCACTTTTTCAGCTGTTCTGTTGTGCTCCCTTTGGTTCAGCTTGGCTAGGTCCAGCTGAGGTCTCCTTTGCTGGGCTTGGCAGGCTTGGCAGGCTTGGCTGGGCTGGGGTCACCCCCACCACCCCTCTGCCCACAGCAGCCTCTGTGCTAGTGCTGTCAGTTCACAGCATCCTGCAACCTGCTTCTCGAGAAAACAGGAGGGGAACTGGTGGTGGAGACACGGGACAGGGCCAAAGGGCCTGACTTTAACACCTTCCCATTGGAGAGAGAGAAACAAAATGGTGCTGACTTTCATGGGGTGCTCTGGTTCTCGTCTCAAAACCATGCCCCCACCAGTGATTAAGTGGTATAGAATAACAACTTAGACACACCCACACCATGCTAAACTGCACCCCTCTCTCTGCAACCAGGACATTTTCCACCCCTTATTCTATACCATGTACATTATGCCCAGATCTCGTANGGAGTTTCTTTCAGATGATGATAGTCTCCTGTCCGTCTCCACTCTCCATAGGACCTACACACTGGCCATATAGGACTATGAAAGGGTGAGCAAGTCTTGCTGGCCACTCCCTGGCTCACAGTTCAGGAATCATCTCATGGATGGGGTCACAGAGTCCTGTCTGGCACGGTGTTATCAATGGTGCACTGCTGTAGTAGTGATTGGTACCTGTTGTCCTTCGACCCTCAGCAGTCCCACAGCAGAAGGGTCCTCTGAGAGACCAGGAAAGGTGTTCAGTGATCTAATTTTCTCTGTCTCCACAGCAGCTCTTCCAAAAGCCCCATAGTGCCCTTTCTGGATCCTTGAAATACCATCTCCTGAAGTAATCTCTGCTAAGGATTCATGGGCCCTCTGGGCCAGTCACAATTGGGTGCTTTTGCCATTCATTCCCATTCAGGGCCACTTCAGCTTCCAGTAGTCAGCTGTTGGGATCCCCCTGTCACTCCAGAAATAAAGTTACATTCTGCTCCTGCATTTCTTGATGACATCAGGGTACACTGTGCTCTAGTGTCAACTAAAACCTTATATTCAACTCACAATCATTTAAGGGTGGAGCCAATTGGAGGCCAAATACCCAGTACTGTTTATCTTCTCCTCAACAGTATCTAATAAGAGTTTACTCATATCCTTTTTTTACTTTTGGCTAATTTGGCTCATTTATAATTTTACTTCCCTTTTCAAAAATCTCTTGTGCTAGTAATCCAACAAATGTCTTTAAAAGTGTTTTCTTGATCATCTGTTTATTTACATATATGCATTATTCTATTGGCAGATATGGAAGATTAAAGTATTTAAGATTTCTAATTTTTCTTTACAAAAATAATTCAAGATTTTCCTCATAATTTATTTATTCAGATATAATAAAAATATGATATTTTTATTCATTTGTTCCTATGCAATCTTCCTGGCTGTGCAGGTTCCCTACTAGAATAATTCTATACATTAAAAGTTCTACCATATATTAGTAGCCAGCTCCCCCATTGCTACATTTTAACTTCATTTAAAGCAATTTTTGGCAAATGGAGAGACTACAAATTCCAATGCAAGTTCCTCAAATCCATGCAGTGTAGCACAATTCTGGGCTATATTCAGACCTGTACAAGTCTAAAGGTACAATTCTCTTGAAGTCAGTACATTTTCATTATAAATTATTCAGCTCTCTTTTTCCCCACTCAGTGACAAATCAATGACTACCATTTCACCACTTAATTACCTTTATCATTTAAAATATTCTGCATTCTACACAAATATTTAAACAGCTCTTTTTGTTGAAGAAGCAAAATATAATATAAAAAGATTTTACTCTCCTGTGCTGTCAAATCTGGCACCTTTCAAAAAGCTCTATAATGATACATCCACTTAAAGTGAATTAGATCACCAAGAACCCAACATAATACAAGGAAAAAAATCCAAACTATTTTGGGTTCTCTGTACTTGTATATCTAGCTCTCCTAGCTGAGATATAATAATCCCACAGAAAATTTATTCTATGTCTCTCTTGTTTATTTTATTCTTGCTATAGTTATCTCTAAAAAGTATCTTAAATCAGTATACTGAAATTTATTACTGAATATAACACTTTAGTGAATGCATCATGGTTTGGGTTCTAAATACTACTAACAACAAATATCAAAGCACTTCATATTCCTTAGAATGCTATGCACATTTCTGGTAGAAAATAAGATGCCACCTCCCCAGTTAAAAAGACCAAAAAAAACCCAACAAAAGCAGGCATCTTCTATTTCTAACAATAAAAAATGTATCCTATTAAGTTTTCAGTTACTTTCAGTATAAGGTTATTATGTATAAATAATATTAATGAAACCAGTCTTTCTGAGATTCTTTTTGTTCTGGGTTTTTGGGGAGCACCCTCTGTATAAAATCTGCTCTTCAAATGAAAAATAAAATCCATCCTTCCAATATTTAGAGCTTAAATGAATGCTGAAGTAAAGTTATATCTAGCAGGACTGGGCTTGATTTTAGTTACTGAATACCCCATCAGTACACTCTACTACATCCTAATGTACCATTTTAGGAAATAGCATACTTAAGTGATTTTAATTCAAATAATATGTCTAAGTAAATAACAATGTGTTCAGAGTGGGATTTTAATATGTTAGACTATTGTCTTTAAAAGAGATTTAATCTGTGTAATGCAGGTGCGATGCATCCTGTCCTTTATTTTACTCCAAAGTTTAAATGTTTCCTCTAGAGTTTTAACATTATTGTGGCATCAATTTCTAACAAATATAAAGTACCCTACCTTTTAAAAAAATGGATTAATATAAGGCATAATGCTAAAGTATGTGTCAAGTGTAACCTTTATAACTTTGCTTGTCAGGTTTTTCCATTAGAGACCTCATAAGCAGCCCCTGCATATCAGTCACAGTGTACCCTGACAGGTTTAACCTTCCCAAGTGGCTGAATACACCATCTTCACTGCAGCCTATTGACCAAAGCAATAAGCCATTCTGTATAGTGTATTAAAGTCATTTTCCACATGCTACCTCAGCACGACCCATTGTTCATGCTGGCTCCTGCTGACCATGAAAACCTGCACTCCACACTAAATTGCTACACTTTACACTGTTACACCAGTTAAGCAGTAAGCCCCCTACTGAATTGTTTTTTTCTCTTCATAGTCTAAAAAGCACAGCGATTATCACAAATGCTCAAGATGTGATTTTAGACTGCAAATAATAAAAACCAACCCTGCAAATAATTTAAACACTTAAAATATATGCTGACTGTGGAAACTTTATTTTTGTTATAATTCACCAATCCTTTGTTCATAGATATCTAAGGGTGGCAGGCCATCTGTGCAAGCCTGAGCAGCCCTGGGCACTCTGTGTCAAAGGTTGCATTTCAGCCCCATGAAATTCACGCCGTCTCTGCTGAAATCAGCTTTGTTGCTAGACCCTGTGACAAATGAGTCCAATCTAGGCTGAATGCCCTTGACTTGACCCTGGCCAGTGAAAACAATAGGGCAGACTCAGCCAGTGGAAAAGATGTTCTGCACTAATGAACCCAGCGGTGGCCACAGGTCAGTTAAAAAAGAGGGGATAATGTTCAATCTTTTCAGGTGCACATTTATAATGAGAGAAGCACACAATCCCTTTCAGGATGGAGCACATATAACAAAGAAAGTATTTGTACACTCATCAAGGCTAATGGACCCTGAGGGTGCTATAGGAATATGTTTTTAATTTAATCTTTATTGAATGACCTTACACACTTCATTTTCTCTGCACGGCACCATGAAATGGACACACTCTCACTAAGTTCAGCACTGAAAACAGATGAATATATAAATGACCATTGCCTGCTGGGTATGCAGATTAATTTTCTTCCCTTATTTTCACCTTTGTCCACCCTGCTGCTTGCTCCCAACACTATTTCTTATGGCAATATTTCTACTATAAAGACTTTTTTTTGCTGCCTACATTTACTATACCATTTTTCAGCATGGGATATTGAGGGGAGAAAGGGTGTCTAGTACATGTATGTTTAAAGAATTTTTCAGCACATGTTGTTTCTCTTGCTCCTCAGACAGACGTGTCCTTCCCCTGCTTCACCCTGGGGTTCCTCCCACGGGAGATTGTTCTCCATGAACTTTTTCAGTGCTAGTCTATTTCACGGGCAATCATCCCCCACAGACTGCTGCAGCGTGGGTCACTCTTCCATGGGGTGCCATCCTTAAAGGACAGGCTGCTCCAGGGTGAGCTCCTCTCTCCACAGACCTCCCATGGGGTTACAGCCTTCTCTCAGGAATCCACCTGCTCCAGTGTGGGTCTCTTCTGTGAGCTGCAGGAGCACAGCTGCTTCACCATGGTCTTCCCCGTGGGCTGCAGGGGAATCCCAGCTCAGGCACCTTAAGCACCTTCTCCCACGCCTTCTCCACTGACCTTGGTGTCTGCAGGAGTTCCTCTCACATATTCTCACCCCACTATTTTCTGGTTGCAATTACATATGCCTAGAAACCTTTTCTTTTCATTCTTAAATCTATTCTCATGGAAGTGTTCCCACCATTTCTAATAGGCCCAACCTTGGCCAATAGCACATCTGTGTTTGGAGGCAGGGATTGTCTCTGCTGAACATGGAGGAAGCTTCTAGCATCTTCTCACAGAAGCCACCCTCACAGACCCCCATCTACCAAAGCCTGGCCATGCAAGTCCAAGAAGGAATATGGCTTTTTTCTAGCTGCTCTTTCTAAGCTGTCCTGGTCTTGCCAAGGGAAGTCTTTTATCTCTTGATGTTTCCAGTGCAGACCACAGACATATTTTGGTGGTTTTAAATGAATGCCTGTGAATGCAACTCCACCAGGCCCTACAGAACTTCTGCCTATACTCTGCTAATAATTTTGTTGCAACTCTGTTCCCTGCTATGCTCCATTGCAGTCTGGTTTGAATTCAAACATAAATCAACTTCATACAGACTTCATTGAGAGCCACTCATAGAATCTAAGCCTCAGTTTCCCTGTATGTACTATTACAAATACGAGAAGGACAAATCCTTGTCATAAACTGAAGCATGCCCTGAAAAAATCTTCCATAAATTTAAAACACAGTAGCCAACACAAGTTGCATGGAAACTTGCAGATTATACTGGGATTATAGCTTTATTTTCCTGTAAAAAGTTTAACTGGTATTGCAACGTAGTGGAAAAAAGACTAGCTTTTCTTATGCAAATCCAGGACCCAAGTCCTCCAAACAATCTGTACTTAATACAACCTTATACGCTAATTTCTTGCGTGAAAACCAATCAATGTAAAAGCCACCTGAGCTCCTGCTCAGAAAACAACATCCCCATATGCAAACAAAAGAGGTTCTACTTGCAAAAGAATGGACAAATAAAAGCCGATAAAATCTGGTTGCTTACAAAAAATAACGTACGCATTTCCTCTTCCCTTTTTCTATAAAGGAAGCAGATGACTGGAAGGAAGTCTCAATTAAAAAGATTGATTACTTATCATTTTACTGTGATGACTAAGGATTCACTCAAGTCCCATTTTTTTAAGTACTCTGGGAACCCATTGATACAAAAGACAATTCATACCTGGAAGGACTTACAAACTGAAGAGACAAAAATATGTAGGAAAATAGTGCAGAAACACGGCTACATGAAGGGACTTAGTGAAAGTGAACCAATAGACTAATAATTAATATAATACTGGTGCAGCTGCACCGTGACTACTGTGTTCAGTTTTGGGCTTCTCATGGCGAGAAAGCCATTGAGGCGTTAGAACAGGTCCAAAGAAGGGCAAGGGAGTTGAGGAAGGTTTTGGATCACAAGCATGACCAGGTGCAGCTGAGGGAGCTGAGGATGTTTAGCCTGGAGAACAGGAGGTTCAGCAGACATCTTTTCTCTGTCTACAACTACCTAAAGGGAGATTCTAGCCAGGTGGGGATCAATCTCT
>VYZT01060698.1:0-14713 GCA_013400735.1 Pomatostomus ruficeps | reverse complement strand
GCATTCTGTGACATTTTTTTTATTAAACCTTCACAGAAACATCTGTTAATTCCTGTAAGGACTGAAGTAAATGCCTTGCTATCTCATGGTAGTGTTTTGGAGCTTAAGGCCCTAAGGGGCTTCCATCACTCCAAGTTAATTTTAGCTATGAGACAGAAGTTCAAGGGACAGAAAATGTAAGGCCATCTATTTGAATATTGAAAGACAAATGCTGCTTCACAAAAGTTCTCATATGAACTGCTTTTGTCCTGAAATGCCCATCTTCAAGATGTAAAGTGATACGAGACAAGCGTCAGTGTGTGTATGTGGGTTTTGTTAACGTTGTACAAAGGGATTGAAAACTGAAATGGGATAGAGTAAGAAATGCAGTGATGCCTGTTGATGGGAACTTTGATTTAAGAGAAACAGGCAGTGGTTGTGACCAAGAATTGGGTGATTTAGATATAAAAACAGAAGAGAGAAACTAAATAGATTATAAACTTGACAGCTTAAGGTCTGTGTGAATATTGAAGAAGAAAGGCTGAAGTGTGATGGTAGCTGGTGTGGTGCACAGGAAGGTATAGGAATGGAAGTAACAAAGAGGTGTTAATAACATAACTGAAGAAGGTAAATAAGTGTGTGTAAATTATGTGCAGTTTTGAGAAGAGGAAAGGGAGAAGGTGAAGAAGGCAGTCACTAAATAAAAGCCCAGCTCTATAACTAGGTGAAGATAAGACAGTCTTGAGAAGGCTGCAAGATACTTGAACTTCTTGAGAACAGTTGAGAAGAACACCTGTCACTGTGAGTAGAAGAGTGTCAGTCTTAAGGAAAATTGTCTTACTGGGTGATGAATCACTGACAGGGAAAAGTACAGAAGATACAACTGAGCAAAGTGAAGAGTATTAATTCTGTAGGGCAGAAAGGTCAGCTGTGGATTTGGAATTTAAGGGCTCTCTGTGCATTTGATTTTGACAGAAACATGACATCTAACAGAAGTGATACTGCCATCCTGGGAAGTCATTGTAGTGTTAAATACCTGTTGAAGGGCTTTTTGCAGCCTGATGGTTTACAAATGTGTTCAGAGAGCATTTGATAAGATAGATTCTGAGTAGGGGCAAGGTGCAGTCTGTCAGGGTGAAGCACTGAAGTATTGCCCACTTACAAGCCTGTTTTTCTAGGTCAATGCATCTGTGTGAAGAAATGTTCTTTCTGTTATTGCAATTAATTTTATATTGATGGGGAGTGAGTGACAGGGGAATGGAGTACCACTTGAAGCAATGTTAGAAGCATTGGTTAGGTGTTTGAAGGTGTTTTGAGCACTTCTGTGTAGAGTACCTACTGAGTCAAGACTTTTGATCACATAGTGTGGGTTAAATCTTCAGTGCCCTGGGGTATGGGATTTTTTTAAACCTGCTGGTCTTCATGCTTGATGAGACATGTTTTATTAAGCTTTAAAGTTTTGGAGGTATTCAGCTTCTGACCTCAAACTGGGAATCTTCAGCTCTTTTTCAGTTATCCTGGCTAATTCCATATGCAAAGGTTCTTCATTTCCATAGGGGTGTTGTGTGTGTTTGAATGGCAGGAAGATTCTATGTTTATTCTGTTCTTACACAAGCTTAATTCTTGTTTCATTCCCCATTTAATATATTTCCTAACTTTCCTTCACCATAGTTTTTCTGCTTGTACTTTGCTGGCAAAAATGTTACCATAATTTTGATTGAGTGGTTTTTAAACACTGTCTCAAAAATGCAGAAGCCCAAATGTAAACACATCTGTCTCTATTTTTCTGGAGAAATGAAATGATAAGATTTTCATAGAATCAGAGATTGACCAAATGGTTTGGGTTGGAAAGAACCTTAAAGATCATCTAGTTCCAACCTCCCTGCTCTTAGCAGGAAGACCTTCCACCATCCAGCCTGGCACTGAACACTTCCAGGGATGGTATATCCACAGCTTCCTTGGGCAACCTGTTCAAATGCCTTACCACTCTCACTGTCAAGACTTCCTTTCTAATACCTAATCTGAATCTACTCTCAATTTAAAGCCATTCCCCCTTGTCCTGTCACTACATTCCCTTCTAATTTGTCCCTCTCCATGTTTCTTGTAGACACCCTTCAGGGTAGGCTGCAATTAGGTCACCCCAAAGCCTTCTCTTTTCCAGACGGAACAAACCAAATTCTCTCAGCATTTCCTCATAGGGGAGGTCCTCCATCCTTCTAATCATCTTTGTGGCCCGCCTCTGGACTTGCTGCAACAGGTTGATGTTGTTCCTGTGCTGGATGCAGCACTGCAGATGGGGTCTCACCACAGCAGAGGTGCAGAAACCCCTCCCTCCCTTGCTGGCCATGCTGCTTTGGATGTAGCCCAGGACACGTTTGGCTTTCTGGGCTGGGAGTGCACATTGTTGGGTCATGTCCAGCCTCTCCTCCACTAGCACCCCCAAGTCCTTCTCAGCAGGGCTGCTCTCCATCTGTCTATCCTTAGCCCGTGTTGATACCAGAGGTTGCCCCAACCGAGGTGCAGCACCTTGCACTTGCTCTTGTTGAATCACATGAAATTCCCATGGGCCTGCTTCTCAAGTTAACATTTTGAGCTACCCCTGTAAGTATCCCTCCAGGAATAGCCCTTGGCAGTCTGTAAAGAAGAGACTCCATTCCCTCTACTTTTTCACCTTAGTGTTGGGGTGTTGTCTGAGCCATGCTTACCTTAAGCAAAGTGAGCTCAACAGGTGTCTCAAGTCAATAATTCAAACAGATGTAACTTCATTGATGTGTTGCCTTTATTTGACACACAGGATGTTTTCTGTGGTTTAATTTATTTTATCAAATAATGACAATTTTTCTCATTTACTATTGTTTCTCATTTCACCCCTCTTTCCTAGGTAGCTGTAGTTCTGGATGCTTTCAACTACATGTAATATGATGCACAGAGCTACATTAGAAAAAGCTGGTTTTTGAGGCTTTTGACTTACAGAGTATTTTCTGTAAATTATAGTAAAATGTGACTATCCTTGAAAACGTTTGTGGAATCAGTGGGTTATTTTCAATTCTCAGCTCCTAAAAGATGGAATTTCAAAAACTTTATTTAAAGAAACTTTCTTGTAAAGAAAGTTAACATCAGGGAAAGGTGAACCTCAGATAGAAAGATGATCTCGTTCTTGTTTTCTCTCATCATCTTATGTATCATCACATCAACCTCTTGTCTGTAGCTAAGCTTTTTATACCTCTAAGTTGCACAAAGGTTGAGTTTTAAATGTGACAATGCCAATAAGTTTGGCAGCCTCAGATGTCTGTCACTTTTACTTTAAAATAAAAGCCACATTTTTTTGATAAAACTGTTGTAATGCTTGTAAAAAGCATATTAGAAGCATGAAACCTTATGACAACTTTGTCATGTGTCCTCATTTTAGACAGGTAAATTGTCTTAAATTAGCTCACACTGTTCCTAAAAACAGTGTTTTGCACTAGTCAATACATTTTATATTCCTCCTCTTCAAAGACTTCTGAGAACTGATAATTTTTTCCCCTCTGTACAAAGATTAGATCAATTTTGCAGATACTTTCCTAAATTCCAACAAAAGGAATAGGTAAGTATAACATGTTTGTCCAGGCCCTTTTTAAAAAGCTGTGTATATATATAAAGCAATCAAAGAATTTACTGATACACATGTACAGACAGAATAGTTTAAGATAGGAATGATGCATATAATCTTTGTGTGATCATTCTCTGGAGGTTGCATTAGTAGAGAAGCATAAGTCCTTTTATATCCTTTGTCTTCAGAGGACAGTAGCCAATACCGCTAAATACTGCAGATAGTTGAAGTTGTGTTGTATAATAGCACATGGTCTTGCCATAACAAACTCAGTAAGTGTCCGTAATAGCAGTAAGTCCTATTCCTGTGTAACTTGCTGCACCCCATTAAGCTTCATCAGTTCCCCTAGTGTTCAGATTGCACAGGTTTGGATGCATGCCTCAAGTGTGCATTTGGCCTCTGGTAACTGTTTATAGCAATCTTTCTTTTCTCTCAGATTTCTTCAGCAGAGATTCCTATTTAAGAAATGTGTGGCAGGGGAAAAAGAGAGATATCAACAAGCCAATGCTTCTCTCTATCCTCCTAATGCCTCAAGCAATTGCTTTCCTTTTTTCTTCTTCATTATGGGCTGGTGATGAGGTTTTTCTGGACTTTCCCATGCAGTTTAGGTATCCATGGTATGGAAATGTGGCTGAGACAGAAGTGCACAGGCTGGTACTTCCATGATGACCTTGACTGACAATTCTTTTGCTTCCTGGTAGGTGGGAGCCATAACACTTAGTATAAGGACTCTGTTGTAGGCTGGAGGAAGAGGAAGACTACAATAAACAGGATAACTGGTAAGTAACACTTATTCCCCTCCCATGAAAGTCCTCCCAATTTATGGCAATTGTTCAGGGAAAAAAAATGATTGATTCTGGATGAAAAAACCCCATTCCTGAGGCTTCCCAGAAAATGCTCTATATTGCCTAGTGACATTTATTAAACTCTCAGAACATCAGAGTAGCTAAGAATAGTTGTTTCAACTTTTGAAGGTGCAGAGGGCAGTCTCAATATGAGAGGCTTCAGAGTAGCAGTTAACTCCAGTGTATTTTTAGATTAAAAGTGCTTAAATACAATGTTAGGGAGTGTATTAATTTTTGATGCAGGTGAGCTTTCTATTCTTATCTGTCAAATAGGAGAGCATGGTTTCCCTGCAAAAGGAATAAAGGCATTTCAAAGCTATGTCTGCTGTTTATCTGTACAGCATTTTGATGTTGTAGGCAAACATATGTTCATTAATTGAATTGCCTCTGATATGTGTTTGGCATGATGTGTTTCATTCCAGTACTCTTAGAATCTTTATGATTTCTGGGTGATGGTAAAATAGGCTTGAGGATGGACCACTTGGTGTTTTCATATTGGTATCAGTAAATCCCAGTAAAACAGCACATGTATTTGTAACCAGAGGAAGAGAAGGGTGAAATAGTGACAGCTACCTGTTTTGTCTGTCTGTACTTGAGCAAAATGAGTGGTGTCACTTAAAATCAGTATGTGTTGCTATTAGTGTAGCCTTGAAAAGCAGGTGACTTCTCAATGCACTGTGATGAAAATGATTCTCAACTTCTTGATGCTGTGTGATGAAGATGATTCGTTTTATGTACAGCATCAACATTGCAGCTCTTTTTTGGTGTTGGTTTTCAGTGTAAAGTGTATGAGCATGATTACTGTGCCAGAGCTGGCACTAAAAATTGCTGGAGAGGTTTCAGGAACTGTCCCAATTGTCCTTGTCCACCTGATAAGTTTCACAAGGTATTAGAAGGCAGTGATAACACATAGTAAAAAATGTGGTCACACTAAACTGGGAAAGTTACTGTGCTTTACAGGTAAATTTTGCAGTAGTTTTGCAGGTGTAATCACCAAAACAAGTTGTGGAATGCTCATTCATTGAATAGTGGTTACCATCCTTCTGAGTGGGCAACGAGTTGGGGTAAATTTGTGTTTTCAGAATAGAAGCCTCCAGAAGACCTTGAGCAGAGTTGGTAAGGTAGTTATGCTGACAATTCTGGTTAGATAAGTAATTTTTTATATTATTTGCTGAAATTTGCATGATGATAAACAAGCTGTGGACAAAGCAAGAGGACAGATGGATTACAAATGCAGTATCACATGAGTTTGCCTTAGGATCTTGAGTATACAAGGATAAATGGTTCCATTCTACAGGATAGAATAAAGCATTATTACAAGTTAAAATTGCTGTCCCTTGCATCTTTCAACGGTACTTTAACAAGAATGGGAAGCATTGGAGGATGAGACACACTTGGTTTGTTACTGGGCTCCTTGTTACATATATAAATAGAAACTAATCCTGTAATTTTTGCGAATGTTAAACTTTTGCTTGACGTCCAATTACATAGAAGCATTGCCTTCAAACAGTTTTACTTAAAAAAAAATCAGTTGATGGCTCATAATTTAATACTGCCCTTGGTTTTATTGTCATCAACTTTGCAAGCTAGAGGTTTTTTTGGCAACATTACCATGCTGTCATAGATTTCCACCCTTCATGCCTTGAAAGCACACTCGTGTCTTAAAACTGTATTAATGCTTGATCAGACTTTCTTAACTTCAGCTCTGTATATATGTAGTCTGGTAGCTCAGCAAGTATAGAAAGACAGAATATATGAAGTTTTCAAGAATATGTAAGTGTGGCAGCGTTCCTCCTAAGCCCTTTAAAATAGACATATTCTTTCTGCTTCGATTTCTTAATCTGAGAAATTACTATGTATCTCTGTAGAGCTTAATAAAAATTAGAGGGTGCTCATGTATTTTAGTATCTCTAATAACGAAGGCAGTTGAGGCTAAAGGGCCAGGCTTGCTGGGCTCTGAAGATAAATGGAGTTATCCCACAGCTGATTTTAGTGGACAGTTACACTTTAGTGAGATTATTGGAACTGGAAAAAAAATAGTGAATTAGTACTGCGAATTTACTGGCATTTTCTTAAAGGCTTATGACTTTTAATAGCTATAACTTGTATCCACTTTCAGATGTCTGGAAGGAGAAAGAAACACTTTGGCTACATGTGTCAAATAAAACGTGTGCTAAAGGCTGGCACATATGTCTTTAGCCCTTAGTTTGCTGTAAGTTACACAGTGACCCTTTCACTAACAGTTTGTCTCTTGCACTAATGCTACTTGGAGAATGTCCAATAGTAGTTCTGGCTAGAAACAGCATTGATTTCTGCTTTGATACATCTAGATATATCTTACTGCTTCTGATTGGGAGCAAAGGGCTTGATAGTCAGCTGCAAGAAGAAGCAAACAGATTCAATGCAAGACAAGTCCTTTTTTTGTTTTCTCGCTTTTCTTAGAAAGCATGAGAAGTCTGCTTAATTGCTTTCTTCTCTCTACCTACTTCTCTGAGTTGTTCAAAAAATTGTGTTTGTAATATTCTTGCAGGTTTTTGTGCAGCTTTTATTTCCCATTCCACTTGTTCCCACACGATTTGGAAAAGTGGCATTTCCCACTCTGGCAACAGCTGATTTTCCTCCTCAAAGGAACTATATGGATATAATGTGTGAAATCTCCCATATGGAGATGATCAAAAGACATTAACTACAAAATAGTGTATGATGTGATGCGGGAGTGCCATAGTTACTGGTACTCCATTGCATGCACAGGGAACCATTAGCCATCTGACTAATAGCTGATAGCTTATAGGTGATTATAGCTAATGGTGGTTGTTATAAATTATGCATGGACCTTAAAGAGAAAGAAAATACTCTAAGACCAGAAATTGTTTCAAATGTGTATCCTTCTTAGAGTGAGAGACAAAAGACAACTGATTAGTTAGAAAAAACTTGTAGAATCAAAGCTGAACTGTTTTGCAGAAAGCAGTAGAAAACAGTTGGTGAGTGATATGGAATGAGAAGTACTGCAATGTAATTTAAAAAAGAAACAACAAACAAAAAACCAAAAAACCAAACAAAAACACACACAACAAAAAAACAACCCTAAAGTCTTGAGTGATGAGGCATGCAGCCAGCTTCCTAAGAAACCAGAAATGCCCACTGTAACCTAGTACATTGGGCTGAAACGATGTTTGTTCAAGAAAAGTCACACATAACCCAGAATCTTGTTTAGAGCTAAGAAGTAACTGTAGTAACGGATTTTGAAAGGGTGATGTTTGCAGGCTGCTTTCCAGGCAGACAAGATTTGGTGTTTGACCACCCTGCTGTGAAGCACATTTTCCTTGTGTTGGACTGGAGCGACCCTGGCTGCAGTTCATGACTCTGTGGCACCAGCTCTCCTGGTGGGCATCTCTCTGAAGAGTTGGGTGCTGCTTTCTTTGTAGCTCCAGTCAGGAATTTAGAGGCAGTAGCTACAGAAGCACTGCCAGTAGGGGGTCACCTGCTATCATCAGGGCTGTAGCCACTGTGCTTTAAGGCTAGTAGTCCACCATTCTATCCACTCACCTAGCAGTGCACCTGTCCTGTCCATTTCTCCCTTTGGTTGCAGAGGTGCTACGGGGGACCCATGTTCAAAGTCTTGTTAAACTCAAGGTAAATGACACTGCTCTCCCCTCATCCACCAAACCAGTCCCGCTGTTGTAGGCAGTCATGAGGTGTAATTCCATCAATGGTGCCTGTTCTGAGTCAATTATTTCATGTACCTAGAAGTAGCCTCCACAGTGACTAGCTGTTTTCTTCTTGTGTACGCAGGAATTCTGTAAGTCCAGTTTGCTCTTAGATGTCTCTAACTTTACTTTTCTCAATCCTGATGTAGGTCTTCATCCTCATGAATGTGCAGTGGCAGAGAGCTAGGAGGGCTGACAATAGACCTTATCAGGAAAGACTGAGGCAAAGGAGACATAAAGTAAATCAGCCTTCCCCATATATTTTTACTGCTAGGTCCTCCTTCCATTAGATAGCTGCTCTTGCTTTCCTTAATCTTCTTTTTCCTGTCATTGTAGCCTGTCCTGTCCCTGTGGTTTTTACCCCCACTACCAGTTTCAAATGCAGCCCAACTTTAGCTTTCTTAATGTCCTCCTGGTGTGTCTGAGCAATTGTCTTTGAGTAGCCCAACTCCACCTACACTTTGAGTTACCATAAATTACTCAGGAAGTGTCTGAGAAAGGTTGGGTTTACTTTATCTGTTCACAGAGTTTGGTTATTGTATACTGAATATATGAAGTGTTCTGCACTGTAGACTGAGAAAAACTTAACCCTTTTTACAAGGACAGCAAATTCTACTAAATATTCGCAGCAGTGGGGTTAACTATCTTTCAGGTACACAAGAAGAAGGAAAGAGGCTTTTCCAAAACTCAACATTAAAATTTCAATGAAAAGCATTATTGTAGTCTATCTTTGCTCCCAAGATATTGTGATACATTGTCTTCCTTGATGACATTGGATGGAGAAAAATATTCATGGTTGAAGTACATTGAAGAGCTCTAGAAAAGCAGCATTTGATAAATTTTAGCTGTAAAACAAACAAAAGGCCAGATGATGAGCATTGGGGAGTTATTTGCTTAGTATCAGTCCTAATTGAATAGGTTTTGGCACTGACAAGAAATTGGTCTTATTCCAGTATATGTGAAAATCTATGAAAGAAAATTACAGTAGTTGTCTCTAAATTTAAGTATCTGTTCATGCTTTCCTAGTGAATTCAAGCATTCAGTAAGTTTTAGTAACTGTTTTGAACAGAAAATGTGCTACACATGAAGGCAAGCAAGCAAGTGGTGCTGTGCCTGGGTGTGTGACTAACACCGCAGGGCAGAGCAGCACTTCCCACAGTCAGTTGCTCAGCAAAGGGTTCAGATTAAAGCATTTTTGTGAGGCTTCTCCCATGGAGATTTCCCACCTTGTGCGTACAGTTGAGGGAAGAGTTTTGTGCTTTGTAGCTCTTCTTCCCTTTGATTGTTTGCATTGACTTGGTGATCTATAGTCTCCTCATTGTTTTCTTTGGCTATAATTCACTGCAACAATTTTTCATACTTGCTTTATTAAGTAGGTGATGGGAACTGTATAGGTGGTTCATGAGTCATATAATATTAAACGAGATAGGGAAGAAGGGTGGCAAGGACAGTGAGTTTGTTTTTATGATGTTGATGATTATTCACTTTGCTTTTGAGGAATATTGAGTAATTAACACTTGCTTAACACAGACGTACTAATGTAATAAAGCAAGACTTCAGTTGCACCAGAAGCTGAAATAGAGGTATTGGAGAGCAGTGTAAGTATAATGAAGGGCAGTGCTAAGTGCTAGAATGTTGAATGCCAGAGTACCAGTATTTTGGGATACTGTATCATGTTAAAAGAGTAGATTTTTGTATTGCAGTCAGTTCTGGGAGTGGTAGCATATGTATTAATGCTTCCACATGATTATGAGTTGTGCAAGAAAGAAAAGTATATTATATATGTCCAGAGAAATCAGGAGTTCTTGTCCATGCTGCTTATATTTTGGAGGGAGGCAAAAGAGAAAGAAACCTGAAATAATTATGGAGGGGGAAGGGAGACTAAAAACTGATCGTTTAATGAACAGTGTAATGACTGAAAGTCTGTTGGGATGCAGCTGAAAGGGCATACTGTAATTAGGTCATTTGATGACTGTTTAAGTAGCCATTACATACTGGAATAAAAGATCTTCCCTGAAGCTCTGCTGAAGTCAAGGTTTTCATCTTCTTTCCTTCACTAATTTTTTCTCTTTCCAAATGTATATACATGGCATCTACTCATATCGAGCTTTCATAAATTTTAGGTCTGGTAAATCATAATTGTTACTTCATGTATCTCCTACATTTTATAGTCAGTCTCTTGTAGCAATTTCTGCACAGAGGAGTAAATGCAGATTTTTGCAGTTTCGGAGCTCTCTGTTTTTAAAACAAGCATGTTTCAGTGTATGTATCAGTCATATTTTTAGGATGTGTAAGAACAGTTTATGCCATTTAAAACTTTCTGACTTGGACTGTAACATAGTCAGATCTAACAGTAGCTTACAGGAAAATAACATTCTGGAAACTGCATCATTCAAGGAAATTTGGCACTTTATTTTTACTATGTCCTTAACATTCAGTTTTTCATGCAATTGCACTGCTCAATAATTATAAACTCCTGTGGTTTCTTAAGAGGAGCTCTTGAGATTTTAATTGATAGTTCATCATCTTAAAATCACACTCTAATTCTTAGCTTCTAAATTTTTGGAAGAATATTTATGAATGGAAGAAGAAATATTTTCAGCACCAAGTGGAATATTTTAGAGAGGACAAGCCAAGACACAATGGAGAAAATGCTTAGTACTCATTTTAAGGATTCTCTTAGTAAGTTGCTAATCACATCAGGCTTGTGCCTGCAGTACAAATGTGGAGAATATAGTGCTGCCTATAAGAGGTTTAACTCTGAAATAGTAGAAATTCATGAAACCCAGGCACCTGTTCCTTGGATATTACTCTAAAAGAAGGGGAGCTCTTTTATTTGGAGTAGTAGTTCCAGTAGGGTTATTAATTATACTTCATCTCCTACATAATTTCAGTTGATAGAATTCAGCATACTTTCTGGTTACAGCATTTTCCAACACCAGATTCTTGTATATTAAGACAGAAGATACCATCTAATATGACCTCCTGTTTAAAATGACAACTATAATTTTAGCCAGTGAAACTTTATTGAAAAGATTCATAGCAAGATTACTCCTATGCAATAACCAGTGAAAATACTCAAATGCAGAACACATCATAAACCGTAGAACTCTTTCCTATTCTTTCCAAAAAAACCTTTAAATTGAAAGTCAGGCCTTACTCTAAGATGAAAATGGGCATTCAGGCTAGTTGTTTTCAGATTATATAATAAAAGCGAGGATGTTGGATAAAAAATGGCATATATGTAATGTCAACACTTGACCTCAGAATAATTTTGACGTTTTGAAAAGAGAAGCAAAGATCCTTTTTCTGCTTCCTGCTGTCCTTTTCACATCTATGGCTGGTCTGTTCACCTGTGGTGTGCCTTCCCAGGGATCTCCTGTGCACTGGGATACTGGGCTTGCTGTGTCTCTGCCTGTCTGCTGTCTATCCTGAGACTGTGGCAGCTTCCCCAGGCTGTCTCCAGGGGAAGGGACACTTTGTCTTTCATAAGATCTCACCTGAAAGAGTTCAACACCAGACAAAGCAAACATGCCATCTTCTTCATGGCTATTCACCAAATACTCAGTGTTTGTTTAATTGAAGAATAACACACTCAGCACTGATTACTGCAAGCATGCCCCTGAGTGAGCAGTGCACTGCTCTGGAGATACCCCTGCACATTCTGACATACAGGAATGGCATAGCTGTCTTAATGAGCACTTGCCAGGTTAATCTATGGTCTGTTGTCTCTCCTTTCTGATGTGTCTGTATGGGAACCTGGCAGAATTCCCCAGGGACTGTGGTCTGCCTTGGGTTGCTGCAGCGCCCCACAGCACTGCAGCTGATGGCTCACCACAGCTTAATTGCTTTGTGGTGAACCATAGGAAGTCTGGCTTGAGACCACTGCCAGCTACTGTTCCCAATGCTGGTAGCATTCCAGAGGCAGGAAAAAGGCAGTGCTAATGCAGGGTTCTACAAACAGTAAGACCAAGGAAATGACATAAATCTAAAAATCAAGTTATCCAAAATAAACTGCATCTTTTTCCACTGTGATTTTTTACTAAACCTTTGTAATAATGACCCATTCCCAAATGTTGTATTTCTGAAGGACATTTTATTTCCACAAGGAACTAGCATCTTCAGCCAAAGCTTGAACTTTCTCTGTGATTATTAAATATGAGATGAACTCCATACCAGTCTCTCGTATGCTGAGGGCTTCAGTTATTTTTTTGAGGCATAGTCAACCATTCTGGTATCCTGCCCTGTCATCTATCATACTGTTTCAAAATGCATACTTACCAGTTGGTTTGGGTCAAAAGCTTAATTTTATTGAAATTTAGCTGATGTGGCTAGACAGGAATCTTGGATTACAGAAGATAATTTTAATATTACATCATCAGCATAGTCTTGTGCTGCAGTCATATGCTCACGAATAGTTCTTTCACTTTGTTTTACCGATAGTATGTATTAAAAACTGATATTTATTTGTTGTTGTGAGTTGTAATCAAGTGTGGCAGTTAAATAGCTTGATCAGTGTGGCTAGCGTATAGGCAGGCTGCATTTGATCATGTTTTTGAGGTGGTGTTGTTTTTTTTATATTTTAAAGGACATTGTGATAATGTAAGCCTGGATGAGTATCTGAAATTACATTAAGGGTTGTACAGATTAAAAACAAAAATCTCTTTCTGTTCAATTTATATAGAAAGTAAGCAAAGGATACCAACAAATATGTAACTGCAAAGAATCAGTGGAAATCTGGTTAGCATGAAGGCTAGCATTGGAAATGTAGCAGTGTCAAGATTTGTATTTGCTATCTTAGCAAGAGCTTAATAAGGATCTAGGGATAATAACACTGTGGCTCAGTCTAGTAATCTGAGGGTGGTAGCTGCACTTTTTGTGAGAGTGACCATTTGTCCTTCAGCCTCACTATTTAACTGTTATCTTTCCTTTTCCTGTTTTTTCTTAGGTCATGGTTACAGTGAGATGGGAGTAATATATCTGAATAATTATGCTACTTGAATATTCATTACTTGATTATTAAGCAGTGAACAAATACAGGTCATTTTAAAATACAGATTGGTTTTGCATGGCAGCGAGCCAAATTTTGCCTTAGGTATTGGTGTTAGATGTGCATTCTGCTTGTTTTCCTTTTGACTTGCTCTTAGTGCATAGCTCTTTTTTTAATCAGTTCAAGAACCTTATGCATGATAACTAGCTTGTGCTCTTAGGAAAAGGTTCCTAGATATGTTTGTAGCTTTTTTAGAATTGGGAAAGTTCATTCTACCTTGTAAAACAACTTCAGTGTGTTTAGTGTATAAAGAGAAGTGTTATGGTTATCTTTATTACAATTCTGTAACAGGAGAAAAGATCCCATTGAGTGGGGTAGGTACATGGATTTTAAAGATGAAGATGTAAAAGATCTAGAACCTGCAAGCTAAAACTTAGGAAAAAAAATCATTAATTTTAAGGCCAGTTAAACTTTAACTTACTATTTTTCCTATCACTTGCTGTTTTAAAGTCAAGCTCTGGGTATCTTTCTAAAAAGATTCATGAGTTTAATTGGAGACATTAGGTACTTTTTTGTTTGCTTGTGTTAGGGGGTAGTATGTGAGTGATCCAGAAGTCACTTGATATAATACTGATTCTTTCACTTGGTATTAAAGTAGTTTGGGGATGCATATGTATGAATTACTACAAAATTTATTTGAATGGAGTGTGAGGCGAGGGAGTAATATACATGGCCTACACTAGTAAAGACAAAGTCATCTGGACTAGTCAGCATGGATTCACCAAGGTGAAGTCATGCTTGACCAACTCAATAACCTTCCACAATGATATGACTGCTTGGTATGTGAGAGGAGAACAGTGGGCAGTTGCCTACCTTGGTTCAGGAAGGCTTTTGGCACTGCCTCCAATGAGATCCTCATAAAGAAGCTGATGAAGTATGGGCTGGGGGAGCAGATGGTGAGGTAAAAACTGGCTGAATGGCCAGGTACACAGAGTGGTGGTCAGCAGTTCAAAGCTTAGTTGGAGTCTGGCAACTGATGGTGTACCCAGGAGTGAGTACTGAAACCAGTCCTGTTGAACATCTTCATTAATGTTTTGGATGATGGGCAAAATTTGTTGATGATACAGAACAGGGTGGGACTGGCTAGTACACCAGAGGGTCATGCTGCCATCTATAAGGACCCCAAAAGCCTGGAGAAATGGGCTGGCAGGAGCCTCATGAAGATCAACAAGGAAGAGTGCCAAGTTCTGCACCTGAAGAGGAAAATCCCCAGACACCACCAGTGTATCCTGGGGGCTGCCCAGCTGGAAAGCAGCTTGGCAGAAAAGGCTCTGGCTGTCCTGGTGACCATAGGTCAACTCTGTGCCCTCGCAGCAAAGAAGGCTGGTGATATCTTGGGGCTGCATTAGAGAGTTGCCATCAGATGAAGGGAGCTGATCCTTTCCCATTACTCAAGCCTGATGAGGCCATACCTGGAGTACTTTGTCCAGCTCTCGGCTTTCCAGAAGAGCTGTGGCCATGCTAGTGTCCATCAATGAGGACAGATGATTAGTGACTAGAGCATGTCTTTCGTGATGAAAGGTTGAGAGAGCTGGGACTG